>CM050198.1:23637261-23644761 GCA_027475355.1 Coilia nasus
GCCATACTGTACGTACACACTTTCTGACCATATGTGCGACATTTGCTGAAGTCTCAGCACCAGATTATACAAAAGCCCACTGAAAACATTGCTAGACTAACCACCACTATCACCACCACCTCACCCCTGCACACCCCAGCAATACGCCCCCACAATTTGCCAAAATCACTGGCTCGGAAAAATCCAAAGCAGCAGACTCATTAATCACTGCGGCATTTAG
This sequence comes from Coilia nasus, assembly GCA_027475355.1. Taxonomy (NCBI): domain Eukaryota; kingdom Metazoa; phylum Chordata; class Actinopteri; order Clupeiformes; family Engraulidae; genus Coilia; species Coilia nasus. The sequence goes on from CM050198.1 coordinate 23,637,482, forward strand.
GCCAAATTTCTCCCATGGGGTTTCCTATGCATATATAGTCTACTGTATGTCTGGCTGGGCGAGACTAACCGAGTGCTAATATAGCTCCACGCTCCACCCATTAGCCGATCCAGCGAGCGAGTAGGTGTTCATTAGGTGTGTGAGCTGAGAGGAACATGTAGAAAATTCTAGCAATCTGGACTACATTATCCAGGATACAATACACATGCTAATGATGGCCTAGGGCTAAAATGAGGTTGTGCTTGTCGACACGGTCCAATGAATTTATGATTAAAAAAAGTTAATTTTGAGACTTGTTTCTTGGATTCACAACCAAAGATGTTATTTGTTCAAGGAGTAATGTATGCCTGTTTATAGACTACTTGGGATACAACAGCACATCATTTAGCATTCCACACATACAGTACGCATGTTCATAAAAGAAGTGAACCCATGTAAGTAAACAACGGCGTTTAGCCAAGTTTTAACTTGATCTTCAGGCCATCTGATTTTCATTGATAACAATGAACAATAAAAAAAAAACCTCCCCAAACAAGACAAGTTTGGAGGCCTGACACAAGTTAAAGCAACACCAAGTCGTTTTTTCTAAATTGTTTCCAAAATCGTTTCAGCGGTTCATCAATGTCTAACTGGGCGAAAGGCACTTCTAAAGTCGCTTTGCCACCCTCAATGGGCTATAACCGCAGTAAGTAAGTTTAAAAGAGTGGGCCGTCTGTCTGTAGTTCGAATGAGAGACAATTCCGCTTCCAACCTGTAGAGGTGTACCTAAAGACGAAAACTACTTAGTGTTGCTTTAAGACAAATAAGAAAACCAACTCTGCAGTTAGGGTAAAGAGAGGAAAACACTTGAAGGGCGAACTGCTGAAAGGCTCAGTTAGAGAAGGCCAATGAAGATGAAAAAAAGGGGTTGTGACAGAGTGTGGAAAGTTTGAGAAACAGACAGGAAAGAGTTAGAGCTACAGTGCAGTGGGGACTTTTGAAAAGCAGAGAGAAGAGCTGTGGTGAGGTGCAATTACAGACTAAGGGAGAGCACAGATAGGGGTGACAGGCAGAAGGAGGGTGAGAGCAGACAAAGAGAGAGAGAGAGAGAGAGTGTCTTGGGTAGTGGAGATGATAAAATAATGATCAGAAGCACTGTCTGGCCTACTGACTGGCTCACACTCACAGTTTTTGGGCGACCGAGTACCAGGAAGGGAGGAAAAAAGAGCATGAATTATACAAAACAAAAGGAGAAGAAAATTAAAATACGCTGTCAGCTTCTACACTTCTATCTCTCTTTTCTCTCCTTTGTCCCTGTCATCTGTTTTCCTTTTCTTCACTTTCTTTGTGTCTAGTTTTCTTTTATTCTGTCCTTCTTTATCCATCACTTCATCATTGTCTCTATGGGGGGAAAAATGCTATGGAATTGATGCAATATCTAGAAAAGAGCGGAATATAAAAATAAATAAATAAATGAACCCCCTCTGAAGATAAAACAAGATTTTTTTTAGCTTTCAGTGCTGTTTTTGATGTCACCAATTCATTAAAAAGTTTGTAGGCTACAGTGGGGGCATAGCATAGCATACAGGGTGACAGAGATGATCGTTAGAGATGAAGCCAATTTTCCCTTATTCCCCGCTCTTTAATGCCAGTTCCCCCCTTTCTTCTCTCTCTTTTCTCTCTCTCTCTCCCTCTCTCTCTCTCTCTCTCTCTCTCTCTCTCTGTGCTGCACCTTGCCCGACTTAAAAGGCACAAAAAAATTCTAATTAGGGCAATGATCGTCACATGAAAAGGCCATGATGCTGATGGGTGCAGTTGCCATACGCGCTATTACCATGCGCGCAGCAAAGCTTCCGCAGCCATTTCAGCCAATTAATCTGGCCTGCGCTCAAAAAACGAGCATAAAAGAAATCGATAGACAGAAGGAGAGCAGTCCTTTGGGAATGAAGGAGAAGTGGGGGTTGGAGTGTGTGTGTGTGTGTGTGTGTGTGTGTGTGTGTGTGTGTGTGTGGGGAGGTTAGCAGGTTTCTTGTGAATGCATCGTGTGGTGCGGTTTAGAGCGAATGCGAACGCTAACTAGATTCCTTGATGAATGCAAAGTGAGGGGGCTAGCGGCAAAGGAACATGTTACGGCTATAAACCCGCAGGCGTCAAAGGCCATTAAGACAGCGGCGGCTTGTGTGTATTTCATGTCACTAGAGGCCCAGAGCGCACACAGCATGCAAGTGACCAGGGGCGACTTTTGCCTTTCCATATGCTGACATTTTTTAGGCTCTGCTGAGGGCGTAGTTATGCTATCTGTGCAAGCCAGCTAGGTCAGTAAATCCCGTGTCTGTGTAATTAGCGATATACTGACTTTTTGTAGAGCTAGAAGTCTTATCCTTTGCTATTAACAGGGCCAGAGGGGAGAACTCCCCTGTATTTGCAATCAAAAGTCCAGGCCTTGGCTTTCTCTCTCACCTCACCTCTCTGGGTAAAGGCAGCATCGTTAGTGAATTAACCGCTAGGCTAATGGACGTCCAGCCATGCACATCAATATGGCAGCATCCCCGGCAGCCCACCGCATGATGGCACATCTGCCAAGTCCTCTCTGCCCCCCAACCCCCCCTCCAAAACACCCCCATGCTAGGCGTAAAAGCTTGCCATGGCATCCTCTTTCATTTTGTGGGAGTTCCTTCCATTTGCCCTAATGACTGAGCTGTTAAAATGGAGTTAAAGGAACCAGCTGTGACACATGCTGAAATGAAAGTCAAGATTATCATATTTGGAGAAGCTGTGACATAGGCGACAGCGACAGACACAGCGACAGCACCACACTGGAGTGTAGAGGCCTTTCCCAAACCCCTACCCCTATCTCTCTCTCTCCCACTCAGTTCCTTTCAATCTGATCACTGTCTTATCTAATAGATGCAAAAAAGCTCAAAAATAAAACTTAAAAGAGATATATACACATTTACCCAAACTGTATGCTTATGCACCCATGCAATTTCATACATCATCATAGATCAGTCTTTAGCTGCACTCTCAGTTGAATATATTCTTCTGACATATACATATACTCGGTTCTTCTCTGCCTTGCCAATTAGCAACAATTAGCAACAACTATCTCTGTAAAAAGCCAAATCATACATTTGTTTACACTTTGAAGTAAATAAAAATAACAAAGAAACACGTAAATGTGACCTCACAACATGTTAGCAAAAGCTGTGTTTACAGATTAAAAAACTGCAATGCTAACTGGTCTGCTGGTAACCTTTCTAATGATCTCTTCTTCCACAAACAACACAAACACAAAATATTGACCATGTGTATATAGCCAGTAAATAGCTTTACTGCAACAAGTGCAGTTATCTTAGGTAGGCTTTTTAAGGTTTTTGGCAAATTCCCACATCTGAGGAAAGGGGAAGGGGAATGTTTTCCGCAATAACACGAGGGAAATAATGTAATGTACTCATGACTGGTACATATCGGTACATCCATGAGGACTGAAGCCTGAGGACAATGAGTAGGAGGTGAAAGATGTGATGGCAGAGTTTTAAAGAACTCTGAGCTATCAGGACTAGCAAAATAACAGTAATCACAAAACATGTTTGCTGTTGTTTTTATTGTTGTTGTGTCTATTTTTATCTAAGTCTTGCTCAGAAACTGTGATATGGAGCATGGTTAGAATTGAGTGTTAGCTTGTTAGCGGAAGACTTTGAAGGAGTTTGTGCTCTTGTTAATTCACTGGGGCCAACAGAAACTCCTGACACCCATTTCCTGCTACACTAGTTCAACAATTACAAGACAGTAGAGTATTCACAAAGGATAACAGATAGGCCCTATTTCAACCAAACAGCCGAGATGCCGTGCTTGTGACTGGAGAATGAGAACACGTAGGTGTGAAAAATTGTGTGAAAAAGGATATTATGTTTACACAGTGTGAGGGGGGACAGTTCCACAGAGAGAGACAGGCTAACACGAGAGAGAGAGAAAATGAGCGAGAAAGAATGTGTGACAGGAGCATTTGTTAGCGGACGACATCCTCCCGTTTCACTCAATTAATGTGTTTACTCATTCCGATGCCTCGAAGAGGCGTTAATTTATCTGGATTTCGCAGCGCAAGGGGATACGGCTTAGCTGACTGACATCTGGCTGGTTTTCTGTCTGACCCTGCCGAGACTGCAAACTCTTTGCCTTATGTCAGTTTTTATATTTTTTACAACTTTAAATGAATACAAGAGACCAACTCTACTGCCTCCAGTATCCTTTTTTGTTGCAAATTTGCATATTTGAGATTAGCGATATATGAACCAATGTGACCCCCAGAGGAGAAGACTTTAGATCAGATCTCCGGATTCAACTTAATCCAATTTAAACGGGCAACAGTTCCCATCAGACCTCTCTTGAGAGAGAGGAGCAGAGATATGATTAGGACTGAGGGTTATAGTTCCAGGCTAGTGTTCATGATAGGCTGAGTTAATACTGTATTAAGGCACTGTTGAATGCTGATCACATAGGCAGTGGCAGATGTCTGAATCTGTTGAATCTGTCCTACTGAGAGAAGTAGAGATATCTTAAGTTTTGTTATGTGATAAGCGTAGTCAGTGAAAGCTCTGTTGAATTCTGATCATACAGACAGTGACACTTTCTTCACTGTATGGCTGAGCTTATGTACAATGAAGAGCAAATTTCTATGTATATGAAATGATTCTGAATATCGAATTTTCCCAACCTTGTGTTGACCTAGCCTGGTAAACCCGCCCCTCGTACTTCATTTCATTTTTGTACAGAAGGTCTGGACCGGAATCTCCTGAGGGTCATGTAGTCGACCCCAGCAAGACCGATCCAATCAGCGAACAGAGGGTGTGTTTGTTAGCCATGACGTTGACCTTGTGTGCTACATTTGAATTGTAGTGCATACTGTAGGTAGGCTAATTGCATACGTGACGACCAGGCGTTAGCGATTGGGTAAAGGCAGAGGCACTTGTTTTAAACTTCGGCAGAGTCCACACCTCCAGGAAGAAATCGTTTCTGACGGTGTCTGTTCCAGGCCCTCTGTACAAAATGAAATGACGCACGAGAGGCCGGTTTACCAGGCTAGTGTTGACCCTAACCCTCACTGCCAAGCGAATATGTCCAACTAGGGGTTCACATTCACACAGGCATTGGCTGCAAGCGATGCCCGCTCCTGATTCCTCATCTCTGGCTGGTGACAGCCCTCACTGTTGTCCCCTGCTCTGCTCTGCTCTGCTCTGCTCTGACTGCCCCGTCCCCTCCACCGTGAGCTGATATGATTAAGAGATTATGGCACTAGCTCTCTAGGGCCACAGGCTCACACACACACACACACACACACACACACACTGACACACACACGCAGTACACACACACACACTGACACACACACGCAGACACACACACACTGATACACACACACACACACACACACACACACACACACACACACACACACACACACACACACACACACACATACAATAAAACACACACACACACACACTGACACAAGCACACTCTCACTCTCTCTCTCTCTCTCACTCTCTCTCTCTCTCTCTCTCTCTCTCTCACACACACACACACACACACTGACACACACGCAGACACACACACACTGATACACACACTGACACAAGCACACTCTCACTCTCTCTCTCTCTCTCTCTCTCTCTCTCTCACACACACACACACACTGACACACACGCAGACACACACACACTGATACACACACTGACACAAGCACACTCTCACTCTCTCTCTCTCTCTCTCTCTCACACACACACACACACACACACACACACACACACACACACACACACACACACACACACACACACACACAATGACAGGCATGGGGAAACGGAGGATATCCTCTTGGCATTGTTCAGCTCCGGTGGCATCAGCAGCAGTGTTGGTGGTGCCTGCCACTGATAGGATAGTGAGGGCCACTTTCAGTGGTAGCCAGACTGTGGCAGTCATAACTTCATTGAATGGAATTTCCCACGGGCTGCTGCTTGAAGGGGTTGAAAGGGGGAGTGAATGTTGCTGGTGGGGATATCACTGGCAGCACTGAAAGCATTGGCTGCAAATAAAAAGCAGCTCACTCTAACAGACAGGATATAACTTTGTAAATAGAAAACTGAAAGTTGGAGCTTTCAAAACCGTGCTGTCCAATGTTGTGTTTTTTTTTTTCAGCTGCAGAAAATTGAATGACATCGAGGTGAGGGGGGTGTTTGAATGGTTTTGATCCGTGGCCAGGCATTATGGGTAACAGACAATGCCCAATCTGTCATCTCAAGAGGCAGGAATGATGTGTGCAGTAAGCGGTGGTGTGCTGAATACTAACCACACACGTCCCGCTGCTCGTCATCTGTGTCCTTACGCTCAGAGTCTTTCGCTTTCCACAGGGGAAAAAAATAGATAATCTAAAAGCTCTTTCTGAGCAGTTTTGAGTAGGGAGTAGTTTTCAGTCAGGCTCCTGCTATCTGACTGTGTGTTGTATGGAGATCAGCTGTCTTAGTCTGAAAAAGGCCTAAATTGGGTCACAGGTGGAGACCCAATGAAAAACGTGGCCCAGGTGCAGATACATTGAATCACTGACATCATGTGATCCAATCCACTAACACAGTAACTGGAAACAAAACACAGAGGCCGACAGCACTCACACTGAAGAGAGTGATGCAGTGTTCCATAATAACATATCAAAATATATGCGTAGCACTTTATAATAACAACTTCCTAATAAGCATTTATTTTGCCTTTGTTAACTCTTACTTTAACTCTAACACTTTATTCATCATTTGGTAACCATTGCTTTAACACTATTTCTTATCAATAAATCCTTTATCTTTTTGTTGGCTGACTATCTGTCTGTATGTCTGACTGTTTGTCTTTATGCTATCTGCTATCTATCTCTCAGCCTGCTGCCTTTCGTCTGTCAGTCTATCATCTTGTCTGCCTGCTTTAACATTTGTAGATATGTTTCTAAATGAGATGTGAAATATTGTAAAAGCAATGGTTACCAAATGATAAACACAGTGTTAAGTATGAGTTGGCAAATCTAATGCTAAATAAATGTTATTAGGAAGTAGTTATTATAAAGTGCTACCAATTTATGGTATTCCCTGTGTCATGTCATCCTGTTCAGTAATACATAGAGAGGCTGACAGCACTTGCAGTGAGAGGAGTACTGTAGTGTTAGAAGGGCAGCCTTGTACACATAAATAAGCAAATGGAAAGCAAATTGACATCACTTTAGAGCATAATTGCCATTTAGTTGCTTAATTGCCATGTGATAACTT
>CM050198.1:23654761-23674761 GCA_027475355.1 Coilia nasus
TTAATACATACATATTTCCTCTCTTCTACACACAAACCCACAACCTTTCATCAACACTCTCTAGATTCTTTTTCGACTCAGTGAGACACATACAGTACAGGCCAAAAGTTTGGACACACCTTCTCATTCAATGCGTTTTCTTTATTTTCATGAATATTTACATTGTAGATTCTCACTGGAAGCATCAAAACTGTGAATGAACACATGTTTGATGGGTAAACGAGCATTCTGTGCATTATTTGTATTAGTGAGTTATGAGCAAAAATGTCGAAATTGGCGCATCTCGCAATGGTGAAGAATCCTTAAAAAAAATCCTTATTCCCGATGGTGATCCAGATCACCAGCAAAAACTAATCAGTTGTAAGTTAGCCAACTTCTGATCTATCCTGAAAATTTCATCGAAATCCGTCCAGAACTTTCTGAGTTACGCTATTACAGTTTTTTCTCAATTGTTTACACACAATTCCTTGTACTTCAGACACAATGACCACAACATGTAACTCATGCACCAACCCCATGAACCAATTCTGCTAAACTATAAACACAATTCCTGCTTTACACTCAAATTGCAGTTCTAAAACACACTTTTTTCAAAACACTACAGACAATTCTCTGCATTTGGCACACTTTTCATGACAAAAATCTCTTGTTTTCACAAGGAACACACAGTGATTCAAAATTCTAAAGTCAATTGCCCTACTATGCACACTGACTCATCACATTGGCAAACACCTGTCACACAGCTTTACAATTAGCTATCAGAGCTTTGGAAGAGGCAGAGCCACAGCTAGAGGAGTGAGAGTAAGAGGAGAAGGACGGGGAGGACCCGAACAAGGATGAGAAAGGACCGTAATCTCTGATGAGATCAGAGCCATTTTGGTTGACCATTTGGTCAACGAAATTATTTTACAGTAGTTGTTTAGTTGTTTACGTATCTCTCTCCATATTCTGCAATCCTCAACCCAATTGAGGATTTTTTTTTGACTGGAGATGAAAGTGTATGACCAAAATCCACAAATGCGTGTACCCTTTCTCTAAGCTATGGAAGACGCATGTGAAAATAAAGCAACTGATGCTTTTCATGGATGGATTCGCTGCTAGGCCAGGAAAAACATTGCATGTGATGTGGATGAGGTGCTGTGGCCACGCCAAAACAGAAGAAAGGATGGAGCGTAATTTTTTTTGTAACTGCATAGGCTACAGTAAACTCTTCTGTTGTGTTTTATGTAGACCACTGTAGGTGCAGCTTTGTGTTGATTGGGATGCACAGTGTGTACACTGTTTTTGTGGGAAAAATAAAATATATTTGTATCGATGTATATGTGCGTTCTGAGTATAAAAACAATTTTCTAAAATATAACACACTTATGTATGTACTGTATGTAGCAAGTGTAACACTGAACAAAAAAGGCCTAAATCATTATGATGAATGTATAAGAAGTGTTTTCCATTTATCATAGTGTTTTACATTAAGCACATCAGGGTTCAACTGGTTGTTATAAATGTCTATTCATATGATGGTTTGTGTGTGTCATTTGACAACAAAATAGCATTTTGAGAGGAAATAATACTGTTTTGAATGCAAAGTTTCATCTTGCAGGAGAAGTGAGGGGTTTTGCCCATTGTGTGTGTGTTTTTTTGACTTGTGTGTAGAGTTCTGAGAATATGAGGCATGTTTTCAGAAAATGTGTTTAAACAATTGAGAAAAACTGTAACAAACAAAAAAAACAAACAATAAAACTAACAGACAGACAAACAAACAAACCAACGCCGGCAAAAACATAACCTCCTTGGAGGTAATTACCTACTTAACAAAAAAGTGTGAAATACAGTGGTCCCTCGTTATTCTAAAAATAACCCGCGATAGGCGAAATCCACGAAGTAGTCAGCTTTATTTTTTACAATTATTATAGATGTTTTAAGGCTGTAAAACCCCTCACTACACTTATACACTTTTCTCAGACATACAGCACTTCAGAGTCACACAGCTAGCGGTGGAAGATTTATGTAAATTTTACAACTGAGCGCATTCTGTGCTCTACAGGAGATTGCATGCGCTAAAAAAAAATCTGCGAAACAGCGAGGCCGCGAAAGGTAAACCGCTATATATAGCGAGGGACCGCTGTAACTTAAAACATGTCTTATATTCTAGTCATGAGAATAAAGAAAACGCATTGAATGGGAAGGTGTTTCCAAACTTATGGCCTGTACTGTACATACGTCCACATGCTCACCCTTCCCCTCCCATCCACTCTTTCCTACAGGGGTTGGCCAGGTATTGCAATGGCCCTGTCCATCTGTGTGTCTGTGTGTCTGTGTGTCTGTCTGTCTGTCTGTCTGTCTGTCTGTCTGTCTGTGTGTCTGTCCATCTGTGTGTGTGTCTGTCTGTGTGTCTGTCTGTGTGTCTGACCATCTGTATGTCTGTCTGTTTGTCTGTCTGTCTGTCTGTATGTGTGTCTGTCTGTCCATATGGGGGGCCAGGTTGCCATCTCTGATTGCGCTTGTTATGACTGGAACATCCATCTCTCTCTCTCTCTCTCTCTCTCTCTCTCTCTTGCTGTCTCTCTCTCTATGTATCTATCTCTCTCTCTCTCTCTATCCACTCTCTCTTGCACTCTCGCTCTCTATCCATCTCCCTTTGCCTCTTTCTCTCTCTCTGTTCATCTCTATCTTTCTCTATCTCTCTCTATCCATCTCTCTCTCTATCTCTTCAACTCTCTCCCTGTCCATCTCTCTTGCTCTCGCTCTTGCTATCCATCTCTATCCCTCTCTTTCTCTCTCTATCCATCTCTCTCTCTATCTCTTGCACTCTCTCACTGTCCATCTCTCTTGCTCTCACTCTCGCTATCCATCTCTATCCATCTCTCTCTCTCTTTCTCTCTCTATCCATCTCTTTCTCTCTCTCTCTCTCTCTCTCTCTCTTTCAGATGTGCCAGCCTCTTTTCTCCTCGGTGCTGGCCCAGTAGACGGGCTGGCACACACCACCCAGCTTGGTCTGAATGAGGGACCACAGAGCATCCGACACCATATGCTCATGTGCCGGAGAGACGGAGAGAAGGAGACAGAGGGAGAGAGGGGGGGGAGAGAGAGAGGGAGAGAGGGATGGAGGGAGAGGGGAAGAGGGAGGGAGAGAAAGAGAGAGGAAGACAGAGAGAGAGACACTGAGTGGTAGAGTGAGAGAGAGATGGAAAATATAAGGAGGAGAGAGGGAGAGGGAGAGAGTGAGATAAAGAGAGACAGAGTGAAAGAGAGAGAGATGAGAGACTTAGGGAGAGGGGAGAGAGGGAGGAAGTGAGGTGGAGAGAGAGAAAAGATTGATAAGAGAAAAAAAAAGAGAGAGAGAGAAAGACATAATGAAGGAAGACAGACAAAGAAAGTAAGAAAGAAAGAGAGATGAAAAAGAGAGATGGACAGGAATGAAAAGGAGAGAGGGTGTGTGCAATATAAGATGGCTGATATCTATCTCCTCCCTCTTCCATTTTTTGATTAATTCTTTTGTTGGACTTCAAAATTGCTTTTGCAAAACAAAATGCTTCATGCTTTATGCCATGGATATAAAGCTGGCTTTCACTGAGCACAGAGAGAGGAAAACAGACAGCGAGAGGTATAGAGAGAGACAGAGAGAGAGAGAGAGAGAGAGAGAGAGAGAGAGAGAGAGAGAGAGAGAGAGAGAGAAAGAGAGAAAGAGAGAGAGAAATAAAGAAAAGGAGAGAGAAAGATAGAGAGAGACAGAGAGAAAGCGAGAGAGAAAGATGGATGAGCAAGAGTGATAAGAGGAAAGACAGGGAAAGAGAGAGAGAGAGAGAGAGGGAGAGAGAGAAAGAGATTGATGAACAATAGTGACAAGAGGAACGAGGGGTAGAGAGAGAGAGAGGGAGGGAGGGAGAAAGATGGATGAACAAGAGGAGACAAGAGGAGCAACAGCGAGAGAGATGAGGGCAACCTCTCTGCTCCCCCCCTCTCTCATTCACCCACTCCACCCCCACCCCCACACTTTCTATGTTGCAGCTACTTGGTTTGGCCAATTTGGGAAGCACAATTTATTTCCCCATCGTCTCCCCTACACTATACACCGCACCCCCCACTCCCACCACCACCACCCCAACCACCACCTCCCCTCCTCCTCCACTCCTCCCCTTCCTCCAGTTGGGGCACTGCCAATTACCGGCAAGCAGGGTTCACTGGCGTGACTGGTGAGGGCGTAGTAAAAATGTAAATGCTTCTCTCCGTTAAAAAAAAAGAGAAGAGAGCTCGGCCTGGAGCCCCGAGGCGCTGGTAGACTAAGGAAAATAGGGGTCTACAGACCTGGGAAAAGGATCTGAGTGGAGTATGTATCACAATGCCAACAGTGGTCAGAAACAACTCACGACTCGGTCTTGTAGAAGTCATGGAACAATTAACTTATTGTGCAGCGTAGAATTACCTTGTGGCTTGCTATTGTAAAACTAATTTTCTTCATTCTTACATCTGTGGGACAAGTGACAAGTATGCTGCAGATTCATACACATAGTCATCCATGCTTTTCACAAGGCCATGTTGGAATATCTGTTTTATAATAATAATAATAATAATAATAATAATAATAATAATAATAATAATAATAATAATAATAATAATAATAGTCTTTACCTGTATAGCACAATTCATACATACAAGAGCTCAAAGCTCAAAGTGCTTTACAGTTTGGCAAGGTCACCACAAGACAACATTTCTTGCAGTCCAGTGGCACCAGAGCGGACCAACACAATAACGAAATGACATAATTACGCAATGCCCCGTTAATGCTTTTGCGTGATGCAATAATGCAATGGCAATGTTTTCTTTGTTGTTTTGTGAGATAGGAGTGAAAGAGTGAGAAACAGAGTGATTGTGTGTGTGTGAGAGAGAGAGCGCATGTGTGTGGAAGAGAGAGTTTCTTAGTCCGTCAGCAAACGGCGCAGCTGCGATGATTAATGCTCGCAGTCCAGCGGTGAAATAAAGTGAGTCTTTAATGCCAGGTATGTTCATTACTTCTGTTCAGCTTGCTAAAGCATCTGCCCTGCGCTAACTCATTTCAGCTAAACACTCACGCCCTGGCCAGGGCCCTGTTGCTTGGTAACAACACTAGCAATGGAGAAGATAGCTTTTGTACGCGAGTGAAGGAAAGAAAAACAAACAAAGAAAGACTGAATTTATCTTGTACCCATAATGTGTACTGTCCAATGCTCGTTTGGCAAGAAGGAGATAGAGACAACGAGTAAGAAAGAGAAGAAGAGAGAGAGATAGAGGGAGACAAAGGGAGAGAGAGGGCAACACTTTAAAAAGAAAATGGATTCGGGGTGACAAATATGCACTGCTAAAGAAACAGGAGGTTGAACTGGAACGTAGAAAGAATCATAATGATGCTTAGCCTGATGCACCAGCCGTTTTCGCATTGTTTCACTTCGTGCAAAGCGTCTGAAGCCTCTGCATTGGCCTTTGTTTGCTTCACGATGGGCGGATACTTTCTGCTTCAACCAATCGCTGCTGCTTTGTAAATTAAGCTTTAACCAAAACCACTATGAAGTAGGCCGATGTTGTCTTACCCCTCGATAAAACTCCCCAAGCATTCTTCTTCTGACTTTAAATGCTCAATTTTGGGAATAGTAGCCAACAGAGAATGTACAGCTTTGTCTATATTCATCTCACCAGCTTCGTTCAGTACTGCTCGAACTACAACGGAAAGTGCTTTTCACCCACTTACAAGTTGATGAACCACTGAAATGATGTTGGAAACATTATTTTAATGTTAAAAAAACTACTTACTGGACCCAAAATGGCACTGGCAAACAGTTTAGGGGATATAAGCCAAACGTACACATTTACAGACCATATTTGTGGGTATATTTGTGTACACGCATGCGATGCTGAATGTTGAATTTCATATTAGAGAAAATCTAAATTAGAAGTCAATCGTATAATCCTTAAAGAACATATTATCACCTATAACAATACAATACGCACAGAAAGAAAGAACTATTTATCAAAAATTATCACAGACCATCACAACAACACACGAGTATTATTCTCTACAATTGAAAAAGTACTAAATCCTGGGCCAGTCTGTGATATGCTTAGTCTAGCCACCACTCCAAAATGCGAAGAGTTTGCAGAATTCTTCACAAACAAAATACTCGCTATTAGAGCAGAAATCATTCGAGACCCTAACTACCTACAAGATGCCCCTATTAAGGAACCACCGACCCTACAGACTTTTAGCGCCATTACGGAAGACGATCTCTATAAACTTATTAAACATAGCAAGCGGTCAACATGCAGCCTTGACCCTATTCCCACTTTTCTCATGAAAAATAATTTTAATTATATCTCCACACCCCTATTACAGATCATTAACACCTCCATTCTCACAGGTATTTTCCCAAGCGCCTTTAAAACTGCTGTAGTGAAGCCATTGCTAAAGAAACCAAATTTGGACTATAACACACTAAACAACTATAGACCAATCTCCAACCTCCCATTTATAAGCAAAATACTCGAAAAGGCTGTCTTCTTACAGCTCAACCAATTCCTTAATGAAAACGACATCCTAGAAAAATTCCAATCAGGCTTTAGAGCAAATCATAGCACAGAGACTGCTCTAACCAAAATAGTAAACGACCTCAGACTCAGTACAGCCACAAACAAAGTCTCTGCCCTAGTCCTCTTGGACCTAAGTGCCGCCTTTGACACAATTGATCACAACATACTACTACATCGTCTCAAAACTTGGGTGGGCCTCTCAGGCCATGTACTAAAATGGCTTGAGTCATACATCACCAGAAGACAATTCTATATTAGTTTAGGAGATCATATATCTAAAAATCACGACGTACCCTTCGGTGTTGCTCAAGGCAGCTGCCTTGGCCCCCTGCTTTTCTCATTATACATGCTACCGCTGGGCAACATTATCAAAAAACATAATATAGACTTTCATAGTTATGCCGATGATACACAACTTTATATCTCAGTTGAGCCAAACAAAACCACAGCTCTACAGTCTTTAACCTCCTGTTTGTCAGCTGTCACGCATTGGATGAGCAATAACTTTCTAAAGTTAAACGAAAACAAAACTGAACTGCTACTTATCGGCCCTAAAGACAAACGGGAAGCTCTCCTCCCCAGTCTAGGCAACCTAAACCAATATGTCAGAGAACAGGTAACTAGCCTAGGTGTCATCCTTGACTCTGACCTAAGCCTTAAACCACACATCAACAAAGTGACTAAAACAGCATACTTCCATCTAAGAAATATAGCAAAAGTTCGCCCCTTCTTGACCAAGCCAGACGCTGAAAAACTTGTTCACGCATTTATTACAAGTAGATTAGACTACTGCAATGCCTTGTTCACAGGCCTCCCAAAAAAATCAATTGAAAAACTACAGCTTATTCAAAACTCGGCTGCAAGATTACTAACAAAAACAAGAAAGAGGGAACATATTACTCCTGTACTGGCTGAACTACACTGGCTACCTGTATCCTATAGAATTGACTTCAAAGTACTACTACTGGTATTTAAAGCTGTAAATGGCCTTGCCCCATGCTATATTGTTGACGCATTATCCTCTTATACCCCTGCACGAGCCCTTAGATCCGCTGATGCCGGTCTCCTGAGGATTCCAGACGCACCACCCAAAAGGATCGGGGAATCGGCCTTTTCATACTACGCCCCAAAGAGATGGAATGCCCTACCACAGCACATCAGAAAAGCAGAATCCATCGACATCTTCAAGCGACAACTAAAGACCTACCTATTCAACCAAGCCTACACCTAACTACTCAGTCACCGACTTCCCGTTACCAGCCCCGGCAGATGGGCTACCCTGGGAGACGTGGTTCTGCCTGAGGTTTCTTCCTAGAAAAACAGGGAGTTTTACTCACTGATTCCTGAGGTTTCTTCCTGAAATCACGCAAATCAAACAAACAGGGAGTTTTTCCTCACCCCTGTTGCTCCCTGGGGACACTAACAACCGACTGCGCCTAAATGAACTTTCCTCGTGTAGTGCCCCTGGCCCGCAAAGACTGCCGACCTATGTTCACATAAGAGCCCACATTAACAGAGCGTTGCATAGCTCTAACGCCACTGGACTACAAAGATTGCTGACTAGGGCCTACAAGGACTGCCTACCTGTGTTCATGCAAGAGTCAGTCTGCTTCTGTATTTATGTGCTCTGACATCACTGAACCGCAAGAAATGTTGTCTTGCAACAACCCTGCCAAACTGTAAAGCACTTTGAGTTGCATATTGCATGTATGAACTGTGCTATACAAGTAAAGTTTTATTATTATTATTATTATTATTATTAATGTAATCTTCCCACTCTCTTCATAAAGAGCCTGTCAGTCTTATGGATGACAGATGTGTGTGTGTGCTCAGTTTGTCTGTCAGTTTGTGTTTGATGTAGCCTGTCTGTGTGCGTGTGTGTGTGTGTGTGTGTGTGTGTGTGTGTGTGTGTAAGTGTGTAAGTGTGCCTGTGTGTGACACTCTGAGTTTATTTTTGCACATGTGTATGTTTGTGTATGGAAAAGTATGAAGGGGTGTGTTTGCTGTGTACATATGTGTGCACTGTAAATATCTGCCTTGCCTTTGAATCTAATAGAATCTCATTTAAATATTTGAATCTGAAATGATATGAAATGAATTTGTGTGCGTGTGTGTGTGTACCCATTTAATTTATCCCATCTAAAACGATATGAAGGGAATCTATGTGTGTGTGTGTGTGTGTGTGTATGCGTGCGTGCATGCATTCATGTGTGTAGCATGTGTCTGTGTGTCTGTGCACATTTAATATACCCCATTCATTCCTGAGCTAATAAGGCCGTGCTAATTCCAAACAAGTTTGAATGTGCTCCTGTCATCTGCCTCTGTCACGTTTTTTGTCTAAACGGCGCCTTCAATAGTCCTTCATCATCTCAGTCGTGAGCAGAGGACCACGCGGGGGCACGCTGATGCCTGACCTTTGACCCCTGAGCACAGACGGCGACTGAGACACTGAGGCGCAGACACCCTCTCTCAGACGCAAGTCAGACCCCGTCTGGCTGCAAGGTTGTTTCGTTTTCCTTTATTTATTTATTTATTTATTTATTTATTTATTTATTTATTTCTCTCCTCTGTGAAGGAAGGAAGGACGTAAGGCTTAAGGCTTGGATATAGTCATGCGCGCACAAAAGTGACGTCAAATTTACGTCAGTGCACATCTGGCGTGGCGTTCTCAAGCACACGTTTGCCAGGTCTGCACCTCATTCTTTTTGTAACTTACGCGTGGCAGCCCCATTGAAAACAATAGGCAATGGCTAGTCTGGTTTCAGCTAACTTTAGCCTAGTAACTACCAGCCTAAACATGTATTTTCCGTTGCTACAAATCAGTTAATATTACTGGAAACTTACAAGAAATACAAACACTGACTAAAAACTTTTAGGATTTTGTTCAGTTGTATCCACAAAGCAACATAGGTGCAAACCTGCAGTTCGTTTATTAAGCTAACTTTTTGCCTTATCCTATCATCACTAATAATGTGTTATACAGCTGAAAACACTGTAAATATATACACTGACTTAAATCTTTGTGGATTTATCCAGTTTAATTTCCAAATCATGATGTAAACCTGCAATTCAGTCATGTTTCACTCCTCTGACACGCAAGGTTCCCGAACTACTGTGGCATTTGACACCTCTGATAAGGAGAGGATTGCCATGTGTGTCTGAATGAAGCATAAACGGTCTGGTGCATCGGTGACGTCACTTTTGCACGTGCAACACTTCACACGGCGAGTAAGGCTTTACCGTTAACGTCTGTCGCCCCCCTTCAGTTTAGAAGAGGGCGAAAAAAAAAAAAAACCACGGCTTGTCCCCTCTCAGACGCTGCCATCAGTAATATGGAATTAAAGGTCATGGTGTCAAACTCCTCACTCAGACTAATTGGGATCTGGGCATGCGGGTGGGGGTGGAGGGGCGAGAGGAGCTAAGTTCATGGTGATTTAAGTGGGCCCTTTTTTTGTGAAGGCTTGATGGCAGGAGGTGGAAAGGCGCGAGTTGAAAGAAGCCAAAGGGATAAAACTGTGACGAGTGACTTTTTTTTTCCTTTTGCTTTTTAATTCTGACCATCAGACGCGAAGGGTGTTGATATAATGAGGGAAATAAAAGGGGCTCAGAGGACTAGCTGGCACACACACACACACACACACACACCTACACAGACAGGCACACACATACACACACCCACAGACACACACATACACACACCGAAACACAATACACACACACACACACACACAGGCACCCACATATACACACACAGACACATACATACACACACTGAAACACAATACACACACACACACACACACACACAGGCACCCACATACACACACACATACACACACACACATGCACAGACACACACACAGAAACACATACACACACACCCACAGAAACACACACACAGACACACACACCTACAGACACACACACACTCACCCACACAGTATGCAGCACAGATTAACTTCTCACTGGAATTATATCCTCAATCCTCTTTAAGAAGGGCCTAAACCCCTTCATTACAATCAGACCTCCGGCTTTGGTTATAATGCTGGAAAGAGAGAGGGTGTGTGTGTGTGTGTGTGTGTGTGTGTGTGTGTGTCTGTGTGTGTGTCTGTGTGTGTGTCTGTGTGTGTGTGTGTGTGTGAGAGAGAGAGAGAGAGAGAGAGAGAGAGAGAGAGAGAGAGAGAGAGAGAGAGAGAAATAGACATCCTGGAAAAATCCTGTTGGTTCTGAGGCTCAGGTGAAAGAAAGAAAGAAAGAAAGAAAGAAAGAAAGAAAGAAAGAAAGAAAGAAAGAAGGAATGAAATGAGGGAGGGAGGGGGGAGTCAGAGTCTAAACTGAAAGATGGAGAAGAGGACAGGAACAGGACTAAAGGTAAGCACAGGAAAGGAATGAGGTAGAGCAATGAAGCAATCATGAATAACTGTCACGTATGAGAGAGAGACAGATAAGGTCCCTGACACACAATGGAGGGAACAGGAAGATGAATAGATAATCTGTGTAGAGCAGGCTGCACTTAATCTACTGCTGTAGAGGTGTGAAGTGCATGGGTGTGTGTGTGTCTGTGTCTGTGTGTGTGAGCAAGCGGGCAGTGGTGCATGGGGTGTGTTTGTGTGTCTGTGTGTGTGTGTGTGTGTGAGAGAGAGAGAGAGAGAGAGAGAGAGAGAGAGAGAGAGAGAGAGTGTGTATGAGTGTGAGTGTGTGTTTGAGAGAGAGAGAATGAGAGAGAGAGAAAGAGTATGAGTGTGTATGTGTGTGTGTGTGTGCGTGTGTGTGTGAGAGGGAGAGAGAGAGAGAGAGAGAGAGTGTGTGTGTGTGTGTGTGTGTGTGCATGAGGGAGAGATTAGCAGCTAATCAGCAGGGGGCCAGGTGCAGTAACAGAGGGCTGCACTCACTGTGGGCCGTATCTCTCCCCCACACACACACCTCACGGACCGGCAGGGAAACCCCTGTCACACGTGTGTGTGTGTGTGTGTGTGTGTGTGTGTGTGTGTGTGTGTGTGTGTGTGTGTGTGTGTGTGTGTGTGTGTGTGTGCTTGCGTGTGTGTGTGTGTGTGTGTGTGTGTGTGTGTGTGTGTGTGCTTGCGTGTGTCAGTGTGTGCATGTGTGTGTGTGTGTGTGCTTGCGTGTGTCAGTGTGTGCATGTGTGTGAGTGAGTGTGTGAGTGTGGATATGTGTATGCATATGTGTGTTTGTGAATGAGTGCGTATGTGTGTGTGCCTGCGTGCATCTGTGTGTGTGTGTGCGCATGTGCGTGTACATGTGTGTGTGTGTGTGTTAAAATGTTATCAACCCAGCACAAGGCTTTGGGACAACTACAAGTGAGGTTGATCATTCGTGCCCCTAACATCCTTTTCCATTTGCAGGTACCTGAGAAAAAAAAACGACGTTAGCTTGTTAGCTTGTTAGCTAGAGCGAGACAAAGGGAAGATGTGTCATGGCTGCTGTAGAGGGCAAATATAATGGAAACGCTGAGGTAGACACTCTTTCATTTATGGCCATGGAAGCACTGAAATGGTTTGTTCCTGTAGGGGTTTTATCTGTGGTGTGTGTAATATGTCCTACGTTAACTATGCTCATTTAGTGTGTAATGTTCATTCCCAAACTCTTGGCTCATAATTATTGCCTTAGTTGTGTTTGCATATCACTGTAAAAATACCACAACATTACTGTAAAATACAGCAGGCAGGGGCATACAGCATCTTTCCTGTATTTTAATTGATTCTTAATGTTGTAAAAAACTGAAATGCTGTCAGTTTTAATGATTGGAACTGTAAAATACTGCCAGCGTCAAACATCATGAGGGTAGCACTGGTTTCCTTAAACACTCCCTTGATGAAAAAAAAACAAAACATATCTACAAACCATCTTGGAATTGTTCTTTGTGAAACACCTTTCATTTTGCACTTTTTCTGAATTCCTCAGGTCTAATTTTGTGACAGGTTATGTATAACTCTTCAGAACAGATTCAGATTCTTCAGATTATTTATAAGTATTTTTTTGGCCTTTTTGTGGCTTTATTGAGACAGGACAGTGGGGATGGTGACAGAAAGTAAGTGGGAGAGAGAGATGGGGTAGGGTTGGGAAATGACCGCTGGCTGGATTCGAACCTAGGTCCCCATGGGCAAATGCTGTTTCATGGCCGAGTGCTCTTACCACTGTGGCCCCCGATTTTTAGCCTTTTGTCATCTCAACTTCTTGTCACTTTAGGTCTTCCAGAACCTGCCTTCCATGCCATGGATGGATGGGTGCCTATCAAGGCTACAGTCAAAGGACCTAAGTTGCAAGCAACTGGACAAAGATGTAGACCACAACACAAATCATGTGACAAAAGAGTCACATGTGTCACCTATGTTACTAGCCGTGTTTTAGATTCCAGTCCGCCCGTCTGCACCTGGCTGCATACGTCAACGAGAATTGCTGGTCACAGCAGGGGTGGGCATTAAATGCGGAAAATAAAGTCAAACACAAATCTTACACGAGACTGGGCTCACGCCTCCTCGATCTCCGTAGCAGATGACACACAAGTCATGTGTGGAGAGGGAGGGCGGGGGTTGTAGTCCTCTACAGTCTATGGTTGTCGTGGGGTGCACTGAGAGTTCAATTCAAGTCGAGTCTTTCTTATTGTTTAGATTAACATTGGAACAAAACGAGTTGCCCAAAAGTGCTCCACAACACACACATGAAAACTAAGAAAGCAAAACCATAAAACAAAGACCATAAGTAGGTATATAACACGGACAATGAAATAGAAATGAGGTTAATAATTAAAAAAATATAAGGCCAGGCTTGTCAGCGTCAGATAAACGCATCAAAACAATCAGAACAAGGTAAAAATAGAGAGAAGAGATTTGTCTTCAAATTGGAGTAAAATAACGTACATATTTGAATGACAAGTTGAGTGGGGGAGCACCGGACAATGCACCTGCACAGACGTCGGTGAACTTTTAACCAACCACGGCAAAGTAGCGTCACCGAGGAGGCGTTAGCTAGCCGCTTGCAGTTGTGTGGAGGCAACTGCAAAGGTCTGTATGATTTGTCTGTAAGCGTCATGCTCCCGCAAGTTTTTGGGTCATGTGTCATGGTCGCATTGTTGTGACAACCTCACACATTTCGGGCATGTCAGACACAATTTCTAACCACAATGCAACATTTTCAGCGTCAGACTGCAAACGGATGCAAACGTCTAGCCCAAGTAAAATGCGCCTACTTATGTGATCCTTTTGTCACATGATGAGGGGTGTGCTCTATAGCTAAATCCCCCGTGGCCCAGAGATACAGCTCCTGGTTTCCCATCATGAGGCCAGAACCAAAAAAAGCCTTTTGGATGAAAGGTAAACAACAACAAAAAGAAGTCCAGTTGCCTACAACTTAGCTCCTTTGACTACCATGACCTGGATGAATAAAAATCTTCACAGACATATCAAGGCTACAGTGTCTGGCAGATAATTTGGCACCACTGGCTTGCTGGGGAAAGCAGTCAGGCATGAATGAAACTGAACTGATGCCGCATACTGTGAAAGGCTGTTAAGACAGCTTGCACAAAATTAATGGTGGAGTTTTCTGGAGAAAAAAACAAAAAAAAAAACAAGGAAAAAAGCCATCCTCGTCTAAACTGCCCGATGGCTACAGACAGCGCACGCAGTATTGTGAAACACGGTTATTTATTTTACCTGTTTTTGCTAAACGAGAAAAGAAATCAAGTCTTTTTTTTGCCTCGGAGTGTACATAGTGTATATAATTGTCATGAAGATTTATATTCTGTACAAAACTACATTGCCAAACACCACCAAGCAAAAGTAAGTAAATGGACAAAGAAAAGCAGCCCTACTTGTAAACGCATTGCCACCGCATCTGTAAATAGAACTTACAACGTAGCCCCTTAAAGTTCATTGAGAATGAAGGACGTAAGTGGTCGTAGAGTTTTTACTCTGGTAATTCAAAATCACTTTAGCTCAACAGCGAGGACCCAGACGAATGGCACAGATAAACAGTAAGTGCTCAA
The DNA here is from genome assembly GCA_027475355.1 of Coilia nasus. Taxonomy (NCBI): domain Eukaryota; kingdom Metazoa; phylum Chordata; class Actinopteri; order Clupeiformes; family Engraulidae; genus Coilia; species Coilia nasus. Next base: position 23,669,322 of record CM050198.1, read on the forward strand.
ATCTGTGACACCTTCAAGGCTGCTAATCAATACTTGTAGCTACACTAAACAATACGACGCACAGGGCAAGCGATTGCTGCTCCTTAAAAAAATCTCCATTCGGTATTCCTTGTGTGCTACACTCATCCTAGCCTGACTCTCAAAAATCACCTACCATGGTCATAACCTTTTGTGTCCTGCTTATATCTTAGGAACCTACACTAAAAATAAATAAATAAATATAAAATCAGAAGTGGAACAATAAAGAAGAAAGTTTACCTTTAATGTATAAAACCAGGAAACCATCAATGTGCCATAATTTCAAGGATGCTTGACTACTGACCTCCACTTCAACCCTTTCCGATTATTTTGTTCTCAGCTTAGTCAGGTGTTTACATTTCCATCACTGCAGGCCAAATAATCTTTGTAAACCAGGTTTACAACCAGACCGGATTATCTATCTCTCTGAAATAATGAGTTAATTGACATTTTTTCTCAGCGTGATAATTTGATTAGCACTTGAAGGCTAAATGTCAGTCCCTTGCTTGATTGAATTATTTTGTTTACTCTAAAGTTGCTTTTAGTTTTTTTTTTTTACAATATGTCTCCATTTAAACTATTTATTCTGTGTTCTGCTCATAAAGTGCAGGGTTCAGATGGACAATTAAAAAGGCAGTCCAACTCATGTGTCTCCTCCTCCTACAAACATAGCATTCTGTACTAAAGCTGCACCTCCTTACTGGTGATATCACTTTAACAATGTCTCGCTATTCACAGCAGATTTTGGTATACTGGTTCATAAAAACTAAACAATGCATCATTCTCTACAGTATGGTAAAATTTGTGTGGCAGACACCATGGTATTGTCAGGATTTGGCTGTCTTGGGTGTTCACACAGTATTTCGCCACAAAATATGGGTGTGTATGTCCGCCTATATGCATATTAGAATTATATTACAGTGACCTTATTATATTTCGATGTCTTAATTGTATTTTAGTGTCTGTAAAAGTGGCTGTTTGTGTTGACCTACTGTACATATTCATATCTTCATAGAAACTGTACATTTGGAGATGAATGAACCACACCATATAGCAGTGACTGTATACTAACTCTTCTTTTCGCCATAAGCAAAATGTGACATTATTACTTTCAGAGAAGGTGACTAAAGGCCAGCTTTACTCAAAGAACAGCTGTCCAGGCCCACTGCTTCAGAAGCACACAGCACTGACAGCTTCAACATCCATGCCAGCCCCAGCTGAATGCCGGATTTAAATTGAACACTTCAACTTCACAGTTCACGCTTTCGTGATTCCTGTGAGTAGGTTGAGGATCTGTCCAAGTGAGCCAAGTGAGAATGCAGCAAGATGTGCTTGACGAGTCGCCATACTGTGTCCCCATTCCCTCACCACCCTACCACCACCACACTACGCTCACCCCACCTCTCTCTCCACAGCACTGATTTATAACCAATCACAGCAAACAGGCTGACTGTAAATCCAACTCTTTTCCAAGTGTATCACAGGAAATCTAGACTAGCATTAACCTAGCTCTACGAAGAGCCTGTGCCGGGCTTTCGGCTACCTCTTCCCTGAAGTGTGCTCTCAGAGAAAAAGACAGCTAGAGAGAAAGACAGAGAGAGAGAGGAAGATAGATAAAGAGAAAAGAAAGATAGTGTGTGTGTGTGTGAGAGGGCGAAAGACAGAAAGAGAGAGAGAGAGAGAGATAGAGATAAATCTACCTGATAGATATCCACCTGTCTCTCTGCCTACATGTCCGGAACTGCAGGCTGCCAAGAGAAGAATGCATAGTAGGTGTAGCCTGCGGAAGCTTCTAGAAGCCCTGTGGCATTTGCGTCTGCTTTTTAAGGGTCAGGCAGCGCAGGGGCTCTGTGGGCTCCGCTTGAGTAACAGCCTCTCTCTCAGCTGCGTACAGCTTCCTCTTCTCCTCCTCCTCCTCCTCCTCCTCCGCCTCCTCTTCCTCTTACTGACCTCAAACCTTCCCGCCTTCCCTCCTCCTTCAGGTGCCGCCATTCCTCTTTTTTTTTTCGCTCCCACTTTCCCTGAACTCAGCATCCCTCTAATACTTTTGACATTTCTCTCAGTCCTTCCCTGCTACAGTCTTTTCTTCTTTTTCTGTCTTTCCTTCTTTTCCTCTGTCAATTTTTATTCTCCTTCTTCTCCACCTCCTCACCTTAACTTCCTTAGCTTTCATTTTTGTTTTTGTCGTTTGAGTGCTGGTTCCTCTGCTGCGCTCTCCTGCTCTCTCCTGCCGGACACTCAAAAGTCAGCGTCCAATTTTGATGGTTTGATGGTTCCTATCCAGTCTTTACTTGTCTTTACTTGCTCTGACAGGTTAATATCATGTCTTATGACCCTCTGGAACGTGGTGCTGCTTTCTGATTGGTTGCTAGGCATGCAGTAAAATCGTATATCATGCACGCCTTGAAAGTAGTTCTGGCAAAAAAGTTTAAAACTTCAGCACCGTTCCATATCAATACCCAATAGAATGTACGTACCTACTGTAACCGTTTCTATCAAACTTCACAATTAATGGCAATGTCGAGTTCAATTTCCATGAACTTAAAAAAAATAGTAAACAGAAAATAACAACTAAATCAACGTTTTGGAATAAGTATTGCATGTGTCGCGTTGCTCAATCCAAGCTAGCTAACATAGCAGTAGTAGAGCAGTAGCAATCACCTTACCAAATGAAAGGTAACCTTGACAACCAATTTGGCTAGTGACTGAGGGCTGCGTAGCGCTCTACTTAACGTTACAAATATTAGGCTACATTGTAGGCCACATTGTAGCGAAACTGAGTCTAAGTCAACCCTCTAAGTTAATTGAGAATTATTTTAAATACATTCTACATAATTGAGTGGCATTAACCGGGTCATAAGCGGGGTAACATCCTCCGAGGCGTGCATTATACAGTTTTAAGTCAACTTGGCGGAGCAAACTTCCCTCCACTTCGTGTCGGGAAGTTCTTAGGCTCCACCTCGTTGACTTAAAAATGTATAATGCACGCCTCGTCGGATGTTACCCCTTACATATCACGTCACGTCATGAGTGTTATTGAGCTTGGCATGAATCCAATGTGTATTTTCCATCTCCTTACATTCTTCCCTGTCACTGCCTTATTTTTTTTCTTTTTTTTCCTTATCGTTATTCTGTCTTACCCCTGTCTTACCCCTTTTCCTCCTCAACCTCTTCCTCTTGCCCTCATATCGATCCATCCATCACACCAATGACCCTGACTAGCGACCTCTGGAATAGCAAAACCGGTGCTAACCAGTTGTGTTTCTATTTCCTGTTCTGTATTTCTATTTTCATCACCAGCACAGTGTCAGTGTCACTGACACAAACACTTCAATGCAATACAGAACAAGGTGTTGCCAAGCAGCAGCAGCAGCAGCACAGCATGTGCATAGACAACTTCTGCTTGCAATACACGGCAAAGTCTTACCAGTATGCACCAAAAACACAATTCAACTAATGTTGCATTGCATTACATTAGGCTGGCACTCTTATCCAGAGCAACGTGTACTAAAGTAGGTACAGGTAGAGTTTCCGTGGAGCAATGTGGGGTGAGATGCCTTTTTTAAGGACATACCAGCCATGGACGATGGCGCAGGAGAGTAGAGCTGAAGATCTTTGCCCGAGCCCGACGGGACCCGACCAGACCCGTTTCATTTCAATTGGGCTCGGACCGGGTTCGGGCATGCGGGCCAAGTGCGCAGTAACTGAAAGGTCAGGTGATTAGTTTCAATGAGCTCGAGACAGATGCGAAAATGGATGCTGCGAAGGTGAAAAAGAGGCTAGCCTCTGGCAATTAAGTTATTTATTTGTTCTAACTTAAATGTTTGTTTAAACTTTTCACATTTGTCATAATAAATGCTGTTAAAATGTATAAATGTGTCATTCTTGATGAAAGGCAAAAGATCTGTATGCATGTGCATATTTGAATATGTCAGGCTTTAGAAAAACTGTCAAGCTCTGGGTCCGGATTGGGCTCGGGCCGAACTCTGTCGGGCTCAGGCCTTGTCTAACTTTTAAGGCCCGATTACAGCTCTGCAGGAGAGCACTGGGTATTCACTGCCCCCGACATTTTACTCTAAGTACAGGTATTGAACCTGCAACCCTCCCAAGACCAACTCCTGTCCCATAATGCATAAATAAATAAAGCGTTCAGATGCAAAACCCTCTATTTTCAGAAATAATACTGTGCAAAATTATGTCAGACTGTACTTTAAGTATTATTATCAAGTAAAAACAAAATCAAACCAAAACAATCCAATCAGAGGTGGACTGATAGTAAATTTGATCAAAATGATAAATATATTTTAAAAATGTCATCACAAATGAACTTAGAGGGTTTCGCATCTGAACTCTTCAAATGCTTGCTTCACCAGGTGGGCTGAAGTCAGGGGACTGTCACATCTTTTCGTCACATCCACCGACATGCGTCATATCGGGGTGTCTCTGATTGTCCTCAGGTGTCCCTCTGCTGGCAAAGACTCCTGCTGTCTTTAAATGAGGCTCCATAATTGCCCTGGAGCTAGAGCGAGACAGAGTGGCGTGTCCAACAATAACCTATAAAAACCCTGACCTGTCTCTTTCTTCCACTGTCCATATTGAGCTTGGACTTTCTCTATCCCTCATGGAGAAAACACACACACACACTCTCTCTCTCTCTCTTTCTCTCTCACACACACTCTCTGTCTCTCTTGCACACACACACACACACACACACACACACACACACACACACACACACACTCTCTCTCTCTCTCTCTTGCTCACTCTCTCTCTCTCTCTCTCTCTCTCACACACACACACACACTTTCTCTCTCTCTCTCGCACACACACACACAGAGACACTCACTGTCTCTCTCTCACACAGTCAATATCACACACACACACACACACACACACACACACACACACACTCACTCACACTCAATATCACACACACACACACAGACACACACACAGACACACAAACACGTACACCCGCATTCTCCTTCGGGAGAGAGGTGGAGCTGCATGCTAAGTAGCTGAAAGGCCAGAATAAAGTTCAGCTTTAGCAGCTACCGCACACACACGGCTTCCTCAGATGGACAGGGCTACACTTCCTGTAAGCAAGGTCACGTCAGCATACAGACTTAAGCACAGGTGGCCCCTGACCAAAACAATCCGTGCCAGAGGAGAGAACAAATCCAACTGGGCAGAGGTGAAATAAAAGAAACAAATGAATGAACGCTGATGAATACATTCAGCTGAAATGACTGTGAACTGTGAGAAATGTTTTTTTTTTTGTGAAAGAGAAGAAGGGTGAAAATGCCATGAATGAAAGATAGAAAACTGCACTGCAAGGCAAACCTAATGGGGTGGAGGGTGTGTGTGTGTGTGTGTGTGTGCGTGCGTGCGTGCGTGTGTGATGGGGTTTGTGTGTGCGTGA
>CM050198.1:23679761-23702261 GCA_027475355.1 Coilia nasus
AAAGTGGATAAACTCTGTTGAGAGGTGGATAAACGCTTTTTCTGAAATTTAGATATAGAGGTGGGTAAACTCTAGCCTGGTAAACCAGTCCCTCGTATTTCATTTCATTTTGTACAGAGGATCTGGTAGTGCTTTCATTGCTGTTGCTGTCTTAGGCAGAATTTAGCCTGGCCAATTAGTGAACAGAGTGTGTATTCATGAGCGATGTCGTTGACTTTGTGTGCTACATTTGAATTGTAGTGCGTAGGCAGGCTAATTGCATATGTGACGACCAGATGTTAGCAATTTGGTAAATGGCAGAGCCACTTGTTTTAAACTTCAGCGTAGTCCACACCTCCACGAAGAAATCGTTTGTCAATACAGCACTGTCAGACCCCCTCCGTATAAAATGAAATTAAGTACAAGGGGTTGGTTTACCAGGTTCGTTAAACTCAGTTTACTTATGTTCATCCTCCACTACATCCCTGATCCTTCCCCCCAACTTTCTTCCTTCTCTCACCATTGTTTTTTTTTGTATTTTCTGCACCTTGCCTCATATCACCTCCCCTTCTCTCACCACACCTCCCCTTCACCCACTCTTCTCCTCCTATCCTCTTCTCTTCTCTTCTCTCACCACACCTCCCCTTCACCCACTCCTCTCCTCCTCTTCTCTCTTCTTCTCTCCTGTCCTCTCCTCTTCTTTCCTCTCCTCTTCTCTTCTCTTCTCTCACCACACCTCCCCTTCACCCACTCCTCTCCTCCTCTTCTCTTCTCTTTCCTCACCTCACCTCCCCTTCACCCACTCCTCTCCTCCTCTTCTCTTCTCTTCTCTTCTCTTCTCTTCTCTCACCACACCTTCCCTTAACCCAGTCCTCTTCTCTTCTCTTCTCTTCTCTTCTCTTCTCTTCTCTTCTCTTCTCTTCTCTTCTCTTCTCTTCTCTTCTCTTCTCTTCTCTTCTCTTCTCTCCTCTTCTCTTCTCTTCTTCTCCCCTCTTCCTTCCCGGTTTCTGTCACCTCGCTCCTCTCAGTGTCCCTCAGACTTAAGCAGGATGAGGAGAATGGCGGGAGCGCTTGCGTGTGCCAGAGGCTTCATCCAGCTGCTGCTGCTGCTGCTGCTGCATAATGGCCACCCATCGTTTCTGTGACGGCTCAAATTGGCCAAGAAAATGGGTCTCCTTTTTAAAGTTAAAAGCAACGGGTAGAGGCAGATGCCGCAATCCTTCAAAACACACACACACACACACACACACACACACACACACACACACACACACACACACACACACACACACACACACACCATAGGTACACACACTCACAGATGTTTGCCCCCCATGGAGGGTACGGATGTTCATGGGTGCCGCAGGGGCCAGCTTCTGGAGAAAAAAAAGCTCAGGTGTCCACCATCTTAATTAGTCACCCAATCAAAGCTGTCGCTGTCACTGCTCTGCTCTCTGCCCTCGTTTCCTTTCTTTTCCACTTCTGACACTCTATTGCCACCCCTCCCCTCTCTCTCTCTCTCTCTCTCTCTCTCTCTCTCCTTTTCTTGTCCTTGGCTTTACACACAGGTCTTTTTCTATCACTATCTCTGTCTGTATCTTTCTCTCTCTCTCTCTCTAGCTTTCTCTGTCTCCCTCTCCTCCCTCTCTCTCTCCCTCTCTCTCGTTTTCTTTTTCTGATGTCCTTTTCTTCACACACTTGTCTATTCCTCCCCCTCCCTTCTCCTCTCCTCTCCCTCTCTCTTAGACTTGAACTTGTTCACACTTCCCCTCTGTCGTATCTGCCACTCAGAGTGAGGAAACAGGTATGTTGGCATGGCGACCTGTCAGAACAGACAAGTGACAACCAGATGCCAGGCGAGAGGTGAAGAGGAGTGTGTGTGTGTGTGTGTGTGTGTGAGGGTGTGTGCATGTGTGTGTTTGTGTATCATCTTTGAAGTTGGTTCTGTGCAGCATGTTATGCAGAGTACAGTGTTAAAGCAACACTAAGTAGTTTTTTCAGCCTTAAAAAATCGTTTCAGTGGTTCATTAACTTGGTAACAGGGTGAAAGGCACCTCTGAATTTGCTTTGTCACCCATTCGCTTCCATGGGCTATAACCGCACTAAGTAAGTTTAGAGGAGCAGATCGTCTCTCTGTAGTTCTCAATGAGAGACAATTCCACTTCCAACCTGTAGGGCGACCAAAGACGAAAACTACTTAGTGTTGCTTTAACACACTAAATCGACATTCAGGAGTCAGTCTCAGTTCCGATCTCAGTAAGACTTTCCTACCATCCTGTGTGGCATTTGCAGTACAGTGGACAATCCCTGTGGATGATTGACACCCGCCGGGGGAAACACACATGTCTCTGGGACTTATTATTTCATAATACAAACACCCTCGGGGGTTGCTGAAGCTGAGGAGAAACACATTATTCCAGTGAGAAACACATTATTTCAGTGTCTGTTCTCCAGAGATAAGGCCACATTAGAACATTTGTGAAGTGACTGACATTCGTGTCGGAGCTTAGTTTTTTGTGCGAGGTTGTTAATAGTGTGATCACTCTGAAAGCTCTAAAAATGTCTCATTTATCCTTCAGTTCCTGCTTATTTTATTTTTTCCCCGCCTGTGATTATTTGGGGAATAAATCTTCATTGTGCACTTTGTGGTGGCGGCCATGTTTTTTTTTTCACTCCTTCCTTGAGATGTAAACGTGTGGTGGTTTAGTGAAGATGAATGGGTGCCATGCAGGCTCACGTACACTGTAGCCTCTAATGGAGCGCCCTAACACAGGCCAAGGGGAATTCTGCCATGTCCACACATTACATTACCCTCCATGCTTGCACTATTTTGGACAGAGGACATAGAATGCTCACACACACACACGCACACTTGCGCACACACACACACACACACACACACACACACACACACACACACACACACGCACACACACATGCACACACACACATGCACACACACAAACACATAATTACACACACACACAAACACACACACACACACACACACAAACACACACACACACACACACACAAACACACACACACACACTTACGCACAAAAACACTAAAAAACTACAAGGTTTTTTAGGGAGAGGGGACCCAATAATTGGATCTTTTCGGGGCCCCAGCCATCTCTCTGGGCGAGCCTGCATACACACAAACACACATACACACACACACACACACACACACACAAGAACTAAATTGGAGGCATGATAATGGAATGAACACGAGCCAAGGTTTGGACCCTCTTTTTCCCCCGGTAGCTCTTTGCCAGTCGAAAGGCGGAGCCAGTACACAAAGCGCCGTTCACCCCAACAAAGGCACTCCACAGAAAAAGCCACACAAACCACACGAGGGCCCCTCGGAGACCAGCGATAGCGCATGCCAATACTTACAGCACATTAGCCACGGGCCCCCCGGGACCCCTAGCAAAGTCTAACAACAGCAACAACAAGTATATCTGCTTACACGCTCAACTAACTGCATATCAATATCAACAGTTAATCCACCATCCATCCAAGGACAGCACACCAGCACAGCTCGAATGTATCTGCACACACACACACACACACACACATACACACACACACACACTCACGCACACACATACACACACACGCACGCACACATACAGTACGTAAACACACACACACCAAGTGCACTACATCTTCAGTGGGTTAATGAACTACAATTACACCATATGGTGTGCAGTGCCCCCATCTAAAAACAATAGCACAGTGTAATACAACAATACCACAGTGTTGTAATGGTGGCTAATGTGTAACAGAGGTGAGTATTATATTTCCCCCCCATTTTACCCCAATCTGGTAGTCTGCTTCAAAGGTGTTGTGTAAGCAGACTAAGCTTCAGTGAGTACAGTCTGCTGGGCTGAGACAGGTGTGTTTAATGGAGGGAGGTGTGTGTGTGTGTGTGTGTGTGTGTGTGTGTGTGTGTGTGTGTGTGTGTGTGTGTGTGTGTGTGTGTGTGTGTGTGTGCGTGTGTGTTTGTGTGTGTGGTAGGTGTGCTTATAGGGTGGAGCAGACAGTGCTGGGTGTGTGAGTTTCTGTGTGTGTGTGTGTCTGTGCGTGTGCGTGTGCGTGTGCGTGTGTGTGTGTGTGTGTGTGTGTGTGTGTGTGTGTGTGTTGGGGGAGTGGAGGGTGGGTTGTGGCAGTCCTTAAAGAGAGGGACAGATGTAGTCGCGTATGCAAGAGCTGTCGTTGTGCTGAGCCAGCAGTGTTGAGTTTCCCCCTGTGGAAATGTCAGCGTTGATGCAGAGGCAACATACCGTACAGTAGGCACACACACACACACACACACACACACAACAGCCACATGCTGGCATAAGAATACACATCTACATTATACACGACGGGGACAGGACAACTCAGGAGTGGAAACTTTATAAACACTTTATGCTCAAAGTGGCTGATGCGTTACTTACGCAAGGGATATACAGACTTACATATGCTGTCAAAGTCAAAGCTACCCTTGTTGAGGGTAAGTGCTGAGCACCAGTCCTGTGAGCATCAGTCCTCTCTCTATCCTCCAGTGATATACAGTGCTGCATACGTGGTGTCTTCACACTTGCCTGGAGATATACTGTCTCAGGGGAGAGCTGGCATTTCAGCAGTGCTGAGGAGATGCAAAAATGTGGTGACTGTCCAAGTGCTTTGTAGTTAAAGCAATACTAAGTGGGTTTTTGTCTTTGGTTGCCTGACAGTTTGAAGGTGGAATTATTTCTCATAGAGAACTACAGAGAGACAGTCTGCTCCTCCAAACGTAGTGTGGTTTTAGCCCAACTGAGGGCAAATTCAGAAGTGCCTTTCAACCTGTTACAAGTTGATGAACCACTAAAACAATTTTGGAAACATTATTTTAAAGTTGAAAAAATTACTTCGTGTTGCTTTAGGGCAGCCAACCTTGACAACACATCCCTCCCACCTTACCTGACTAAGTGGTCCCAATAGAATATAAAAAATACACTTGAGCTTAAAGCTCAAGCTGATATAATTACAGGAATATGTATGACAATAGCAATTTCATGAGTTGCCTTTCATTCATACCAGCTGGAAAGCTTAAACCAAGCACAACGTAAACAACTAATGTGAATAATTTTGTGGAGGGATGCTAAAACGACAGCAGCTGAACGCTAGCCTGGTAACTTCATTTCATTTTGTACAGAGGGTCTGGCCTTGCTGCCCAGTTGACATTCATGTATTTGGACCAAGCAAATCCGAGAGAATGGTTTACCAGGCTAGCTGAATGCCATGCTTGGGAAGAAATCTTTTCCTCAAGACCAGAGAAGACAAAGCTGTAAGAGGTGAGATTAAGGAGACCCCCACCACCACCACCACCACCCACTCCCCCCGAGGTGAAAGTAACCACATGGACTCGTCACAGCCACAGCAGAGACCTGCCTGTATGTCTGTGTGTATGAGCAGAAGAGGAGGCTTAGTCCGGCCACGGCCACGCTACTGAGACCGCACAGAAAGGGCCCAATGATGCAGAGAAAGGGCTCAGGGATAGGATTGTACAATATAGCCATGCTTGGATAGACAGCGCGCATGTTAGACGGCTGTGGCCTGTGTGTGTGTGTCTGTGTCTATGTCTGTGTGTCTGGGGAGAGGGATGAAAAGGCTAATTATGAATATAGGAGAGAGACAAGGACGAGAGAGGAGAGAGAGTGAGTGAGTAAGAGAGAATGAGTGAGAGACAAAGGAGAGAGGAGAGAAAAAGGAGAGTCAAAAGAGAGAGACAGAAGAAGAGAGAGAGGGTTAGAGAGAGAGAGAGAATAGAGAAAGAGAAAAAAAGAGGAGAGAGAGAGGGAGGGAGGTAACTCCAGGTGAGGCTGTCTAGACTCATGAGTCTCAGGAGTGAGCGTGGGGCCCTGTGAGGTTTCAGGAATGAGGCTGAACACGAGGACCCGCCAGGAACCAGATTAGCGACAGGCTTTTCAACCCAACGTAGGCCGGCTGAATGCAGCTCTGGCAGGTTCTGCCAGCGAAAGTTGAGAGGACTGAAGAAAAAAATAAATAAAACAAACAAAAACAACAACAGAAGAGAAGAGAGAGGACCCTATATTCAAATTGGCGCTTGTATTCAAGAATGTTCCAGCATTGTCTGCATGTTGACTGCAATGAAAAAGAAGCAGACAAAAAGAAAGAAAGAAAAAAAGAATAAATGAAAATCCAAGAGACATCTTTAATTTCTTTGAAAGCACATTCGCTTCAGTCCCTCTGTCATCTCCCCCTCTGTTTTTTTTCTCTCTGTCTCTCCCTCTCCTCCATCTCCTGCTTCTCATCTGTATCTCATTCCCTCCCTAAACATCCTCCCCTCCCTATGCCTCATTTCCGTCAGCCCCCATTGAGGGACGGAGAGAGACAGAGAGAGAGACAGAGAGAGAGAGAGGCTACAGAGAGAGATATTGAGAGAGAGATTGATAGAGAAACAGAGAGACAGAAAGAGAGACTAACTGCAGAGAGAGAGAGACTTACAGAGAGAGAGAAAGAGGGCATTGGATTGAGAGAGAGAGAGAGAAAGAGGCTACAGAGAGAGATATTGGGAGAGAGATTGATAGAGAAAGAGAGAGAGGCTACAGGGAGTGATATTGAGAGAGAGAGAGAGACAGAGAGACAGAGAGAGAGAGAGGCTACAAAGAGAGATTGATAGAGAAACAGAGAGACAGAAAGAGAGACTAACTGCAGAGAGAGAGAGAGAGAGAGAGAGAGACTACAGAGAGAGAGAACGAGGGCATTGGATTGAGAGAGAGAGAGAGAGAGAGAGAGACAGAGAGAGAGACAGAGAGAGAGAGGCTACAAAGAGAGATTGATAGAGAAACAGAGAGACAGAAAGAGAGACTAACTGCAGAGAGAGAGAGAGAGACTACAGAGAGAGAGAAAGAGGGCATTGAATTGAGAGAGAGAGAGAGACAGAGAGAGAGACAGAGAGAGAGAGAGAGGCTACAGAGAGAGAGAAAGAGGACATTGGATTAAGAGAGAGAGAGACAGAGAGAGAGACAGAGAGAAAGAGAGGCTACAAAGAGAGATATTGAGAGAGAGATTGATAGAGACACAGAGAGACAGAAAGAGAGACTAACTGCAGAGAGAGAGAGAGACTACAGAGAGACAGAAAGAGGGCATTGGATTGAGAGAGAGAGGCAGAGAGAGAGAGAGGCTACAGAGAGAGATATTGAGAGAGAGATTGATAGAGAAAGAGAGAGAGAGAGGTTACAGAGAGAGATTGATAGAGAAACAAAGAGAGAGAGAAGGGGAAATAAAATATGCAGGAGTGTGGCAGGCGGAATCCTACAGGATTCGATAATAAAAAAAGCAAATGAGATTAGCATGGCTAATGCAGATGAGGCAGCAGCGGGATGGGAGCCACTGCCATGCTCAGTGCCTTCTTATCCCCCTCCCAGGAAATCAATACGCTTGGAGATCAACGCCCTGTGGGATTCTGGGATTTGCAGTTCCCTGTTATCTTTTTTTTTTTTAGCCCCCAGGCTATTGTCAAATGTGTATGTATGAAATGAGTCTAACTAAGCCTCTCTCGAGGAAAAACCCACAAAAACAAGGGAGTGTTTTGCACCTGGGTGAGGATCCAAAACAAAAGAAAAACACAGGCCAGGCTATGGAAGGGTACAACAGCGAGGAGGTCCAGGAGAAATTCCTCAGGGACGGTGGGGCTTTTGGCCGCCATTCCACACGCCCGGCTGGAGAGGGAATGAGTCCTGGCTGAGATTTCTGGCAGTATCCCAGCTGTAAGGTGGTGAGTGGCAGGTTATGGATGTGTGTTTGTTTGGGGTTTGGGGTTGGGGTTGGGGTGGGGGTGGGGGGTGTGCAGTGGTGAGTGCTGCTGACATATCTGGTAGAAGAACCAATTTTAGGCTGGTGGCAGGCAGGTTGTGGATAATGTGTGTGTGTGTGTGTGTGTGTGTGTGTGTGTGTGTGTGTGTGTTTGGTGGTGGACCTGAGAGTGGTGTGTGTGCATGTGTGCGTGTGAGTGTTTGAGGTGGAGCGCAGAGTGGTGTGTACGTGTGTGTGTGTGTTTGGTGGTGGTCCTGAGAGTGGTGTGTGTGTGTTTGAAGTGGAGCGTAGACGTAGAGTGGTGTGTGTGTGTGTGTGTATGTGTGTGTGTGTTTGGTGGTGGAGCTGAGAGTGGTTTGTATGTGTATGTGCGTATGTGCTTGTGTTGGAGCGTAGAGTGGTGTGTGTGTGTGTGTGTGTGTGTGTGTGTGTGTGTGTGTGTGTGTGTGTGTGTGTGTTTGGGATGAAGTATAGAGTGGTAGTACAGCTTAGCCTCCGTGTCTCCCAGGAGTGTTTATGGACAGCTACAGAAGGGTCTCGAGTGGAGCCCCTCAGGTGGGGGAGCACTACACGGTGGAAGAGCAGTCCTCCTTCACTGGCCTCGGTGCTGTTCTTAGCTCACAGCAAAACAGCTAACCAAACAAATCAACAGAATGGACACAAAAATGGCAGAGAGATAGGGAGAGGATTAAAAATGGGAGCACTGCCACCCATGTTCCTCTGTGACCACAGTACGAGCAATTCTACAGTATGGCCAATTACACCGAAGTCAGTTGCTGTCCCTGTGAACTGTTGATAAAAAAAAATCTTTGGAGTAGCTAATGATGCCTCCAAATTAAAGCTGCAGTATCACTTTCTTTTACATGCGACTGTAAAAGAAAGGGTTGCCAAAGCTGCTATGGGATGTTGGTTGGCTAATTTAGAAATCTGCCAACTGGAAATGTGCTGGTTACAGAGGAGGATTCTTAATTTCGCTTCTACAACCATTTGCCCTACATAATGGTCGCCTGGTCTCCTGCTCTCCTGCGTCACCAATCAGTCATGCCAGTTAAGTGCTAAATTAGGTACAGTCAGCAAATCAAGAGCACCGCTGATGATCTCTGACGTGAAACAGGGGACACTTTCCTAAAATAAACATCGAGATTTCCAGTTCTGCAGTCAATATCATTAAAATAAGTTAATCACATGAACAACAAAGCTGATGAGTAGGAGTGCTGCCTGGAACAAAATTAATCCATTTTCTGATGGTGCTCTTTGGTCAAGGGCTATATCCACAATCAAAAATTGTGTTAATCAAAAATAAGTTAATCACATGTTGAATGTTTTAGTTACAAACTCTGGGTCGAAAATGGGATTTGTGGATTTTACCGGAGACAGAGCACCAAACACCATGACTTTTCCTGGAAAACAGGCGCGTCTGGTCACCTTGTCCTACATAATGCACATATGGCCTCTCTCTCCTTCTTCCAGGCACCCATGAGTCATACTAGTTACGTGCAGTCCTGAGTCATAACCTGATTAACTAAATTAGGTATAGTCATCTCATCAAGAGCTCCACTGATGACGTTAGTCAGGACCTTCAACAGGACTGAGAGGGTCTGGCTTGGAGTAGGGTTCGGAATGGCGGTAAAAAAATAAGAGCAAGCGTAATCAGCCACATCTCACACAGGCACAGGTTTTTACAAGCGTTTTAAAAATATATCATTGTTCATTATGTTATTTTTAGGATTTCTTTAAGGGAAACGATTTGGTCTGACGTCTTCTTGGTCTGACTTCACCTCCACACAGCATGTAACCTCACAGTACAGAGAAACATGTTAGTTTGGTGGCGGAGAGGATAGACCAGTCATAGCACCCACTCTTTCCGTCTTTGCGTCTGTTTAGCGGATACCAGCTAGCACAGTTAGGTGTAGAATGTTAGTAAATCTCCCTCCCGACACCACAAAAAGAACTGACTGAACTAATAGCTCTGCTTTTTAGCTCACTTGGTAGCGCGTCTGTTTCCCATACCAGAGTTGCTGTGAGGTCGTGGGTTTGAAGCTGGGTCTGGACTGCACAGAAAGAAAGACCTCGGTTACACCTGCCTGCTCTAACATTCTCTAATTACTTTTGGAAGTCCTGCTTCACAGCAAAACATTGTCGTGTGGCGCATTAACGAGCTAATTCAATTCTCCATCATGTTGATTTGTGTAGTGTCTACATTACTCTGGGCACAGTTATTACTATGGCAACCTGTGAGGAAAAGACCAAAACTGAATCTTCCCACTCTTACATGTCATTGTTAAGATTTTGATTACTTGCAATGTATATGGGGTTGCCAACTATGTCTGACAAAAAACCAGGACATTTCGGCAACCCAATCAACCTTTTTGCTTATAATCAGCGACCTGGTGTCAGTGTCCCGGGAGAATATGTTTTTTCCCTGGGACAGACCATTTAAAACCGGAACAATCAGGTGAAACCGGGACAGGTGGCAACACTAAATGTATAACAAGAACAGCCAACCAGGTAGATTCTCTTGCGATTAGCTGTGTAAAAGGAAACGTAAAAATGTGTAATTTGAACCAACAGTGTGATGCTCGCCTCAGCAAACTACCGCAATGTTGCTGAGATTGTGAAACCAGTGTGGGCAAACATGTAGCCTTAAGATCCCTGTAGAGTAGACACACACATCAGCATGATCACAGGCAATACTTAAGCAAGCAGCTCAGGGAGAGAATACAGCTTTTCGTTATCAGCAGTAACCAGTGACCTACACAACACACACACACACACACACACACACACACACGAGTGCACACACACACACACACACACACACAGCGAGAAGACCTCCTGACTAGCACTATCACCCCAACGATCTTTGCCCTGACAAGCGGATTTGATAGGTGGGGCCGAGAAGAAATGGGAGGTTGTGGTTGCATTGAGTGATAAATAACCAGAAACACAAACACACACACACAATTACAAACACACACACACACACACACACACACACACACACACACACACACACACACACACACAATTACAAACACACACACACATACACACACACACAATTACAAACACACACACACATACACACACACACACACACACACACACACAATTACAAACACACACACACACACACACACACACACACACACACACAATTACAAACACACACACACACACACACACACACAATTACAAACACACACACACATACACACACACACACACACACACACACAATTACACACACACACACACAATTACAAACACACACACACACACACACACAATTACAAACACACAAACACACACACACACAATTACAAACACACACACACACACACACACACAATTACAAACACACAAACACACACACACACAATTACAAACACACACACACACACACACACAATTACAAACACACACACACATACACACACACACACACACACACACACACACACACACACACAATTACACACACACACACACACACACAATTACAAACACACACACACACATACACACACAGTCAGGGCAAATCGCTATCTGGACTGGGCTCCAAGGGAGAGTATCTCCACAGATGGACTTTGCTGATGATACGCTGTCAGTGCCTAATGGATGATGCCGATCCACCCCGTACATCAACGCCTCTGCGATGTCTTTCTGTGATTGATGGGGGCTTTAGACGGGGTACAACCTAGGCACGATTCCTGATAAACTAACCTTCAACCCGCACGGGTCCCATTCCATTGGCTTGACTATTGGATATAAACTGTGGTTTGTGCGTAAGCGATATCTCACTCACTGCCTTGCTTCTCCTCGCTGTGCTTTCCTCCTTCACTTTCACCCTACCCCCACTTCACACCCCCCTTTACATTACATTACATTACACTTAGCAGACGCTTTTATCCAAAGCGACTTACAAAAGGAGGACGTAATAGCTAACAGATGTGTAGAGAACATTGAAGGTACCTATGTAAAGAGATGGCTAGTAGAATTTAGTTTTGTTTAAGAAGGAAAGCAGTCTCGGAAAAGAAGGGTCTTCACAAGGTTTTTGAAGGTCGAGAGGGATATTGCTGCTCTTGTAGGGACTGGTAGGTTGTTCCACCACTGAGGGACAACAACTGAGAAAAGGTTGGAGTGACCTCGCTTTGTCTTGGGAGAGGGGACGGCCAGGCGGTTCGTATTAGAGGATCGCAGCTATCTGGACGGGATGTAAGCCTTTAGTATGACGTTGAGATAGGTGGGGGCAGATCCGGAAGTGACTTTGTAGGCTAGAGCCCTTTAATTCCTGCTTTTGCTGTTTTTTTCCCCAGAATTCCTCCCTCTTGTGATCCCATGGTGATTCACAGCTGCAAGCTCTTCTTTCCCTCCACATTCAGTGTTCCAGAAGATCAGAGCACGCCCGCACCACAACCACCACCACCAACCACCACCTCTCCCACCACAGTCCCAGCTTTCATCAAACTGACTCGCTTTTCAAACACTTCCTCAAAGGCCCAGCACCAGTCAAGTTTTTGATGTGAGTCTTACGGAAGGCGCCAGGCTAGCCATGCCAGCCATGCCAACCATGCCAGGGGAGCAGGGGGGCAGGGGAGAGTGGGGAGCAGGACTCAGCTGGGTGCTTCTGCAACCAACCCTGGCAACTCAAAAGAGCCACATAGAATCTACTAGAAAGGACTGCAGGAAAGCAGAACAGTGGATGAGGCACGAGAGAGAGAGAGAGAGAGAGAGAGAGAGAGAGAGAAAGTGTGTGTGTTTGTGTGTGTGTAGAAAGAGAGAGAGAGAGAAAGAGCAAGAGAGAAAGTGTGTGTGTGAGAGAAAAAAAAAGAGAGAGAGAGAGGCTGAGAGATAAAGAGGCTGAGAGAGAGAGAGAGAGAGAGAAAGTGTGTGTGTGTGTGTGTGTGTGTGTGTGTGTGTGTGTGTGTGTGTGAGAGAGAGAGAGAGAGAGAGAGAGAGAGAGAGAGAGAGAGAGAGAGAGAGAGAGAGAGAGAGAGAGAGAGAGAGTGTGTGTGTGAGAGAGCGGGAGAGAGAGAAAGAGAGAGAGAGAGAGAGTTCTCCTCAGTTTCTTCCGTCAAATGTCATTTGTAGCAAGAGAGTGACACAGCTGTGGAACAGGTAGCCTGAGGTTTTTTTGGCTGGCTGGCTTGTGGAGGGCTGGAAGACCTGGAAGAAGAGTTGCCAGTGATAAAACTGTGCTCGTGCCCATTTCATTTCTCATGACACATTCTCAAGGAGGGTTTGAATGAATGGCATTAGAGCTTACTGCCATTGCTTCAACACTTTTTTTTCCTTCTAAAAACCCTCTGTAGAGAAGTTTTTTTTTGGACAGGGATTAGGGAGAAATTTAATTTAAAATGTATCTTAATGCAGAACTAAGCTCCGTTGAGAAAGCTATACCCTGTAATATATGTCACAGTGATAAACAGTGGAGGGATATCATTAATCCAATAGCTGTCTTTAAAGACCACATACTGCTACACTGCTGCAGACTTTATATTTTTATAGCAGGTATGGGTCTACACGACTCCTTTATAATAATGTATTTTCATCAGTTAGGGGATATTTTCCAAAGTATATTCCCCTGTTAAACCAAAACTGTGGAAATGCATAAACTAGAATTAGCTATCCACAGGCAGCACTACTGCACATCAAGCTGAGAAATCTGATGTACACTTACCTGACGCTCTTATCCAGAGCAACAGATATTTACAGATATTTATCCAGAGCGACTTACAGGTATTTACAGATATTTATCCAGAGCAACAGATATTTACAGATATTTATCCAGAGCGACTTACAGATATTTACAGGGTTTCAGTTACAGTCTCTGGAGCAGTGTGGGGTTAGAGGCCTTGCTTAAGGGCATCTCAACCATGGGTAGGGCGGGATTCAAACCGGCAACCTTCCGATTGCAAGACCAGCTCCCTAACACCTAGGCCACAGCTGTGTGATATGTTAGAAGCAGCTTTAGAGTACATGCTACTTCAGTCTTTTGGTTTTGGAAGACTTTGCATTTCCTAAATAAACCTTGGCCTTTGAACTTGAACCATTGATTATACTCCAAGTCACGTACGTGGAATTTAGAACGTGTTCTTTATAGACCATCTATAACACATCTATGCATTGTCTATAACCACCTCATTGTGAATGCCTTGTTAAAGTCTCCTAACCACGAGCTCTATTTGCAGTTCACTGAGGCTCTCTGTTTGAAACTTCACTGCTCACTGTTGCATGTAATAGTTTCTTGACGCCTGCAGGCAACAGAATGAATAACAACCCCATGCCGCATCAGCCACCGCCATTCCTCTCGGCTTACCTCGCTAGACCTCGCTAGATCCAATCTCCCCTGCTTTAAATCACAATAAAACAGCGATACATTTTCTCCTTTCCTCCACGCACTCTGGGTAAAGAGGGGCCTTCACTTACGCTGGGTCGCTAGCATATGACTAATCCGGTTTGCTCCCTCTGGTGACTGGGATTCTGCCATGGCTAATTCAAATGTTCCCCTCAGGGGGTACTGCTAAATATTTTTGGGTGTGTGAAATAGTGTAATATGGTAACACCCACCCCACATAACCCCCCTGCACCCAACACACACACACACACATGCACACACATACAGACAGACAGACACACACACACACACACACACACACACCGTCTATAATGTGATGTTGCTTATTATATTACTATGAGGGCCCCCTGTCAGTTTTAGGGGTCTTTAAATCATCCTCTTTCCCCTTCCTCTGGTCCCCTTTAAAACATCACTCTCCTCGCAGGAACACTTGGACCCTGCGGCACCCAGAAGGGTTCTAACCATCGTGAGATATTCACCCAGACATGCGATAATGCTGGAAGCAACAGAAACCCCCAGCTGACAATGTCACTTACTGTATTTTACAAGTGAGAAATCTTTTTTTTTAAGAGGTGATCAAAAGGAGTTTACAAAATAGGCTTGTGAAGGACAAGTCAAACTGGAAGGCAATGTAAGGAGATCTAGTCTTATTCGTGCTGACAGAGTCTATCTTTTTTGTGAATTTGAAGGCACTGTCTTGCACACTGTCTTATATTTTCTGAGCAAATCTGCAATAACTAATCAGCCAGCTCCAATGCTGTACAGAGCACTGTTGTGTCTTGTTTTCCATAGACATTTTTTTCCCATGATTTCTTTAATTGTGTTAATATGCTGTAATGACTGAACTCCAACAAGGGAACTAATTAAGCCACAGGACCAATTACTCGGTTGGTAGGGAAATCCCACAGTTTGTATTTGCTGATATTTGCCCCGGAGCAATATTGGGTTAGTAAAAACTGGACAGATGGAGAATGGTGCTCGCAGCATGACGACTGCGGGTGTGTTTCCAAGCGAGCGCACGTACCGCTGTACTACAAAAGCTCTACTTAGACTAGAGGTCACCTTGGTTAGAAAGAAGCTTCTCCGTCAAACACTGAGACAAAAAGAAACGTAAAAAAAAAAAAAACAGGTTTTGTTGCACCTTTTCTACAAAAGGAATTTTCAATCATTCATACATCAGTCCCTCCCTGGTGAAGGTGTTAGCCCAAACATATTATGAATTATTAAGAATTCTGCAAACTTTGTGGTCTTTTAGCTCTTCAGGTTTATATAGATTGAAGTGTTGTACAGGATTGCCTCAGCACTTAGTTTTCTACCCCAAATACACAGGGGCACCATAATGCTCTACAAAGGCAAAGAGCAGTAACTACATAAACGGAGAAACTGAGAAAAATGCCTTAAAGGAGAACTTCGGTGTAAAATGAAAATTGGCATGTTAAAACATCATACTGAGTTGGTATGTGTACTGAGGAGCAAAATTGATTTAGCCTGTTGCATTCAGAGTTTAACTTTTTTTTATCGTTTGTCCCAGAAGGCTAACAATGGAAGTGGTAGGTGCCCTGAGACGAGGCATGACGACTACGCTATTTTTAAACCATTAAAACAGCTCGAAGAAACTCCACACTCCATCGGCAGTACAACAAAGGCCCTGACATTAAAAACAAGGCACTGAGAACTTTGTAAGTGTACACAACATTTATTAATAAAACAGTTTTGACAAGCAGTACCTTGCTGTAGTTTCTCATCGTCGCCATGATGAAAGTTCGCTGACGAACATGAACAAGCAGGAAGAATAGGAGGAGAAGTGGTACAATCAACTTGTTTGGACTTTCATCATGGCGGCGATGAGAAACTACAGCAAGGTACTGCTTGCCAAAACTGTTTTATTAATAAATGTTGTGTACACTTACAAAGTTCTCAGTGACTAAATATAGTTACTGCCTTTTGGCTTTGCAGGGCAGCGTAAGCCATTAAGTCATTTTAGTCACTGTCTCCATTTTGTGGTACACTATAACTTTTGTTCTGTGGTATGCTATAACTTTCTTTCATGGCCTAAAGTTCTGTCAGTCAAGCTAAAAGATACAACATGCTGGTGTATATAATACAGGTGGAGGTCCTTACCGGTTTGAGCTGGGCTTCTTCTTCTCTCTGAAGGTAAACAGCTGAGTAGAATATGAGGCAACACCGGGCTGCTTATCCCACAGTGTGCCTCGGAGTAGGCTGGAGGAGGCTGCTAACCGTCTGCCTGGTAGTTGTCTCTTATGTAGGAATGTTGTTGTTTATTTATTCCCCAAGATGGAAGTCAGCTTTGACAGATACACGCTGGACGCTGTATGTCCGTCACTGCCTGACCACTGATGACACACGGCTTTGTATCCAGGTCCTCAACGCACTGAAGTCTTTCCGAAGGAGTTCCAACAACTAGACAAGTAAAAAAGAGAGCAGAAGATGGGGAGAGAGAGGGATAAGCGTTGTGGGATGTGGAGCAGCCAAACATGCAAATTTTGTTATGCAAATCTTTGAACTAATTTATCCTGAAGAAATTGCATTTTTTACAGGGCCATGGACTTGTGAGCATCAGGACTTGTGTGCCTGACTAAATCCACAAGCACATCACCTGCCTGTGGTCATTTGTTCATTTGCTAGTGGGTGTCTTAGAGCGGTGAAGAATGAAGGTGTTTTTTTTATATATCATGACAATTCAAATCACAACCTTCACAAAAGTAATTTAGTCATTTAATCTTCACCAAAAGTCATTTAACCTTGCCGTCCACCTTGGGGGTAATGCTGTGGATTTTTACAATGACCAGTCAGACAAGCAGAAGAGACGTGAACACCCAAATCACACTCTTAAACGCACACACACACACACACACACACACACAACCAAAACACAGAGACACACACACACACACACACACACACACACTCACACACTCACACACACACACACACACGCGACGCGCGCACACACACACAAATGAGAGAGATAGGCATACATGCACATGCATACACATGGGTGAACACTAAAACACAGCCAAAATAAAAGCCAAACAAGTTCCCAGCAGCGAATGGAGGCAAAGCAGAGGCCTTGGCAGAGGTCTTGTTTGAGCACCATGGTGAGAGAGATGTGTGTGCCTGTGTGTGTGTGTGTGTGTGTGTGTGTGTGTGTGTGTGTGTGTGTGTGTGTGTGTGCATGTGTGTGTGTGTGTGATTGGGAGACAGAAAAAGGATTGATAAGAGAAGCAAGCATCTTACATGTTTCCATCTCTCCTGATCCAGCCACCCCCCCCCCCCCCCCCCCAACTGTGAGCCCACCCTTGTTTACTCAGGAGCGGAATACATTCACCACATTCACATTCACCCCTGCTGCGTGCACAAATACACCCTTACAGAGAGAGCAAATGGAATGGACCAGGGGCCTCTCAGCCCCTGCCTGCCTAAGGTAGGAACCAACTCAAACAGGCTGAGAAGTTTAGATATTGGGGATGCTGAGAGCTTGGAAGACATTTTGCTACAAAGGCTTTCCTAGTCAGGCTAGCGCCGACTAGTGCCCCCGCTCAAATTCATTTACCTCCAGCAACTGCGTCAGGGAGCATGAACTTAACCTTTGGTTCGGGTCCATCTCTGAATGTGGATGGGCCATGCAAACAGATGTAGGGCTGAAAACAATGACTTTGAACTCAAAATGATTTTCAAATTGAAGATTTAAAGCCAGAACAAGAGGAAAGCTTGAGCAATTTTGTCGAGTGGAAAGACATTATTGGTCTACTTTCTACGGGTTTTGATGAAAGCTTGATGTAACACGCAGTAGTGATTGTTTGAAGCCACCATAGAGCGAACGAATGCCAACGCTGAGGTTTCAGACGCTTTGCACAAAGTGAAGTGATGTGAAAGCAGCTGATGAATCATTCTAGTGGTGCTGAAGCTGAAGTGCTGAAGCTTCTAGATCATTCTAGTGTTTTCCCACCCATCTTTTTTTTTTTTGTTAGTAGTAACACTTACAGGGCAAGCACTTAAGGGGCAAGTGTGTCAGCAGGTGTACGAGATTAGTATTGAAATGGGATTTTGTGTGGGAAACTTTTTTTTTTTTTTCATTCTAAATCAGAAAACAACTTGTGTATAAGCTCCTAGGATGGATCCAGTTAAGATAAGAGTGTGCTTGAAAACAAGCAGCCGGTTTACAGGTTTGAGAGACAAACGGATTATGTAGACAATATGAAATGTCTGCGAGAGAGAGAGAATTATACCGCTGTTATCAAAGCCACACAGTCTCTGCTTGAGAGCTAAGAAATATCCATGACAGATGAAAACCAATCTATTGTTGAAAACGAAACACAGTTTTTAAAATACTCTGCTTGTAGAGGGTGAAAAACATGAATCATTGTAAATTTCCCTGATGCATGTCTCTTGTTTCATGTGTCTGACAGTGTGATGGGATTCAAAAACAAACTGTGCTGGCAATGTTAAGACCTTTGGTGTGTGTCACATCAAAATATTCACTATTTCATCCTGGGAGCATTTCCAAACACGTCAGAATTATTGACTGTGGCAACTTAGTAGTAGTAGGCTCAGTATCAAGTCAAAAAACCTGAGGATTATTCCATTACACAGTACAATGAATTTGACAGATTACCATTTTACTGAGGAATGAAGCGAGTTTTGAGGGGGTAAGGGAGTCTTAAGGAAGTAATATACATGTGCTTTAAAAGATAACGCTTCAGGTCTAAATTTTATGCGAAGAAAGATGGGCGTTTAGATTTAGAGACAGAGAGAGAGAGAGAAAGAGAGAGAGAGAGAGAGAGAGAGAAGAAAAATACAGAACAGAGTCAAAAGAGAGCGAGAGAAGAAAGATAGACAAAAAGAGAGGGAGAGAAAGAGAGAGAGGGAGGGAACGAGAGAGAGGGAGAGAAATGTGAGAGAGATGTGAGCAGGAGAGCCAGGAAGCAATTAAGGGCGAACAGGTCTGGGGTTTGGGGTGAGAGCAGACTGCTCCCACAGGGAGGGAGGGAAGGAGGAGGGCAGGGGGACAGTGTCAGGGGAAATTATAGGTGAGGGCCTGAGAAAAAGGGAAAGCCTGCAGGAGGAGAGGAAGAGTGCTCAGAAAAGAGGAGGGGAGGGGAGGAGACAGAAGAAGAGCTATGGCGGGAAAGAGGGGTAGGGGTGGGTGGTGATGGGTGCAGTGTTACAGACTAAAGGTCTCTTCAAAATGTTCACTCGTTAACTATATAGTGCTCTATATAGTAAGTCAGTTAGCGGAGGTGATCTTGTTGCCCTTGTTCGAACCCAAATACACAGGGGAACCATAATCCATTAACCCTTTAAGACGGCACCCCTTGTTTGTTGTTACCAGAATGGCAATGACCAAGTTGTAATGTGTTACTGAAGACGTTCTGCAATGTCGTAGTTATGTTGTAATGTTGTAGTTACGGTTTTTTCAGTCGCAGAGAGTCGCAGCGCCGGCGATATAGTGACCACTAAGATCATTTTAGTCATTTTGTCTCCGTTTTGAGGTAGACACTCTAAACGTTTATGAATTTTTATTTCATAACCTAAAATTCTGTCGGTCGAGCTAGAAGATACAACATGCTAGTGTATATAATGCAAGGCGATTATCATTATTAACAGCATAGTGGCTATTACCAGCCATTCCTATTGCTGTCCCACTTAAAATGAGGCTTTAACGTGGTGAATGAGAAGTCATCCCCATGAAAATAGACAAATTCAGCTCTTGTAAACCATTGGTTACAGTAAGTGAACTTATAACGTTTATTTTAAACCGATTTCACATCCAAATTTTTCTTACCACTCGGCCAGATATTACTTTCTGACTTGCTTTCTGATATGTCTGGTTCCCTGCATATTCCCTGCAATCAGATCACCCATTCCTCACTATTACCCCAAACTGACCTCTCCTGCAACACCCCCCCCCCCCCCCCCCCCCCCCCACACACACACACACACACACACATTCCCCCCCCTCACTCCACCACAGACCACACCCAATCCTCTCTCGCAACCCCACTACAACTGTGCTACTTCACCCAGTATCTCTATGCACGTGACAAACAAATATCCTTGTGTCTTTGTATTGCACTGTATAATGAATGACTGTTTTTGCTGCTGCTGTGTCTTACAATTAATGCTGGAGGCTTTGGTTGTGTTGTTCCAGAGAACAAAACATCTGTGTGCGGTGCATGTGGGTGGGTTGTGCACGTGTGTGTCCATATGTAACCCTATCTGCCAAAATGAGTCGGCGGGAAGTCGGCGTTCTATATTTTTTTAGATACGTGCCAATAACACTAAAAAACATCAAAAGATATCGTTTTTTTTCTGTTTTGCACATACATGAAAGCAAAGGTGTTCAAAATAATTTTTCCAAAGTCTCCTACTATGATGTGCAGTGAGAGGGGAAGGGATGGAGAGAGAATGAGAAAGGAGCATTTGATTGTTCAACAGACACAGGGTAAGAAAGAGAGAAAGAGAGAGAGAGAGAGATAGAAAGGGAGAGGAAAAGAGAAAGAAAGATAGATAGATAGAGAAAAAAAGGGAGAGGGAGAGTACAAAAAAGAGAGACAGAAAGTGAGAGGGAGAAAGAGAAAGATAGAGGTAGAGAAATAAGGGGGAGACAGAGTAGGAAAGAGAGAGAGAGAGAGAGAGAGAGAGAGAGAGAGAAAGAGAGAGAGAGAGAGAGACAGACAGAAAGGGAGAGGCAGGGAGAACAAGAAAGATAGATAAGATAGCAGAAAAGAGGGAGAGACAGTAACAGAAGAGAGAGGGGGCGTCGATGGAGGAGTTGGGAGAGAGAAAGAGAAAGAAAGAGAGGGAAAAAAGAGGGGGTGGCGATGGAGGAGTTGGGAGAGAGGAATGAAAATGATGTTTCGATCTGTAGTGAAGGCCAATCAATGGAGCAGAGAGGCATGACTGGACTGGACTGACTGAGGAGAGGAGAGGAGAGGAGAGGAGAGAGAGGAGAGGAGAGGAGAGGAGAGGGAGAGGAGAGGAGAGGAGAGGAGAGGAGACAGCAGAGGAGACAGCAGAGGAGGAGAGGAAGGGGTTTGGCCAAGGATGATTGGAGATAAGGAGGAGAGGAGAGCAGATGTAGACTACAGAGAGAGATGGACAGGCAGAGAGAGAGAGGGAGAAAAAAGAGAGAGAAAGAGAGGGAGAGAGGCAGAGACAGTGAGAGAGAGTGCGATGTAGAGAACATAGAGGGAGTGAAAGAGAGAGGGAGGGGGAGGGAGGGAGGGAGAGGGAGTAAGAGAGGGGGCGATGTAGAGAACAGAAAGAGAGAGTGAGTGAAAGAGAGGGAGAGAGAGAGAGAGAGAGTGAGAGAGAGAGGTGATGTAGAGAACAGAGAGAGAGTGAGTGAAAGGGAGGGAGAGAGAGTGAGAGAGAGGGAGAGAGAGAGAGAGAGAGAGAGAGAGGGGGGGATGTGGAGAACAGAAAGAGAGAGGGAGCGAGAGAGAGGGCGATGTAGAGAACAGAGAAATGGACAGGCAGAGAGCAAGAGAAAGACAGGTAGCAATGTAATGAGAGAGTGGGCAATGTAGAGAACAGAGAGAAAAGAGACAGGGAGAGAGAGAGAGAGGGAGAGAGAGAGAGGGAGAGAGAGACTAAGCCTGGGATGAAAGGTGGAGGAGGCAGTGGAGCAATTATAGAGAGCTGGCAGAAGGAGTGACAGAGCTGACAAGGCAGGGTAAGGCAGGGTAAGGCAAGCAAACAAGGGCTGTGCAAAGCGGAGGATAAAAGAAGATCAGGGTTGGAGAGAGAGGGAGAGAGAGAGAGAGAGAGAGAGAGAGAGAGAGAGAGAGAGAGCTAGAAAGAGAGAGAACTGGAAAGAGAAAGAACTACAGAGAGAGAGAAAGACAAAAAGAACGAGAGAGAGAAAGACAGACAGAACGAGAGCAAGAGAGAGGGACCAGAAGGGGTGTGGAGGAGGTGGATATGGGGTGAGAGAGAGAGAGAGACATAGAGAGAGAGAGAACGAGAGAGAGGGGAATAGAGAACAGAAGGGGCCTTGGAGAGAGAGAGAGAGAGAGAGAGAGAAAGAGAGGGTGGAATAGGGAACCAAAGGGGTTGTGGAGGAAGTGGACATGAGGAGAGAGAGAGAGAGAGAGAGAGAGAGAGAGAGAGAGAGAGAGAGAGAGGAAGAGAGAGGGTGGAATAGGGAACCAAAGGGGGTGTGGAGGAGGTGGACATGGGGTGGGGCTCCGTGCGTCAACTCACTTCAATCGGCCCACTCTGAGGTAGTCATGAATGGATCGAGCACCGATCAGACAGGGTTCAAAAGAGAGATAAAGGGAAGGACAGAGAGGAGAGGGAGGGAGGGAGGGAGGGAGAGGGGAG
>CM050198.1:23707261-23712261 GCA_027475355.1 Coilia nasus
GTGTGTGGGTGTGTGTGTGTGCTTTTGTGTGTGTGAGGCATGATGCAAATGGCCTCTCTCTTTGTGTGTGTGTGTGTGTTTGTGTGAGGTATGATGCTGATGGCCTCTCTCTTTGTGTGTGTGTTTGTGTGTGTGTGTGAGGTATGATGCCGATAGCCTCTCTCTTTGTGTGTGTGTGTGTGTGTGTATGTGTGTGTGTGTGTGTGTGTGTGTGTGTGTGTGTGTGTGTGTGTGTGTTGGAGGGTTGGGTTGCCTTAAGACATCCACAGAGGGGTGGAGGGTGTCGGGTGGTGGTGAAGGTGGTGAGGGGGTACACAAGAAGCGTCAAAGGAAATGAGCTGAAGGCTTCTCACGGCTCTGGCCTGTCATGGCGGGGTGGGGTTACTTCAAGACATGGTGGGGGTGGATGGGTGGATGCTGGATGTTGCAAGAAAACGAAATATGAGCTTCTTGCAGCTCTGACATGTCATGTTTCTTGCATGAGAATCACAAAACTATGTTATCTTCGAGAAACCAATGTCATAACAGCATCAGCAGCAAACCAAACACACACACACACACACACACACACACACACACACACACACACGTGTTGAATAAGAAAAAGATATAAAAGAGTATTGACTATTTCCTCCAAACTCTTACTTTATTACTTTACTTTACTCTAAACGTCTTCAGTGGGCAGACATCCCAAATCTCCGGCATTTAGAAAGTGACACCCGCAAGTAAAACAAAATCTCCCACAACTTGCACAAATTTCTGTGGCTAATTAAGAGAAGTGACACATGCAACAAGTGACAGGGAGACAGGCGGAGTGAGGGAGAGTGACAGTGACAATCCCGTGTAGCATTTTTGTAGACATAATAGACCACCTCTGTCTCTCTCATTAGGCTATTCAGTTTTTGAAAAAAACAATATTGTTTTCTTTTGCATGTTTCAGTGGGGTGAGGGTTGAGGGGGGCTTGTGTTGTTGACCTCCCTGAAATGAATTTCTGCAGGATGGGAAATCTGAGTTGGGAATATTACTGTTAAAAAAAATGTTTCACCACCAGTACTTTTGTTGTTGCTGCCTGGGGTTTGTGTATGAGGTGAAACAACCGTCATTGTAATTACTGACAACTGTGTCAAGCAGTGTGTTTGTTTCTGTCTTCTTGATGAATCCACATATATATATAAATATATAAGAAGTTGAAGTTGGGTGCAATCTTTCATTAAAAAAATCTAAAGTAAAATAAATAAATGTAATAAAATAAAAATAAGATAAAATAAAATAAAATAAAAATATTCATTGCATTGTTCAATAAAAAAAAAAATATATATATATTTATTTATTTATTTTTATTGAACAATCCACCCAACCAATGCCTTGCTGGCTGACATGACTTTCTCCTCAGCTCTGAGAAAGTGATTTGACAGGAAAGGTGATCTTGAATCACATGTCCCAAAGCTCCACATTTGAAACCTTTTACTCAATCCCTTCAACACCCCCCCACCCCCCCCACCACCACCACCACCACCACTACACACACACACACACACCACCACCACCAATAAAACACCTCTTCACAGCATATTTACCATCGATCGACAAACAACCCCATCAGAAGTCCATTCGCAATGCCAGTCTTTGATTGACCATCCACCCCCCACCCCACCCACCCCACCCCACCCCACGCCATGGCTTTACGACGGGCGGTAAATCGATGGCGCTGATTAGTAATCGACTGCAGACAGGCGTGAGCAACCGACGCCCACCGCTGACCGCTGGCCCGCGCCCCAACAACACGTCTGAGGGAGGTTAGAAAATGCTGATTTGCCACTAAAACTGTGTGTGTGTGTGTGTGTGTGTATCTGTGTGTGTGTGTGTGCGTGTGTGTGTATAAGTGTGTGTAAGTGTGTGTGTAAGTGTGTGTTTAAGTGCGTGTGTGTGTGTGTGTGTGTGTAAGTGTGTGTATGTGTGTGTGTGTGTGCATAGAAAAGTACAGAGAAATGTGCATGTAATATACACGTGTAAGCAATTTGGACTGCATATCTGCAATATCTGATTTTCTTTTGAATCAAAAGAAAATAAAACAAGTGTCTGTGCATGTGTGTGCACAAGTGCACGTGTGTGTTCATTCATGTGTGTGTGTGTGTGTGTGTACATGCATGTGTGTATGTGTGTGTGACAGCATGCTTGATTGTGTGTAACATGTGAGTGTAAGCAGTGGATGCCTGCTCTATCCCTGGAAGAGCGTGCAGGGCGAGAGTGTAATGGGGGCAGTAGACCTAAGCCATTAACCTCCCTACCCTCCTTACTCCCCCCCTTCTCACTCGGAGCCATGTGAGATACACTAAATCTTCAGACAGCCTTGCGTAAAAATAGAGAGCGAGAGAGAAGGAGAGAGAGAGAGAGAGAGATAGAAAGAGAGAGAGAGAGAGAGAAAGGAACAGAGAGAGAGAAAGAGGCAGAGAGATAGAGAGAGAAACAGGAGAAAGAGAGAGAGAGAGAGAGAGAGAGAGAGAGAAAGGAAAAGAGAGAGAGAGAAAGAGGCAGAGAGATAAAGAGAGAAAGAAACAGGAGAAAGAGAGAGGAAAAAAGAGAGAGAGAGAAAGGAAAAGAGAGAGAGAAAGAGGCAGAGAGATAAAGAGAGAGAGAAACAGGAGAAAGAGAGAGAGAAAGGAAAAGAGAGAGAGAAAGAGGCAGAGAGGTAAAGAGAGAGAGAAACAGGAGAAAGAGAGAAAAAGAGAGAGAGAGAGAGAGAACGAGAGAGGAAGACAGAGACACACAGAGAGACAGAAGGTTGTCATAAAGAGAAAGGGTGGCAAAGGAACAGGGGCGCTGCTAAGGGGGGTAGATCAGGACAATTCAGGCTGGCCCAGAGCTTCACCAGGGGCCCACAGAGCACTATGATATGGTTGGGTGGTTGGTACCCAAAAGAATTGTTTTTATTCAGGGGGCCCGGAATTTCTAGCAGCGCCCCTACAAAGGAAAATGGAGAGACAAAGCGGTACAGGGAACCACAATAGCAGGTGAATGAATAGAGAAATCTAAAGAGGAAGACAAGTTAATCCCGTCTTTGCAACAAAGCGTGGGTGGAACTGGGAGTAGGACT
This sequence comes from Coilia nasus, assembly GCA_027475355.1. Lineage (NCBI taxonomy): Eukaryota > Metazoa > Chordata > Actinopteri > Clupeiformes > Engraulidae > Coilia > Coilia nasus. Next base: position 23,710,357 of record CM050198.1, read on the forward strand.
GGTGAAAGGATTAGGAATGGCTAAGAAACCTCAGGGGTAGAGTAAGGCTTTTTAGCTCACTGGTGCTGATATTATTGCCGTGCACTTTCGATCTTGACGATTCCATTTGCTCTGCCCCCCCACCAAACTGGATTCCTTTAATGGGTGTTAAGCCATGATAATCAATAGATTTCAGTGAGTGTCGACGACAAAAATACACCTAAGTAAGACGTAATCGATAGAATCTAAACTAATACAATGTCAGGCGCAGTGTTTTTTTTGCCGGTAGCCGGTGTGCGGACACCTTAAATAAAACCTACGTACCATTTGACCACAAAGGCACACAAGCCCTGAAGAAGACCTACATTGTGGCCGAAACATATTGCCTATTTTTATCCTGTTCTAATATGAAGTACCTCATTATAATGAAAGTTTTTTACTAAAAAGACAAAGAGTGCCTTGGACCTTCCTCTCTTCTCTCTTGTTTTTTTGCAAAAACTTAAGAAACGCCACAGGCCTCTGACTTCTTTTCCATTTTGGCTTGTTGAACAATAGGACCCATTAGTAACATAAATGTGACAATTTATTAGTAAAAAAAAAATAATTTTGTAGAATTAAATGTGATGCTGCAATATTACAACAGTGGGCCTCCCAGGGTTAAATGAAAGCTACCATTAGACCATAAAGACAGCTACATTGACTATCCTCGAGGAGATCAGCCCAGTCCATTCAGTGCTTTTAGTTTAGTATGTTCAATTTGGTAGGTTCAGTGAGGCCAGTGTGATACTGACTTCAGGGGACACTTTACGGTAGAGAGAAAAACAAAAACAAATCATAAACGCACCGCTTATAGGCACACAGATATGCAGGCAAGGACGCGAGAGATGGACAGAGAGAGAGAGAGAGAGAGAGAGAGAGAGAGAGAGAGAGAGAAAGGAAAAGAGAGAGAGAAAGAGGCAGAGAGAAAGGAAAAGAGAGAGAGAAAGAGGCAGAGAGATAAAGAGAGAGAGAGATAAAGAGAGAGAGAAACAGGAGAAAGAGAGAGAGAGAGAGAAAGGAAAAGAGAGAGAGAAAGCGGCAGAGAGATAAAGAGAGAGAGATAAAGAGAGAGAGATAAAGAGAGAGAGAGAGAGAGAGAGAGAGAGAAAGGAAAAGAGAGAGAGAAAGAGGCAGAGAGATAAAGAGAGAGAGAAACAGGAGAAAGAGAGAGAAAAAAGAGAGAGAGAGAAAAAGAGAAGAAGAGACAGAAAGAGAGAGGGAGAGGGAGAGAGACAAAGAAAGAAAAAGAAAGAGATAGAGAGAGAGAGGGACAGAGAGCAAGAGAGAAGGAAATAGATAGAGAGAGAGAAGGCCTGCAGTTGAATGCTGGAATAGGGCCCGTAATGGTGTGTGGGGTAAACAGAAATATTGCGTCTGCAGAATGGAGGTGGCCTCTGGCTAATCTGTCCATCGCTCGCTCTCTTTCTGTTCCCCTTTCATCATGGCCGCCTGGATTTACATTACTGTGTGGCCTTTTCAAAAACAGACCTTATTAAATCTCATAGTTTGGTTTTCTCTGGGTTTGGTGAAAGGGTGTATTGTGTGTGTGTGTGTATGTGTGTCAGAGCATGTGTGTGTGTGTGTGTGTGTGTGTGTGTGTGTGTGTGTGTGTGTGTGTTTGTGTGTGTGTGTGTACGTCTGTGTATGTGTGTAAGGGCATGTGTGTGTGTGTGTGTGTACTGTACGTGCGTGTATGTGTGTGTGTGTGTGTGTGTGTGTGTGTGTGTGTGTGTACATGTGTGTATGTGTGTGAGAGCATGTGTGTGTGTGAGAGAGAGAGAGTGTGTGTGTGTGTGTGTGTGTGTGTGTGTGTGTGTGTGTGTGTGTGTGTGTGTGTGTGTGTGTGTGTGTTTATGTCAGAGCAGTCTGCTATAGCAATATTCCAAT
>CM050198.1:23719761-23727261 GCA_027475355.1 Coilia nasus
TTTTACCAGTTTACAGCTGCACAAATGGTAAAGAAACCAAAACATATGCACTTTCTTACCTCTCCTTAAGGCACTCTTTTAGCTAGTCCCTATCATTTAGAGTCATAAATACACATTTACACAAAATACAAAACACATACACAAGTAAGAAATAAAGCAGTGCTTAAAAGAATTAAACAGTCTTTTTTTAAAGCTTCATTTGTCCCTTACTTGGTACCCATAATTCCCTCTACCATGCACCACTGGCAGCCTGACTGTGAGAGACACACACACACACACACACACACACACACACACATACAGTGGCAAGAGGAGAGAAGATACTCTAAACTAGGAAAAACTAAGAAAAATGCTTTTTAATGCTTTTTAAAATGTTTTTGATGCTTTTAAGCATTATACAGTGTTTTTGTATGCTCATTTGTCCCTGATTTGGTACCCAATAATTCCCTTCTGTGTCCCAAAATGCCCCAGTCTTTCATTTTCTGTATTGTGTAAAATCCACCTTTTATTTCTGGGCATTTCCTGCTTTGCATGGCTTATCTGTCATCCGTGTTGTTCTCCACATCACTCCCATCACAACCATCCCGACCTCCTGCGGTTTAATCAGCACGATTCTCAAGCTGCCACCTATGGACTGTACCCACAATGCACCAGCACCAAATTTCCCCCCTACTGTGTAAAATCCACTTTTTGTATTTCCTGCCATTGTCTGATCTGATCTGATCTGATCCACTATCCTGGATCTGTATCACCATCACCGCTGTCATTATCCGGCACTCCCGCCCACCATTCCAGGCCCCCCCTGCGGTTCCGTTCTGTCAGCGTGTCTCTCAGTCTGCGGCACGCTGGAATCCCATAATGCATAATGCCATCGTTAGCGGCACAGGAGGAGAGGAGCCGTAATGGCCGACCATTGTAAGGGCCCCTCAGTGTGATTTCATGACCGTGCCGGCGCATGGTGGGCGTGCTGCGAATCGGCCATTTGGGTGCGGAGCGTCAAGCTTTGGCACAGATGCCTGGCCATGATGCTCGTGAGCTTTCTGTGACTATTGGGGTCAAAGATGGTGTCTCGTTTTCAGGTTGACAGAACAACCACACACACACACACACACACACACACACACACACACACACACACAATTACACATGTACACGCACACACACACACTCACATCCACACACACACACACACACACACACCAACACACTTACACATGCACACTCACACACTTACACATGCACACTCCACTCTCACACACACACACACACTCACACACCCACACACCAACACACTTACACATGCACACTCACACATTTACACATGCAAACTCCACTCACACACACACACACACACACACACACACACACACACACACACATACACACCTCAACAGACACACAGATGGGGTTGTGAAAGAGCAGTTGTGAACCCCTTATGGACATATTCACTAACGCTAATTGGAGTATCTCTCTCTCTCTCTCTCTTTCTCCCTCTCTCCCTCTCTCTCTCTCCTTTCCTCTCCCTCTCTCTGTCTCTCTCTCTCAGTGTTTTTGTGCCATCACCGTAATGCGTAGCAGATGTTCCCCTCACACACGTGCAATGTTGCTTATGACACATATAAAAGGCTGAGCGCTCCTGAGGTTGTCCTCTCTGTGGGGGTCTGGAGGGTTGAAGCACATGAAGCAAACACTCATCACCCCATCCATCCATCCATCCATCCATCCATCCATCCGGCCGTCTATTCTGGGCCTACCTGGGATGCAGAGAGAGGGGTTGGGGAGGGAGGGGGCAGAATGGGATGCTCTCAACCAGAGCAGTAGAACCTATATGGAGAGAGACTATATGCTAGTTTCACTCTGCACTGGATGTTACAGTTTTTGCCCATTGCTTGAACGCAATAGACATATGCTTAAACCAAAGTAACCTAACTTGAAGTTGTGTTACCATGTTTTAAACACAGTGTAACCATACCTTAAACAAAAGTGCTGCTTTACACTTTAGTTGCAATTCTGCAACACACTTGCTCCTTTTTGCAACACACTTGCTCCTGCACACTACACACTATTTCATACATAAGACACTTCGTTCAAAAATGAAATACAGATGTATCATTGGCAAAACATCTATTCAAAATACAAAAAACAGTGTTTTATATCAAGTAGACTAGTGTGTTGCTGCTGATGTGACAGTGTTTTCATAAGATGCAAGTGTGTGCAATTTTGTCATTAGAGTGACCTTTTGACAAAGGATTGTTAGGTTTTGATTGCAGAGTTTCAATTTGACATAGATGTGAATGGTTTATTTCCAAGTGTTGTGTCCTATGTGCTTGTGTGTAGAGTTTTGGCACAGCGATCCAAATTTAGCAAAATGTGTTTAAGCAATGGGCAAAAACTGTAACGCAGAGAGACATAAAATATAACATAAAAATATAGGTGTGTGTGAGTGTGTGTGTGAGGTTTTTGTTTATTTATGACAGACAGTTCCTCTGAGCTAGCTTGCAGGATATGAAGTAGAACACAATGAATCAACAATGAAAGGAATATGCCTGTGTGTGTGTGTGTGTGTGTGTGTGTGTGTGTGTGTGTGTGTGTGTGTGTGTGTGTGTGTGTGTGTGTGTGTTTTATGGGAGAAGAGTTTTTTTCTGTGCTGTCCTTCACAGTTTCTTTAACGTACAGTAATGTGATGTAAAGAGTAGTGCAACACAAAGATAAGTGCATATCTCAAAATGTATTCATCATGTGTCTAAATTTACTTGCACAAGCATGTGCCAGCATGGATGCAGGAACATACGCCACAAATGGAGTGCTCGTGTGTGTGTGTGTGTGTGTGTGTGTGTGTGTGTGTGCCTGTCTTTGTGAGTATGTGTGTGTTACTTTCTCAGACTGTGCTTTTAATACATTGCATTTGAGAGGCACTATGAGCGGTGCAGAGAGGAAAAACGAAAGGCTTTTTAAACCACTTACAGGTCCTCACACTGTTCCCCTCCTCAATAGCCGGACCACATGAACTTCTTAAAAGAACTCAGTGGGGGTTGCTCTGTGGATCGCGTCCCAGTAGCCCTCGATGAAGGACCCTTCTGCGAAACCTTTACTTAAGAACTCTGGCTGAAGCACGGAGCAGAGAAAAACACAGCTTCGGATTGATTACAGGGTCACGACTTCACAGCCTTGCACTGGGACGAGGAGTTAAGTTTAAGTTGAATAAAAGCTACCAAAGTTTAAAAAAAAAACATGAGTAGACTGGACTAGCTGACTCCAGGCACTCTCACGCTGAGTCAAGGAAAAAAGTTTAAAAACTGGTTTCAGCCATACTAGGACTTTGTCAGGGCGTGGTTCCTGATAATAATAATAATAATAATAATAAACTTTATTTGTATAGCACAATTCATACATACAAGATGCAGCTCAAAGTGCTTTACAGTTTAGCAGGGTTGTCACAGGACAACATTTCTTGCAGTCCAGTGTTGCCGGAGCAGATGAATACAGTTGCAAACTGACGGGTGGACAGTCCTTGTAGGCCCTAGTCAGTAGTCTTTGTAGTCCAGCGGCGCTAGAACTATTCAACTATGCCCTGTTAATGTGGGCTCTTATGTGAACGTAGGTCAGCAGTCCTTGCAAACCAGAGGCACTAGACGAGGAAAGTTCATTTAGGCGCAGTCGGTTGTTAGTGTCCCCAGGGAGCAACAGGGGTGAGGAAAAACTCCCTGTTTGTTTGTTGTGATGCATACCTGATAGCACAGGTATATAAAAGCTAAGGCCACATGGCTAAGTGGTATGGCACATTAAGTGTATACAATTATCCTGAATTATTATTATTATATACTATTATTATAAATATACAGAAAGCATTCCCATCACAAACCCTTCTCTTCCTATATTTGGCAATAGCCCTTTTAGACATGTGATTTTGTTAAGTACCACAGACAGTGTCCGTCCTGTGAGTCATTATACCGTCCTGCAATGCAACAAATGAAGACACTCATGTCTCATGTTTCTCATATTCATTTTTTCTAGGAACCTATCTGGCCACAGGGATCTATGGCCAGGCCTTTTAACCACACAGCCCATGGAGGACGAAAATATGGAGAGGAGAGTCTCTTGATTAAAACATTTCAAAGTAGGTCTCCACCAAACTTGAATGATTAAGTGTTTATTAAAGGTGGAGAGGCATATGCGAGGACAGCCAAGCAGAGCAGGGCGCGGTGTGCTCTTGGCTCCTCTTCGCAGACTCTTTGTTCTGTCCCAGATGCAAAAGCAAACAGTGTGCCTTTTTAAGGGCTTTGTTCCTGTTACAATCAAAAGCAGAACTTTCATAAGTTCAGCCAAAGAACCAGTAGCAGGTCTCTTAAACAGAAATAGAAGTTTACAAAACTTTACTAGGTGCATATGTGTGTGTGTGTGTGTGTGTGTGTGTGTGTGTGTGTGTGTGTGTGTGTGTTTGTTTGTGAGTATTTATGAATGTGTGTGTATAAACAACGTTTGTTAGTGTGTGAATGTGTGTATATGAGTATGTGTGAGTGTGTATATGTGCATGCATGTGTGTGTGATTGTGCATGTGTGTACAGTATGAGTGTGCATACGTGGATTCATGCATTAGTGTGTGTGTGTGACATGTGCATGTGTATGAGTGTGTGTATGAGTGTGTGTATGAGTGTGCGTATTGCTGACGCACAGTCCTTTCGTTGTGGGTAAGATGACTCATACAGTCACAGCAGGGCATCTGTTTTCTCCTCCCCCACCAACATCCACCACCCCGATGTCCTTCAGATGGCATTAAACAAACCCTACCAGCCCCTCGCACCAGCCTGAAAAAAATGATATTTTTCTTCCCAAATATCACAGAAGCAAACCAACGAGGTGGTGTCACACTGTCAGTGCCGAAACAAAAAGAATATGCTAAATGTGTTCTCATTCACTCCCTGTCTTCTCTCACAGCAGGAGGCTTTTTTTAAATTAACTTTCAAAAAGCATCTGTGACAGGGCCATGACTGTTTTCTCCCATCAAAGAAAAAAATAAAAACGGTAGTGCTGTTACACTAACAAACACTGTCAGCCATCTTGTCCTTCCTGTGACAGTCATGCTGTACTGTTGCAGGTTCCTTCAGGGGGCTGGTGGTGAAGTTAGTGGGAAGAAAATGACAGAGACAGAAACTTAATAGTACGGTACCACTCTATAGGCCAATTCAAAATGTGTGCTTGTTCACTGTAAAGTGAACCGAGCATATAGCGTTAGTTCTGGCAGGCCACGGAGTCAAGCTAAGCTGTTAGTGTTTGGCCCAGTTGACTGCATCAGCTGTCCACATTATCTGGTTGATCAGCTGACTACTTTCTGCAGCCTTTTTGGCTAACATGACACTGGGGGCTATTTGAGAACATAGCTGAGAACCCTACAGGTTGGAAGTGGAATTGTCTCTGAGAACTACACAGAGACGCTCCGCTCCTCCCCCAAACGTACTTAGTGCGGTGATAGCCCTAAGCCAATTCAGAAGTGCCTTTCACACAGTTACAAGTTGATGAACCACTGAAACAATTTTGGGAACATCATTTTAAGGTTATTTTTTAAAAACTACTCAGCATTGCTTTAACATACTTATTAAAAACTTAACCTTTTAAGACACACCCCCTATTATAACTTTGTTGTTACCAGAAAGGCAATGACCCAGATGTAATGTGTTGCTAAAGACTTTCTGTAATGTCATAGTAATGTTGTAATGTTGTAGTTATGTTTTTTTTTTTTTTTTTTCAGGAACAGCGAGTTGTAGTGCCGGCGATACAGTGACCGCTAATTACTATGCTCTTCACATATGGATGCCCGATCTCTAACGCTCAAAATACATGCAAGCGGGCGAAGCGGAACGTTCCATTCTTTTCAGTTGGGAGGCGGCAGGTGGTGACGTAGATCAGCGAGGCGGGCGAAAAAGTTGAGCTCTGCTGAACTTTATGCAAATGAGGAGCGGCGTTTGCCAAGCGGTAACCAATGCCATCGTTTCAAATGACTTTTCAGTTGGAAGGCGGCAAGTGGAGAGATAAACATTTAAAAATGGACGTACATAAAATTTGAAACAGTGCCGTGGTTAACATTATATTGACATGCCAGAGGCAAAAAAAACATTACCATTCAGAATTCTTTAGCCTTTCAAACTTCATATCTCTTCAACTGACGTTCGGTACACGCCCACTCAAAGCGGAGCAAGCGGAGAGAAAGCGGTACATTTCGCTTGCATGTATTTTGGGCGTAACGCTAACGCTGCAACAGGGCCATGGCTTCTCCTGGAACAGGGCAAAGAAAGATTCTATTTGGCTGCTCTCTCAAGCAGATGAAGTGCTGTCTGTCTGAGCTTGTGGTTTCATAAGGTAGCGTCCCCTGTAAATGCCATTTTATGAAATCCCAAATAACTGGCTTTCTTTGAGTTTAAGGATATCTGCGGGCTGAACAGATTGGATGTGCTATTGCTGGCAGAGTAATCCTTGTTTCCTTACTACCACACACACACACACACACACACACACACAAATGCATTCATACAGAGGGGAATCCATTGGATGCAAACACACACAGACACACACAGACACACACATATGGATAGACATGCTGCCATCACCCTTTTACAATGTATAGCCAAGCTCACTCATACACACATACACACACACACACACACACACACACACACACACACACACACACACACACACACAGGAGACAATAACGAGGGGTGATTCATAGGTAGCACTGTTGAGAAGCAGAGATTCTGTTGAGAGGAGGACATTCTGGAGCTGACACCATTATGCTAGAGACGGGCTGGAATATAAAACATTTTGCACACATTCACACACACACACACACACACACACACACACACACACACACACCTATATACACTCACACACACACTCACACACACACACACACACACACACACACATTTCTGGGTTCAGTCGGGTCACAAGCAGCCAGGGTAGAGTGGAGGGGGATGTGGAGATATGGGTAAAGGGGGTTTGGTTTTGGGGGGGGCGGGGTATGGAGGGGTGATGATGACTGACAGATTCACAGACCACTGCTTTTCCTTTCAGACACAGCAAAGGGAGATTACCACGGGGAGACGGTCCCCCCCAAAAATAGCCCTGGCTAGAAACGCCTCACTTCTCCACCACGTCACGCTCGCGCTCTGCCATCCGTCAGTCTGCCCCTCAGCTGTCTGTTTGTCCAGCCGTGACAGCTAACGCCGTCATGGAAGGTGTGATTTTTGGCAGTGGGTTTGATCAGGGACCTGGCTGATTCTGAAGCAGTGGTGGAGAATTAACTTTTCAGACTTATCTGTGTTTTACAAAAGCATCTGTGGTATTGCATTTCATTTAAAGATTAAGATTAAAAAGGGTCAGAAATGTATGAATATATTAATATATTTTACATGTCTTGTTCCTGACTGTGATTTTGCATTAAAGTAAGTTTTGTTTTTTAAAAAGCATTTGTGGTGTTGCATTTTATTAAAAGATGAGGAA
>CM050198.1:23739761-23749761 GCA_027475355.1 Coilia nasus
CCGATAGCTTTCACACTGTAAACAAACCGTTCTAGAGATCGATTGAAAAGGGGCCGAGAACACCCCCTCCAAGCGGTCTGGATCGGTTTATTTTGTTCCGGAACAGAGTACAATTGTTGCTTTCACATATGCCCAATCGAACCGATCCCGAGGGCAAGTGATCCACGTTCCGTTTCAAAGAGCTAGGTGTGAAAGCACCCTAGGAGATGAGGAAGATGACGGGGAGGAGAGGGCTGCTGCTAGTCGAGTGTGTGGGTGAACTTCCCGATAAGAAAAAAAACGAAGGTCATGCCAGTACTGTATGTTCACATGCATCTTAGTCATGACATTCTCCCTCAAGTTTCTGAAAATGTATTTTCAGTCCTACACAAGAGTCTACAGGTCACATGTCAATAAACTCATAAAGCAAAAGGAATTCAACCTATTTCTCAGACAGAAGAGAGAAAGAGAGAAAAAAAAAAAAAAAACGAATGTCATGCCAGTATGTTTATGTGCATCTTAGTCATGACATTCTCCCTCAAGTTTCTGAAGGTTTATTTTCACTCCTTCACTAGAGTCTACTTGTCAAACTTCAGCAAAACCCATGAAGCCCAAAAAAAAATTAAGAATTTAAGAATTCAAATCTATTTCTCTCAACAGTGCCCTTATTTTGCCTTGAGGTCCTTACATTGTGTCCTCTCTCCTTCACAAAGGTCTATGGTCAAACATCAATGGAATTCATGAAATGAAATGTGTGCCTGTTCCAGCAGGAAATATATAAGTCAAATGCAGGGTCACCGCATCTCCTTCGGTACAGCTCGTAAAGTTAAGCCTTTGCCTTTGCTACACTGTCAAAATTTGAAATCACAGGCAGCAGGTTGTACTGTACTGTGCTATGATGTGCTGTGCCGTGCAAAAGACCATAGGACTCTTAGAGACACATGCTAGTGTAATGGGTAGCCAACTAGTTAGTGGTAGCTGTACAGTAGGCTATGTATGTTGGTAAATCTCCCTGTCCACACCTAAAATAAACATGTTAGATAAGATGTTTCTTTATTAGTCCCTCAATGGAGAAATGTACAGTGCAGAAGGAAGGACAGCAAGGATACAGAAGAGACAGAACCTCTGCTTATAGACGAAGTGAAAAGAAAAGTAAGTAGTTGAAACTAGCCCCTAGTAGTTCAAACTAGCACCTAGTAGGTGAAACTAGCACCTTCGAGAATCAGTTCACTTGTTAGCAGGCTCAACTCACAGTCCTACGTGCTGCAAGTTCCGGGTTTGAGATGGAAAAAGCGTCCCAGTGTGATCGCCCCCTAAAGCTCTCTCTCTGGCACCTTACGCAGCACACTAGTAGCCATGGGTTAACCCAGGAGCATGCCTATTAGGGCTGGGCGATATGGCTGAAATCTGTATCACGATATAAGTGTTTCATATCGGTCGATATCGATAATTATTGAAACATTGTGTGACCTATTTAAAAGTAACAGGAGGGAAAAATCTATTCATTTTTATTTTTTTAACTTAACTTTCCTCTGACAGGCAATAAGCATTCAGGCAAAATGACTGTCAAAACACGTTCAATGTTACGATCACAATGAAAACTGAGTGATCCGAGAAAGCTCCGGCTGTCTGAACAGTGTGAACACATTAGGATAAGTGGTTTTGATAAAGTGGTATTGTATCATTGAAAATATATCGATATGGCGATATAGTGTCAAATACATATCGATATAAATATTACGATACGATATTACGATAATATCGATATATCGCCCAGCCTAATGCCTATACTGTAACTCCAGAGCTCTGAAACCCTTGGCTTTGAGTTCCAAACATAGATAGTGTCCCCCCCCCTCATCCCTTTAAAGCTGACACTGGTGACTGACACTCTGAGGCAGTAGATACCCTGATCATAAGATGATACAATGGGCCCTGAGCACTCATGGGACGAGACCAGAGCAGCCCTGGCCATGATGTTTCCCATGGCTTTCCCCCCTTCTGTTCTTTTCATGCATCCAGAAAGGCAGGTGATTTTTTTTTAAATAAAGAAAGGAAGAGCAGACTGGACAGACGGACGCTTGATCATGACAGCCTCTAAATTAACCCAGGCACACTTGTGCATGGATGTGGATGTGTGTGTGAGTGTGTGTGTGTGTGTGTGAGTGTGTGTGTGTGTGTGTGTGTGTGCGCGTGCGTACGTGTTTGCGTGCATGTGTGTGTGTGTGTGTGTGTGTTTGTCTGTATGTGTGTGTGTGTGTGTGTGTGTGTGTATGTGTGTATGTCTGTCTGAGTGTGTGTGTGTGTGTGTATGTTCCGGTGTGCGCGCGCGCGTGTGTGTGTGTGTGCGCGTAAGCGTGTGTGTGCATGTGTGTGTGTGTGCCAGCTGTTGTGTCATGCCTGGGCTCAAAGGAAAAAGGGTGTGTGTGTGTGTGTGTGGGGGGGGGGGGGGGGTTGGAATCTCAGCGTGTGGTCTCTTCACTGTGATGGCAATTAGGGCCCATTTTTCACCAAAACAGTAGACTTGGGTGTTATTATTATTAATTTCCCAGCAAATTAAAAAAACGCCTTTGGGGGCTACACTTGAAAATAATTGGGCCTGTAGTCTTTGTTGTTGTTTGCGTTCATACAACAAAACAAATTGTAGCATAGGCTACTGAGTAACGACGCGTGAAGTCAGATTTATGACCGAGGAAAACGTCGGAGATCTACACTATCACATTTAGGGGATCTCATTAACTAATATGGATCCAACTGTAGTCATCAGCCACAGAAGAGCTCAGCCACACTTAGATGGTTTCCCCCTGCTGATATAAAGCAGATGAACATGCAGAGAGCTTGTTTACAAAGTATGACAAAAAAAACTTGGCACATACATCCTATAGACACATACATCCTAACACTGATACATCCTAACACTGATACATCCTAACACTGATACATCCTAACACTGATACATCCTAACACTGATGAACAACAGTCTGAAGTCTGAAGCATGAAATAGTAACACAGACAGACAGACAGAGAGGGGGAGAGAGAGAGAGAGAGAGAGAGAGAGAGGGAGAGGGAGAGAGAGGTAGGGAGAGAGTGAGGGAGGGAGGGAGAGAGAGAGAGAGAGAGTAGGGAGAGAGAGAGAGGAGAGGGAGAGAGAGAGAGAGAGAGAGAGAGAGAGAGGAGGTAAGGAGAGGGAGAGAGAGAGAGAGAGAGAGAGAGAGAGAGAGAGAGAGGGAGGGAGAGGGAGAGAGAGAGTGAGGGAGGGAGAGAGTGAGGGAGGGAGAGGGAGAGGAGAGAGAGAGAGAGAGAGAGAGTGAGGGAGGGAGAGGGAGGGAGAGAGAGAGAGGGAGGGAGGGAGGGAGGGAGAGGGAGAGAGAGAGAGAGACAGACAGAAAGAGAGACAGAGAGGGGGAGAGGGAGAGAGAGAGGAGAGAGAGAGAGTGAGGGAGGGAGAGAGAGAGAGAGAGAGAGGAGGGAGGGAGGGAGGGAGAGGGAGAGAGAGAGAGACAGACAGAAAGAGAGACAGAGAGTGGGAGGGAGAGAGAGAGAGAGAGTATACATAGTGATGTTTGCCTCATTTGTTCATTCGTTCCGTCTGTCAATCATCCACCATCCCCTTCTGTCAGCCTCCATCTTCCACACCATCAAATATTTTCTCTCTGTCTCTATATGTCTCTCTCTCTCTCTCTTTCTCTCTTTCTCTCTCTCTTTCTCTATGTCTCGCCCCCCCCCCCTCTCTCTCTCCCTCTCTCTCTGTCTCTCTCTATGTGTCTCGCTCTCTCTCTCTCTCTCTGTCTCTCTCTCTCTCTCTCTCTCTCTCTCTCTCTCTCTCTCTCTCTCTCTCTCTCTTTGTGTCGCTCCCCTCTCTGTCAGCCTTCATCTCCCACACCATCAAATATTCCGATTCAAAGTGGCGTTATTAGCACGGCCGTTTAGATACGGAGTTGCCGGAGCAACCAAGATTAATCTGGTGACACATTAACCAGCCATAACGATGAACATATTAACAACATAGCAGGTTATTAAGAATCTGGAGCTCTCTTTTCCTCTTTAGGTCTAATATACTTACCCATTCATTCATCTATTAATTTGTTCATCCATTGATTCACTCATTCATCCATTTATTCTCTTGTTCTACTACATTTCTCTCGTCATGTTCTTACTCACTGACCGTATTCTATGGCTTCACCTTCTCTGAGTCATTCTTTGTAGATTTGAGCAGTTCAGATGCAAAACAAGTCAAGCCTCTAAGTCAGTTTTTAGAATTAATGCAAAAATTAAGTTGTTTTAATAAGAATTTTCAAGTAATCGCTATCAAACTGCAATTTAAATATTATTATCAAGTAAAGGCAAATCAAGCCAAAACAATCCAGCTGGAAGTTGACTGGTAATAAATTTGATCAAATTCATATTTCTGTAAATATTTCTGTAAATTCTGTAAATTTCTGTAAATATTTCTGTAAAATCGCAAATTGACTTAGGGTGTTTCATCTTAACTCTTCCTATGCAGTATAGAATATGTCGGTATGCACTTCATAAAATGCTGTCAAAATTATATAAATATTTTTCTATAAATGTATTGCAAGTGGACTATCGCAAGTGGAGGAATTTGCATCTGAACTCCTCATTTGCTACTTACTGGCTGGCACATTCGCCTGCTGTCCTTGCCGTGAAGGTCAAATTCTGTCTGTCACTCGAGTGTTTACCCCAAAGGCTGACGTGATGAGGCCACGGCCTTTGCGGGGACAGACATGTTGTCTTTAAGGACGTGACAAAACCGCGCCAAAAGGAGGCTACCGCGGGGTTGGTGACCTGTCTGCGTGCCTCCTGAGTTTGATGGACGGCTGCTGCTTGAACCTGTGGCCCCCTCCTCTGTTGCTCTCGCTCAGTCACTCCCTCATGCTTATCTGGCCTGTCAGGTCAGTGTGGGCCTTGTCTGTCATGCCATGCCTTCCTCTCGTCCTCTCAGCTCACCTCCCCCCATCTGTCTTTCCCTCTGTTTCACTCCATCTTTTTCTGTTTTTTTTTCTCTGTCTCTGTCTCCCCCTCCCTCTGTCTCTCTCTCTGTCTGTCTTTCTCTCTCAAAATCACTCTTTCCAACCTTCTCTCTCTCTGCCTCCTTCTCTCAATCTGTATTTCCCTCTCTGTTTCACTCCATCTTTTTCTGATTTTTTTTTTCTCTGTCTCTGTCTCCCCCTCCCTCTGTCTCTCTCTCTGTCTGTCTTTCTCTCTCTTAATCGCTCTTTCCAACCTTCTCTCTCTCTGCCTCCTTCTCTCAATCTGTATTTCCCTCTCTGTTTCACTCCATCTTTTTCTGATTTTTTTTTTCTCTGTCTCTGTCTCCCCCTCCCTCTGTCTCTCTCTCTGTCTGTCTTTCTCTCTCTTAATCGCTCTTTCCAACCTTCTCTCTCTCTGCCTCCTTCTCTCAATCTGTATTTCCCTCTCTGTTTCACTCCATCTTTTTCTGTTTTTTTTTCTGTCTCTGTCTCCCCCTCCCTCTGTCTCTCTCTCTGTCTGTCTTTCTCTCTCTTAATCGCTCTTTCCAACCTTCTCTCTCTCTGCCTCCTTCTCTCAATCTGTATTTCCCTCTCTGTTTCACTCCATCTTTTTCTGTTTTTTTTCTCTGTCTCTGTCTCCCCCTCCCTCTGTCTCTCTCTCTGTCTTTCTTTCTCTTAATCACTCTTTCCAACCTTCTCTCTCTCTGCCTCCTTCTCTCAATCTGTATTTCCCTCTCTGTTTCACTCCATCTTTTTCTGTTTTTTTTCTCTGTCTCTGTCTCCCCCTCCCTCTGTCTCTCTCTCTGTCTTTCTTTCTCTTAATCACTCTTTCCAACCTTCTCTCTCTCTGCCTCCTTCTCTCAATCTGTATTTCCCTCTCTGTTTCACTATATCTTTTTCTCACTTCTTGTGTGTCACTGTCCCCCTCCTCCCTTCCTTTCTCTCTCTGTCTGTCTTTCTCTCTCTTAATCACTCTCTCCAACCTTCTCTCTCTGTCTCCCTTTCTCAATCTTTCCTTCTCTATCTGTTGCCGTTCGTCTTTCGTTCAGTCTCTGTTTGGCTCCCTCTCTTTCTCTCTCTCTCTTTCCTACTGCTCTCCTACTAGTCCAGTCATTCTACTGATTGACCCACCACAAATTGCAATAGAAATAGTTCTGGTCCCAAAGTAATTGTCATGATCCAGAGACTCTTCCATCAAGTTTCTCCTAAATTCCTCACATTGGAACATGGTCTAATTTGCATAAATCCAAGATGGCAGACCAGAATCACTTTTTCTTAAATAACTTAAAAACTATTAATGTTAGAGTACATAAATGTATTGACGTTGAATATAAACTTGCTTGTTGTGAACATTTTGGTACCAAATTTATCTCTCTATCTGCAGTACTTTCTGAGATGTCACATACCTTGAACAATGCGTCCACAGCCCAAACGTCATGCTAGCCAGCAGCAATATTGAAAATCCCAAAATTCTATTAAAATTGTTAACTGTCCTGCTTAACTGTTAAAAAGGTTGCAAATTAACTATACATGTAAGGGACCAGTTTGCATAATCAAACTATCACCCTAACCCTAGGCTACTTCCATTTACAGCCTGAGCTAGCTCGTAAGGCGGCTGCGGAAAGTTTACCTCTGCTAGCTGCCTTACACATTACACGTAAAAAGTAAAGTTGTAACATTTACATCCACATGGAAATGGTGACACAAAGGTAAAAACAAACAATAATGATCATTTTTTTTTACTGGTGAAATTTATACTGGGGCACTACAGACCAATACGTGTCACAGTGAAATCTGTCTGGCGACGCCTTTGGTACTGTATTCGATGCCCACATTTCAAATGTAGTGGAGTAAAAAGTACAATATTTGTACTGCTGTGATAAAAAAAATCGATACCGAGATATATATATATCGATATTTGTAAAAACTATATACTGTAATATCGATATTCTGGCTATTAATATCAATTCACTCCCCAGTAGCTACTGCACAGAAGAATGCACTAGTGATTCTAAACAAAAATGTAGTAAATGTACTTTGTTGAGTACAAATGTACATTAGCCATATTGTATTCTTTTGCACAAATGGTTTTATAAGTTGACTGCAGGTACCTAGTGAGACTGGGCACCTTTTCTGTGACATATTCAGTAAAAAGCATTGACTTTCCTGTTCAATAAATTGAACATAACAATATTTGTCTGGTTTTATTGGGTGAATTACATTGAGTAATAATTATAAAGTAATATGTATCGGTATTGGAATAAAATCGAATTAAATTGCACTGTATCGAAAATTGTATCGTATAATGAGCCCTGTATCGAAAATCGTATCGAATCGCCATGTCCTAAATTGATACCCAGCCCTAAATATTTGTCTTGGAAATGTAGTGAAGTGAAAGTCACAAGTTGCCAAAATGTTTAATACTCAATTAAAGTTCAGATGCTCAAAAATTGTACTTTAGTACAGTACTTGAGTAGATTTACTAAGTTACTGTCAACCTCTGGTACGTTTTAAGAAACCCTTATGTCCTTAAGCCTGAAAGACTGAAAGAATCTGAATAATGGATGAAATGTGTGTTCTGTGTAGAGAACCAATACTTTACAACCAATTAAGTTCTAAACTGACCCAGATGTGATGCCATAACAAAAGCTAATGCAGAAAGAGGTGGTGAGTGTTCTGTGAAACCTGGAGAACATGTTCATAATTCCTGCAGAAGTAAATTCTGTAACCCACGCGAAATTGAGGCATTCAAGAGAAAAGCAGCTGGTTCTGATTCTTTTAATTTCTTGGGCCTTGTTCATACTCTGCGTTCATTAGAGGAGCTATTATCTTCAGCAAACACTGTTTGTTCTGTGGAAAGGACCCCTGATCCCTATGCTGGAAAAGTCAAAGACACACTACTTATCCAAGTCAGGACGTATGACTTTCAGAAGAAAATAATATTGTATACATGACATTTGTATACAGAGAAATGATGAGTGGGCAACAAAAGTCAGAGCCAGAATTGACTGTGTGAACGACCTCCATGCTGCAGATTCAGTGTACCACAATGTTTGTTCAGTAAACTTTCGGACTGGAAGGCAGCTTCCTGGGAGGTTCCAATCAGCAACGAGTGGCAACATTTCTAAGCGAGTCAATGGGTTCGAAAGACTATAGATTACTGACTACATTATTAGAACGGTTTGTATTTTTCTGAACTTTGGGAAGAGTTAAATTAAGCTGAATGTAAAATAGCACAACAAGACAACCAAAAATTTGAAGCAATCTTGGAAACAATGTAATCTTTTTCGTATTTTACTCAACATTGAATCTAGACTCATTATTTCAACCCTGTCATATCTCACAAAGTACTGCTGATAGAAAAATACAATTAGTACCAAAATGTCCACAATGCACAAGTTTATATTCAACTTCAATACAACTATGTAATCCAAAGTTAATAGTTTTTGAGTTATTTCAGTAAAAGTGATATTTATGGTCCGCCATCTTGGATTATGCAAATTAGGAGATGTTCCAATGCTTAAAATTTAGGAGAAACTTCATGGTAGATTCTCTGGTGTATAAGGATTAATTTGGCAGTACAATCATTACTATTGCAATTTGTGGTAGGTTGACCCCCTTATTCCTGTAGAATGACTGGACTATACCTTCTCTCTCTCTCTCTCTCTGTCTCCCTCTCTCAATCTTTCATTCTCTGTCTGCCTGTTGTCCTTCCTCTTTCCTTCAGTCTCTCTTTCTCACCCTCTCTTTCTTTTTCACGTCATCGCACTCTCCTACTTTGTCTCAATCCCATCCCCAACTTCCATCTCTTTATCTTCTGCAAATCAAACAGCAATGAATTTTCATGCGCAATTACTATGTACATCAAATTAGCCCAAATTAGTGCCAGCCAGTGCTTGCGGGCATCCCGCAAACACCATTAGTGCCCGTCTGCCAGATATCGCTAATATGTCTTGCGCCGGCATGCTGGGTAGGCCTCTCCTCGTCCCTTTTTTTCCCGCTCTCCAGCAGGATCCACCACAATATTGTCTCAGTGAACAGAACAGAAGGAAGGCTATGTGTTGTTGCTGCCTGGGGAGGGCTGAAAGCGATGACGTCGAACTTAAGCTACGTTACTGAGAAGACATAAAGGGCTTAGGGCGCTCCGGAGACTTCAGAAAGTTTTACTCAGGTGCTTATCTGCTACGGGTGAAGTCAGAACCCAAAAAAAAAAGAATGCCAACATGGCCGCAACGCACAGGCCCATGTGCTTTTAAGCAGTCCCAGCCATGCAGTATTAAAGGCTTTTTTAATATTTTGTTCAAATCTCGCAGAAAGCGATGATGTTACTGAGAAGACACAAAGGGCGTAGGGTGCTCAGGAGACTTCAGAAAGTTTAAACTATATTAATATATTCATACATTTCTGACCCTTTTTCTTAATCTTTAAATGAAATGCAATACCACAGATGCTTTTATAAAACACCGATAAGTCTGAAAAGTTGATTAGTCACCACTGGTTACTCCACCGTTCCAAAGTAATTCAACAGAGAAGAGTAGGTGTAAATTTGCCCGCATTTTGCGGGCGTCGGGCCCATAGGGTTTTACTCAGGTGCTCATCTGCTACGGGTGAAGTCAGAATCCAAAAGAAAAAAAATGCCAACATGGACGCAACGCGCAGGCCCATGTGCTTTTAACCAGTCCTAGCCATGCAGTATTAAAGGCTTTTTTTATATTTTGTTCAAATCTCGCAGTGCCTCCGCTAATTTCTTTTTTTCTTTTTCTTCAGCTACGTTATGTTTGAAGATGTACGCTCACATTCAGGCAGGTGCGACTGGTTGAAGGCAGGTCAGCTGTAGCTGTAGGGTTCACAAGAGTTTCTGTCCAGAAGGAGGTACATGTATGCCTATTAAAGAGTTTCCAGACACTTTGTACGGAGTGAAACAAAAAGTGAAAGTGTCTGGTCCACCAGGTATTGCAGGGAGGTGTAGGACCATCTAACTCTCTGAGAGGGACATTTAGGGAGAACCAGAGTATGTACAAGGAGCCACTCAA
>CM050198.1:23762261-23764761 GCA_027475355.1 Coilia nasus
TGTGTGTGTGTGTGTGTGTGTGTGTATGTATGTGTGTGTGTGTGTGTTTGTGTGTGTGTTTGTGTATGTATGTGTGCATCTCAAAAGGCCCCTGCACTGTCAGGCAGCGGTCGATTTGCATGTCTGGTGGTTATTGACCTTAACGAGCCGAGCGTCTGATTGCTTAATAAAACAATGCAACATGAGTGGAGCACACACCATCATCTCAGTCTCCCGCTCCCGCTCCCACTCCCTTCCCCTGCCTGAAGAGTCATAACTTCCCCATGCAAGGTCTCCAACAGACAGCCGTAATGAAACTACAAGCAGGTGCTTCATACATAATATATGAATGGGATGGATGGATGGATGGATGGATAGAACAAGGGGTGGTTATGGAGAGATGGAATGAGGGAAGGAGACAGGAGAATAAACAAATGGAAGTGCAGAGGAAGAAAGAAGAGATGCTATAAACAACTGTCAGTCATATTTTCAAACGTTCTTCACACAAATGTCATTGGAGGAACATTGTTCAGACAATCACCTTTTTTTTGCCGTTATTGTTTTTTTTTTTCACTCATTAGTCGAAAATGGCAATTAACGCCATATTTTTCATATTATTGCAGCCTCTGAGCATAATGGCAGCTTGTAATTAATGGCAAGCGATACAGAGGCAATCAAAGGCTGCCACTGCATCCATAATGCATCAGGAAGCCTAGCTCGCGCTCGTGCCGGGCCGTGCCGTGCTCGCGCTGTCATCCATGCCTACACACACAGCGATTAAAGCAGATAGTGTTTACGCTTCGGCTGAACACACGTAACGATTGGCGCTGTCATTCCGTCGCACGAAGTGGCATGTTGTTTTGCAGGGAATGAATGAGCCGTGATTCACATATTAACGGGGTGGCATCCCGGGGAACATAAAGATTGGTGCTCTCATTTCATCATGTAAAATGGCAAGTTCATTCACAGAGATGATCGAGTTGTGACACATATTAACAGGTGGTGTCATAGCAAGCAGGAGCCATTTTTTTAAGTATTGCTTTGGCCTTCTATGGTTTTATTTAGATAGGACAGTAAAGAAGGTGACAGGAAGTAAATGGAGAGAGATGTGATAGGCTTGGTAAATGACCGCAGGACAGATCCGAACCTGGATCCCCATGGCTACTTTCCTATTCATGGTTAGGGGCTCTAACCACTGCACCACTGCTCCCCCACAAACATTGATTTGTTGTTTCATTCGAGGTCTGGAACCCTCTTGAGAAAAGTTCCTCCTCCAACCTTCTCCAGTTGTCTGTAGCTCTGTAGCTGTTACCCTGTATATGAACAGCAGACCGTTCCCTGATCCATAAATAACTCCTCTGTTCTAAGAAAAGAACCAATCTGACAAAAAGGTTCTTGTTCTGCTATTCTGTTCTGCATGCCTGAATAATCATTTTTTACTTACGGAACTCTCGAAGATTACATGAGTTTGTTTAGAACTATTCAACCCCACAGACCTACAGGAACCAGAACTGCTTCCCACCACCCCAGCTTGTTTCCAGATGTTGTGTAGTAAAAGCCCTTCCATCCTGCCAGCAAGGTAATAACCTACACCCACCATTGCCCGCCCCACACCAAGGCAAAACTCATTAATTCACAAGTGATACAGATCTCAATTCACCATCGACACCATTATGGAAATTTCCACTAACAAAATTGAAATAGCGGGCGAACAGCTATTGTTTCCACAGTTATGCTACACGGCAGCTCAAGAACCAAGCACGCAAGGAAGGATGCAGGCAGGCACATATGAATGCATGATTGGGCCCTGTATCTTGTGAGCAGTGATCTCATCAAAATGACATCACGGTGGTCATGTGATGTATGGTTATGGCACAGGGGTTATGGGCACACACCCAGTATGGCCATATGTCTTCACCCCCCCAAGTGTCTGCCCACTGTGGGTACTCCTTCAGTGTAGGAGTGCAGTGTGTCTGTGTGTGTGTGTGTGTGTATGTGTGTGAGTGTGTGCGTGAGTGTGTCTGTGTGTGTATGTGTGTGTGTGGAGATGTGTGTGTGTCTGTGTGTGGAGATGTGTGTGTGTCTGTGTGTGTGTCTGTGTGTCCGCGTGTATGTGTGTGTGTGGAGATGTGTGTGCATGTTGCTGTGTCTTTTTGTGTGTGCCTACATATGCTTGTGTGTGTATGGGTGTGTGTGTGTGTGTGAGGGGAGGGGGGGGTCTTAGTACACAGTAGTGTGTGAGCTCCAAGACGTGACAGATTATCATGAGTCATTGGAGAGGACCGCAGGGGCGAAGCCATGGCAAAGCACCTATACAGAAGTAGGAAAGGGCTTGTGTGTGTCTTTTACCAGTGTGTGTGTGTGTGTGTGTGTGTATTGTGTGCATTGTGTGCAGTGTGTGTGTGTGGAGATGTTCGTGTGTGGAGATGTGTGTGCGTGTTGCTGTGTCTTTTTTGTGTACCTACATATGTATGTGTGTGTGTGGGGTGTGTGTGTGTGTGTGGGGTGTGGGTGTGTGAGT
>CM050198.1:23769761-23772261 GCA_027475355.1 Coilia nasus
CCGAGAATGTCTATATAGGAACAGTTCAGATGCAAAACCCTCCAAATCCATTTTCAGAAACATGCTAAAATTTAAGTCATTTTAATATTTCCAAGTAATCTCTATCAAACTGCAAAAACAAACCAAGCCAAAACAATCCGATTGGAGGTGGGCTGATTACAGGCATACATTTCAGAGATAAATGCTCATCACTGGTCTCACACACTTGTCACACTCACACACACACACACACACACTGTATATAGTAACTGGTTCACACCCTGCTTAAACAAGCTCAGAGAACAAAGAAGGACGAATTGTAGAGGTAAAGTCAAATCTCTCGCTCTCCTTCCACAGGAAAATGTGGGAAAATGTACACAACATACACACACTTCCTGTCACACTTTTACACGAACACACACACACACACAGTTCCACATCTGGCGTTGCATTGTGGGATGGGGGGAGAGGGAGGGGGCATGAGGCCAGGGATAATTTTATCTGGGACTTGGCACCACGCCTCCTCTAGCTCAATATGACCACCAGCCTGGAGCTTCGTTTCTCAGCACAGCTACCACACACACACACATACACAACAAACACACATGCACACATGTGGCCAGACACTCACACACACCAAACACACACAAACACACATCCATACATATGGACAGACACACACACACACACCAAACAGACATTAACACATGTGGACAGACACACGCATACACACACACACACACACACACACACACACACACACAGGTCAATACACACTGGTTAATAGCAAGAGTAAAGATAGCCTCAGGGAGAAGAGAAGAGAAGAGAAGAGAAGAGAAGAGAAGAGAAGAGAAGAGAAGAGAAGAGAAGAGAAGCGGATTTTTGTTTTGTTTGAGCCCATAATCTCAATGTTAAAGCATTCCTACAAGCTTTTATTGTTGCTAGGTTACCAAAACTGTCTACCAGTACCAAGAGTGCTTATGCTAAATAATGGTGCATCAGGAGCAACTGAGAAATGCTAAAGTTCAAAGCTCCAAGTGTGAGAAAACAGCTAAATGTCTGTCAGACCAGGAACACTCAACAAAGAAATGTTTTGAAAAGTAGGTTTCATGTGACTCAGTATGGCTGGGTGTTGTGGTTAAAGTCACTTCTCCTTCCATTTCAGGCCTTTCTTCTTAGCACAGATGGTTGCTAGATGATAATTTGCTGTTTACTTTGACATGTGGCTAGCGTTTATGTAACTAACATCATGCCTATCTAGCAGCGCTGTTATGTCTTTGTTAAGCCATTCCCAAGTGGGAAAATCCTCAATTACTAGCTGCCTCAATATACGATAATTAGCTGTGACACTGTAGTAAACAGTACACGGCAGATTAGAAATGTGTAAATACATTTGTCTACTGAATGTAATGAGGACACTGAGTGCTGTTTGCACTAAGCTACATAATGCATATACTGCAAGCAGCAACAGCCAATCATAGAAGGGTAATCTCAGCATTAGAGAGCAAATCTTACCATGTATTGGTTCTACCTGTGTACTTAACATTGACGATTTCATTAATTAGCACATAGAGCTCTGGAAAAAATTAAGAGACCACTGTTAAATTATCAGGTTCTCTGATTTAACTATTTATAGGTATATGTGTGAGTAAAGGGAACAAATTTGTTTTATTCTGCAAACTACTGATAACATTTCTCCCAAATTCCAAATTCAACAGACACTTCAAAGGAATGGCTGTGATACATGTAGAGATGCTGATTTTAGGAAAATTTGCAGTGGTCTCTTAATTTTTTCCAGAACTGTATACCTGGCTGAAGAGTTACGCAAAAAGAATCAGCTGGTTTAGCGAGTGGCCAACATGTGGAATCAGGGCTGTGCATAAGGGGGCATATACTGTACATGAAAGCTTTCTGGGGCCTAAGCGTCATGGGGGCCCAGTCAGTTGTAAACCGTAGGGGTGTTTGGGGGGAGAGGGTGGCCACAATAATTGTATCGTTTTTGGGGCTCAGCCACTCTGGGCAGGCCTGTGTGGTATGAACCTTCCCCTCTACTCTCTGAAGCCAGGTTACCAAACACTATGGTCAAGGGCCCTAAAAATAACCCGCCATAGGCGAAATCCGCGAAGTAGTCAGCTTTATTTTTTACAATTATTATAGATGTTTTAAGGCTGTAAAACCCCTCACTACACACTTTATACACTTTTCTCTGACAGGCATTGATATTTTCTCACATTTCTCTCTTCTACTCTCAAGGTTCAAACTTCCAAACATACAGCACTTCAGAGGCACAAAGCTAGCGATGGAAGATTTATGTAAATTGTACAAGCTGAGCACATACTGTACAGGAGATTGATGGACAATGTTCTACAGTCCCTTAGCCAATCAGGGCGCAGAACACAATGCGCTGTAAAAAAAAAAAAATCTGCGAAACAGCGAGGCCGCGAAAGGTGAACCTTGTTATAGCGAGGGACCACTGTACCTCACAGTCACCATAATGGAACCACTGAATGTGAGTTTTGCT
>CM050198.1:23779761-23784761 GCA_027475355.1 Coilia nasus
TGCAGCCCTAATTATTATTACAGACATATGTCTGACATAATGTGTGTGTATTTACATTTGGTCGTGTGTGTGGTTACATGGCCTGAAATACCCTGTGTCCTCAAACACCTCTCTCTCATCCAGTTTATTTTCATCGGTCACACTGCCCTCCCCTTGAAACGCTCTGTCACTATCCATCCACGCTGTGTGTTTGCGAGTGTGTGTCTGTCTCAGTCTGTCTCTTTCTCTCACTCTCTCTGTGTCCTATTGCAGGTGTGTGTGTGTGTGTGTGTGTGAGTGAGGGTGTCTTTATTGATGTATGTGTATATGTGTGTGTTTTTATGGGTATGAGTGATGGTGTTGTCTTGCTACCCCAAAACACAGTGGCCCCCTGCCCGCCGCCAGTGTGTTATAGCCACACACCCCGTCTGTCCCTCCCCTACACACACACACACATACACACACACACACACACACACCAGGCCCATCCATCACCAGCCATTACCATGCGACAACAACAACACGGTTCTGGGCCTCAGCATGTCTTCGTCCAATCAGCCAGCACCATCAGCCATCTCAATGAATATGCACTATATGTGTTTTTTAGATATGGCCTATTAAGCAGTTGGTCAACCTTAAACTTGTGTTTATTACTTTTTACTTCAACACATATTTAGACAAGTGCTCTTTAAATAAAACTTATTATTTTTTTGCATTTTTATTACAACAACGTTACAGTCGTTTCCTGTATATTTCACCACCATTAGTGGAACAATATGCATAAAATACCACACGCTGTGCCAGTCAACATAACAAAAATGACAGGCAAAGAGCAAAAAAAAAAAAATAGGCATCTTCAGCCAGAACCATGAGAGCCTTTCATCACTGTCACGGCAATTAAACATCATACAAACACGGCCTATTCGTGAATTATGTGAATTAGTCACGCGTAAATGCGCTAGCTCCGTCAATGTCACTGAATGTGAAATACTGATGGCAGTCATTTTGCTCTCACTGCACAAACACACTGAGACATTGTACCCTCTGTCTGTGCAGAGGGGGTGCTCGTGGTGAATGCGTTAACTGTACCTGCTACAGCGTGAGAGTTCATTCCGAGTCAACTTTTTTACCTCACGCTTTTATCAATTTATGTCCTGAAGCGAGGCAGGTATGGTGTGGTGTGTGTATGCTAACGAGCTTATTTGGCAGGCTGAGCTAATGTATGTAATGTAAGGTAATAACCCTGGTGTAATTATCATGATGAGGATGCGTCGTTAATATCTATCCCCGTCTTAAGCAGAGCTCCGCTCTACGGGTGGTGGTGGTGGTGGTGGTGGTGGTGGGCTCGGTGTCAGTGGGAAGATTGACGAGCTGTCACCGGCACTGTGTCTATTTTTTACTCGGGGCCCTGAGTCAATCAATCAATCAATCACTGGTGGAGACAAGAGAGGGGAGGCCACAAGTGTGCCTGTCACAAGCATCAAGATGAGGAAATGTATATGCTATGCTATAGGGAAACCCTCGAACACTATGGATTAAGGGAACTCACCTGGGGGTGTGTTCAACGTTTTTGTTACATTTTGCTACGGTTTCGTGAATAAATTACATGTTTGGTTGTGACATAGTACAATGATTTATGACCGGCTTTCGAGATTGTTTTCTCCCACGTGGATAGCGTGTTCAGTGACTTACAATGAGTATCAACAGCGCCACAGAGTTAAAAGGTCATTGCAACTCTGTGGGGATGGCTTAAAGAATTTACTTCTCAGCTGCCGTAGTCGTAAGGCCTGTGTCACGCAACTGAGTGTTCAGCACACCTCCATTTCTATGGAAATAAAATGTTTTGCTATGTATTGTGAATCCTAAACTTCCCCCATGAATTATTGTGTACAGTTAGTGTATGTGTGTGTGTGTGGGTTTGGGTTATACTGGAGTCTAAATAAGAAAGACTCCACTTAAGCATCCTCCACTGCTTAACAGATTGTGGAGCTTCACTGGGGCCAGTGAAAAAACAAAACATTAACTTGTAAATGACGGACTTGCAAATGTAACAATTAATTGCTTAGCGCTGGTTAATCACTTTACTCTAGGCAAGGCCAGAACAATTAACACACACACACACACACACACCACCCCCATCTTCAACCCCCCAGGAGACAGCAGGCCCAGGCTCGTAAGACCAGCCCCCGCCCCGAGCACTTATGAAAATGAAACTGGCCTCTGCGCACTTCAGTGAATAGAGAGAAGGGAATGAAAATGGAGGTCTGCACAGATTAAAATAAATACATCAATCATTCGCTGGTCATATCTTGTCTTGTTAAGGCGGGACGATCATTACCACCACCACCACCACCACCACTAAACACCCCCCCCCCCCCCCCCCCCATCCGCCACCCCACCCTCCACGAATCCCCACCTCTCTGCCAGCACATTAATTAGCGTGATAAGGGGTAATTAGGGCTGCGCCCACCCCCCTTCCGTCCCCTAAACGGGCACACAAGTAATCAGGCACCGCCAGGCAACCAATGGGGAGCAACCTGCAGGTGAACAGCCATGTTTCAGCTGTTCATTACATGCCATTAGGACATGCGGTGGTGTGGGGTGGTGTGGGGTGGTGTGAGGTGGACGTGGGGCTGTGGGGAGAGGGCCAATTACCAAACACAGAGGGGGGGGGGGGTTTGCAGTGAGAGGGGAACCTGGGTAGGGAAAGGGGGGGAGGGGGGGGCACTGTAAATATATGAATAAAAAGCCCCATAGAAAATTACTGCTCAGCAATATTTCTGAACATATATACTAATTAAATCAACAATAGTGCATACACACATACCCATACAGGCTGTCCAGTGCTCGCTCACACACACACACACACACACACACACACACACACACACACACACACACACAAAACAAAATGCTGGGCCTACGGTAAGGGCACACCAACATAATGTAATCAAAAGGACAATAGAACATACACACATACACACAGTACTTCCAGCCATGTACACACACACACAGACATACAGACACATACACACACAACACATACACACACAGTTACAAATGTACTCAAACACACACATACACGCATACATACAGACAGCTACACACACATACACACTTAGTTACACATACACACATACAGACAGATACACATACAATACATACACACACGGTTACATGTATACACATACACAAACACACACATTCACACGCACACACACACACACACACACACATACTTACAGACAGATACACATATGTACACACACAATACATATGTACAGTTACACATACACACAATCACACACATACACACACACACACACACACATACACAAAGCAGCAGTGTGCACACGGGCATATAATGCAAGCAGAAATTACACCTGCTCCAGCAGCTACGTGAAAATGGAGCCTGAGGGCTATTTGTTAGATGTTTTTTTTTTCTTTTTTAACCACGAAAAGCACCAGCTCAGGCTCCTGTGAATAGCATCCTGTGGTATCCGCCCGCAATCAGCTGCGATTGTCTCATCCTGTTATTTGGGCACGAATGCAGCCGATTGGCAGAACAAGAACGAAGGCGACCACAGAGATATAATCGCCACATGGGGTGGGCGGTTTTCGGAGGTGTGTATGACTTGTTGCTAAATAAGCAACTAATTGCAGATCGTGAAAAAAAAAGCCTGTGCCACATCAGAAGGCCCAGAGGGAGGAAGGCACGTACAGACGCCTAGATGATTGTAAGCATTTTACAAAGCTTTTCTTCTCCCCCCCCAAAACACGCAAGGCTTCCATCTATCCATCCATTCATCCAGAGAGCATCCAGAGACATTAAAACTCCCTGCTTTCAAACTTCCAGAAGCTACAAGACTAGCATCATCTCTCTCAACCTTCAAGAAGCATGTAAAGACTCTCCTCTTCCACGACTACTTACTGCACTAACGCCTGAGCTGACCCAGACCCCGGATTGGCTCTAAGGCATGTTGTGTGTTGTGTGTGTGCTTGACCCATTTGCTAATGCACTTAAAACTTAAAGTTTTTTTTTAAACAAAACAAAAAATTACAAACCCCAGTTGGCATTTGCACTTATTGCTCTGTATATCTCCTGTGCACTTTGTATCTGCTAGTGTTGTAGCCTGTGATTATGTCCTCTATTGTAAGTCACTTTGGATAAAAGCGTCTGCCAAGTGTAATGTAACGTAATGTAATGTAATGTTGCTAAATAAGCAACTAATAGCAGATCGTGAAAAAAAAAAGCCTGTACCGCATCAGAAGGCCGAGAGGGAGGGAGGCACTTATAGATGCCTAGATGATTGTGAGCGTTTTACAAAGCCCCCCCCCAAAAAAAGGCAAGGCTTCCATCCATCCATCCATCCATCCATTCATCCAGAGAGGATCCAGAGACATTAAAACTCCCCACTTTCATCCGTGTTCTGTTATAAAGAGCAGAAGCGGGAGTTCATTCATCCAGAGTTTGAACTGGGAGCAAGACCAAAAAACAGTCGACACAGTTACAAAAGATGAAAAAGCCCGCTCAACCAGGTTTTTGCTCCCAAATTTTCCATTTATTGACCGTGACATTTCGGGCTTACTCACCCTTCTATAGACGTGACGTCTGAGGAAGGGTGAGTAAGCCCGGAACGTCACGGTCAATAAATTAAAAATATGGGAGCAAAAACCTTTTTCTTTTGCACCTGAAAAGAGCAGAAGTGCCATCTCCCATAGTGCAGCTCTGTAAGAAATGAAGCCCAACAGGATGGGGAAGTGGTGGTGTTGAGGGGGAGGGATGGATGGAGGGAGGGAGGGAGAGGAAGAGAGGAAGAGAGGGAGGAGGGAGAGGGAAGGGACAAAGCACTGCAGAGAACCACACATCAATCACGGTTACAAGGGAGACACTGGAGATTTACAACCAACAGGCGCGCTCAACTCCCAAGTATAAAAATGCTTCTTCGGGTGCGAGTCAAGAAACCAAACTTTAAAGGGCCGCACTCTCGTTCTCTTTTGTGTACTGATTTATTGGAACA
>CM050198.1:23789761-23807261 GCA_027475355.1 Coilia nasus
CTCCAACGTCACTTAATAGCGCTAACTTTCAGCTCTAAGAACCATCTTAAGAGCAGGGCACGCGCGTTCACGTACAATCATGTTCGAGGAACGGTCCGTGAACACTGTAGAAACGTTCGTGGGATCAATCGTTTACGTTGCTCTTAAGGCTAAGATCCATCGTTATCGGGAAACGCAGCCCAGTTTAGTATTTGCTCTTTTGAAATTCACCCCGAGTTGCATATGCATGCTGCACGTGAAAATGTTCTTCTAACCCGATTGCCTACATTAGTCAGTGAAAGAAAGTAGGCGGAAAAACGAGTGAATAAGAAAAAGGCCAACAAAGTGACGTAGGTTTGTAAATTAGAAAAAGCTATGCCACAGTTGTGATTACTGGAGAAGTTTTGTTGCAGCACATTTTCACTTAGCGAAGTATAGATAAGTATGTGTGTTTGTGTAGAATGTTTAAATCTTCTATTTGGTTCGCTATGACCGAATGGGCTTCGAATGATTGTAGGCTGTGACTAGCATAGCCGAGAACATGTCTTTCCCCCTGCTCCATCTGCTCTACCAAACTAGAACAGCCTGAAACATTTTTTCACCAAAACCGGCTCACAGGGCATTCATTAATACTAGACCATCGCAAAATGAATGAAAACACGATGTAAGTACACCTTTAAGTTCTGGCATGATGAATGGGAACCTGGAACTAAAGCTCTAGACACTCTGGTCACATGATGAGGGATGTGGTCTACAGCTCCACCTCCAGTGGTCCAGAGATAAAGCTCCTGGTTCCCTATCATCGGGCCAGCACTGAAGAAGCCTTTTGGATGAAAAGTTGACTTTTTCAATATTTACTAATAATACAGATATTACAGACATTATTATGGTTATTATCATTACTACTACTGTTGTTGTTGTAGCTGCTGCTGTTGCTCCTGTTACTATGTATTGTCTTTCTTGTCATTTATCATTACTGCTATACGAGTAGCCATTATTCCAGCATTATATAATCATGACCAAACCAAAGATAAAGCAAGGCTGTGATCATTAATGAGCTGGTCTGTGCAGATACAACCTACTAGCTTGAAGACGTTTCACCATTTTTTATCCAAAAGGCTTCTTCAGTTCTGGAATGATGAATGGGAACCAGGAGCTATATCTCTGGACACTCTGGTCACATGACCAGAGGGGTGTGGTCTACAGCGGTGGTCTACATAAGGCAAGGCTGTGATCATTAATGAGCTCGTCTGTGCAGATGCAACCTACTTGCTCTGGACCAGAGGCAGACAGACCTGACTGAGAATGTAAAAGAGCTGCCATGTATTCCTTCTGCATGTGCTCTCAACACAGCTGATTTCACGATGTGATTTCTAATCGTTTCACCTACCTAAGATCAGCTGGATGAGTAAATTAGCTGGAACAAATATAATAATTATTATAATAATAATAATAATAATAATAATAATAATAATAATACATTTTATCTGTTACACGGCGCCTTTCAAAGCACTCAAGGTCATGCGGCAAGACTATGTGGCAAGACTATTACTTTCTGAACCTGGGATGCCTGCCTATGCCCTGGACTGCTTTTAGTGCCAATGTCTCAAACTCAGTCTGAGTCTAAGTCACCCCCGACCCCCCCTTGGGAGGCAGGGACAGGACAACAGGGAAAAAAGGGACCAAAAAAAGTGTCCAGACAAGGCCACCTCACTGCCCTCTTCATCATCAGCCTTCACCATCTCTACCACCCCTATAGCTACACACACACCGATACACACACACACACACACAAACACACAGACCCATGCACATACACACACAAAAACACACAAACACATCCGCAAACACACACCCAAACACACACACCCATGCACACACACACACACAAACATTTCAGCATATCCATGCATACACACACAGACACACACACACACACACACACACACACAAACACACAAACACATCCGCAAACACACACCCAAACACACACACCCATGCACACACACACGCGCAAACATTTCAGCATATCCATGCATACACACACAGACACACACACACACACATGCACACACACACACAAAAACACACAAACACACACCCAAACACACACACCCATGCACACACACACACACAAACATTTCAGCATATCCATGCATACACACACACACACACACACACACCCATGCACACACACACACAAAAACACACAAACACATCCGCAAACACACACCCAAACACACACACCCATGCGCACACACACACACACAAACATTTCAGCATATCCATGCATACACACACAGACACACACACACACACCCATGCACACACACACACACACACACACAAACATTTCAGCATATCCATGCATACACACACACACACACACACACACGCGCAGGAAAATCAACTCGAGGACACAGCCCCGCTCCCTCTCCCTCTCCCTCCCTTTTTTTTCAATGAGGCCAATTGTTTTTCTTTCCTGCTTCTCTGGTAATGCTGCCATTTTCTTACGCCACATGCCTTTAATAAAAATCGCTTTAGTCCGGTCCAGAGGCCCGACAATAGTTGAATAAATATTGGAAACGGTGAGATAGGATCTTTTTTTCCCTCGCACGCGTCCGTCTGAAGCTGCCCGAGAGACTCAGCGGAATATTCCCCCTCGTTCTTTTTTTTCCTTTCCTTTCCTTTTCTCTGACTGGCTCATTTCATCGGGCTGACATTATCTCCACGGGTGTTCGGGATTGCCACGCTCTGGAGCTGACGCCAGGCAGAGGGGTTTGCAGGGAGGCTGGTGAAGGATGCAGTTACACGCACACACACACACACACACAAACACACACAAGGCATTCACACACATCCACACACACATGCAAACACAAAAGAAAACACACACTAACAGGAACACACATAGACATTTACACAAAACCACACACACATGTAAGAACACACAAACATACACAGGCACACCCACACACACACACACACAAACACACACAAGGCATTCACACACATCCACACACACATGCAAACACAAAAGAAAACACACACTAACAGGAACACACATAGACATTTACACAAAACCACACACACATGTAAGAACACACAAACATACACAGGCACACCCACACACACACACACACACACACACACACACACACACACAAATATAGACATTCACACACATCCACACACACATGGAAACACACAAGACAAGAAAAACACACACTAACAGGAACACACAGAGACATTCACACAAAACCACACACACATGTAAGCACACACACACACACACACATACACACACAGGCACACAGCCACCCCCACACACACACACATAAACATAGACATTCTGACATATGCACACACATGAGCAAACATGCACTAACACAAACACACACACACATACAGACATTTACACAAAACCACACGCACACATGTACAGTAAGCACACGCACACACACACACACACACATACAGACATTCACACACACACACACACACACGCACACACACACATACAGACATTCACACACACACACACACACACGCACACACGCACACCCAGACTGATAGTGTGATGATTAATGGGAGAGTCGCACAGCCATGAGTGGCAGGAGGCAGACCACTGCGCTCTTGACAATCCTCTCACAGGCCCTCATCCATGCACTCCAACACACACACACACACGCACACATACTCTCTCTCTTACACACACACACATACGCACACACACACACACACACACACACACACACACACACACACACATCCCTCTCACAGGCCCTCATCCATGCACTCCAACACACAC
The DNA here is from genome assembly GCA_027475355.1 of Coilia nasus. NCBI lineage: Eukaryota > Metazoa > Chordata > Actinopteri > Clupeiformes > Engraulidae > Coilia > Coilia nasus. Next base: position 23,793,552 of record CM050198.1, read on the forward strand.
ACACATATATGCACACACACACACACACACACATCCCTCTCACAGGCCCTGATCCATGCACTGCAACACACACACACACAAACACACATACACACATTCACACATACATACACGCATACACACTCTTACACATACACACACACGCACACACACATACATACACACACACACACACAGTAATACGCACACGCATCACGCACATATTCTCTTTTCATGACTCTGATACAGTGTGTGTGTGTGTGTGTGTGTGTGTGGGGTTGAGAGCATAACTGTCTCTGAGCGCACACACACAAACATAAGTGACGCTCACCCTCTCTCAAACCCCTTCACTGCACTCTCCCTCTCTCTCACACACACACATGCACACACAAACCGAATACACTCACACACACATCCTCTGTCATGTACACACACACACACACACACATCAAGCCCGCGGTGGCCTGCCGACAGTGAATCAGCACACAGGTCTGTCTCTGCTCAGCTCTCCATCTTTGATCTTCATGAGCAGAACACCATGAAGGCTTCTTACTAACTACGACACACCATTCACACTCTCTCTTTCACACACACACATACACACACACACACACACACATACAGTCTCTCTTTCTCTCTCTCACACACACACACACACAATCTCTCTTTCTCTCTCTCACACACACAGTCTCTCTTTCTCTCTCTCTCTCTCTCTCTCTCTCTCTCTCTCTCTCACACACACACACACAATCTGTCTTTCTCATACACACACACGCACACACACACACACACACACACACACACACACACACACACAAGCTCTCTTTCTCTCTCATACACACACACGCACATGCACACACACACACACAGGGCTTATGAGCACACAGCCACACCCAACCAACATTTTAAGATTTCTTAGCCAAACATCATTCAGTGTTCCTACTAACCACACCACCCCCTTCCCACACTCTCTCTCTCACACACAGTCCCTTTCTGTCTCTCTCTCTCATACACACTCTCTCTCACACAATCTCTTTCTCTCTCTCTCTCCTCTTTCTTTCTATCTCTCTCAAACACACACACACTCCCCCTCTCTCTCTCACACACACACACACACACACACATGCACACACATACACACTCTCTCTCACAGTCTCTCTCTCTCTCTCTCTCTCTCTCCTCTCTCTTTCTCTCACACACACACACAAACACAAACACACACAGTCACACTCAACCACAACATTTCAGGGTTTCTTAGCAGAACTCCATTAATGGTTCCTTTCCTTCCAACTACACAACAGTGCCCCTTTCTCACAGTGTCACAAAGCAGTGCAGTAGCAGTAGTACCTCATGACCATTCTGTTCCTCGTCCATCTCATATTAGTGACTGTGGGAAAGCGGAGAAACATGGGGAGGTGAAAGGGAGATCTTTTCAGAGATGGCTTTCTTGTGCCATTTTTGCTCCTGTGCTCCTGGGGCGAGGAGCTTTTAAGCCAACCTGCCGTGTCAAGGCGGAAGGATGGAGGTGGCATTATGAGGTGGCAAGGTGATGGTCACCCTATTGAAAAGCTTGTGCAATTGTAAATGTGATGTGAAATTGCAAAGAGGTGTGTGTGTGTGTGTGTGTGTGTGTGTGTGTGTGTGTGTGTGTGTGTGTGTGTGTGTGTGTGTGTGTGTGTGTGGAGGGGGGTCACTGCTTTCATCTGTCCGATTCTATCATCATGATTCTCTATGAACTCTAAAACAGGTTTTCTGCACCAGCTAACCCCTTGCCTACCCTCTAAAAACGGAAACCTGTGTGGGCGCCGGTTGACATCTCTGTCAAACAGCAGTGTCAGGTTGCTTTTATTTACTTCAAATGGAGGCACATACACACACACACCTTCACACAGGTCACCACATGAGTCATCTCCGCACCTGTGGATCCATCTGGGAACCAGGAAATAAATTAATAACACGAACAGGGAGCCGCCACCAAAATCAAAGGCACCGTCCCAAAAGACAGGAGGACTGTGCTGCCGCTGCTCCAGCTTGTAAGGACGGCACCAGGCAAATGAGTTGGAAGGAGAGCAGTCATATTCAAATAACAACAAAGCTGCCAACTGATAGCTTTTGTGCCTCTGGTGTGCGCTTTCCTACTGAAGTTTAGATTATATACAAAAAAATCCAATGGAAACGTTAAAATTAATCTTTGTGGTGTCGGAGAAGGCTACACATTTTTGAGCGATTTTCAAATCTCATTCGCGCAATCGCTGTAGTCTTGAGGGGTACAGAGAAATGTGGTTGCTTCAGGTTTTAGTCACTAGATGATAGTGTGTATATATCTACGTTCTGCAGTGAAGCCCCGAGATTTCTGCTCCCGACTTTCCGACTGGGTTGATACGGTCTTTATCAGTATTCCGCTGCAATCGTTGTCGGCTGTTAAAAATGACAGCGAGTCAAGTCGGGGACCCCAGGCTTCGCCAGTCGCTGCGTATTTGTGTGGTTATAAATCAAGCGGTGGCGCTTTCCAAGTCTCCGTCTCCCTGTCTCTCGCTCTCTCTGCCTCTCGCTCGCTGCAAACGCTTTACATAGCCCACATATGTGCACAGTGCAGACGCGTGTGCCAAATCATGTTTCAAAGCTTGGCTCGTGCCCAACGGACAAAGTATGAACTTTAACGACCATTGTATGTCCGCATCGCGTGGACATAAGATCAACACTGCCACACTAGGCATAACTGTCTCGCGAATCTTTTCGTCAACGGGCCACTGCTCGCGCACACACCCTCGTGCTGAGAGGAAACCCCGGCAGTGTGAGTCTTCGCAGCGCATCTGCAGAGCTGTAAGACCCCGTAAGTGTCTTAGCGACACGCACCATATCCTTCTCGACATAACAAGTTGTTCTGTAACTCCTCTGATAAACCACATGTGTCTCCCCCAGAGCTGGATATCCTAACATGAAATACTGTATAGTAATGTACAAATGACCGGAGTTTGCAGGCGTGTAACACATTCCATATGTGTTCTCTTTGTACGTATGTGTGTTCGCCAATTAAGCATTCGCCGCAAATTCACCAAACTGTGCTGTACATGATATACCTCGGCTTTCTCTGGTACCATGCCACATGGTCTGTAAAACTACACATTTAACCGTTTTATTATAATCTCACAGACCGAACTCATGTTGCCTCAACAAACCAAAGCACCGCTCACCACGCACCCCACCGTGCAGGTGGTTGTTTAACCCAGGCATAAATCAATTTTCGCCAATAAAGAGGAACCCTTTAACTGATATGGTGGAGCATCACCCGAGTACATGCAGTTAAAATGTTTACTATTCTACAGAACTGAATGTAAAAATCACAGTACCTCCGCGAAGCTCTTCCACTGGCGTCGTATGTTCTGCTGCGTCTTGCGAAAAGCAGTTTATTAGGCTATCCTTTGCCAGAGCTGTGAGCTCAGACCGACGATGAGACGGAGCGGGTGAGCGAGCGAGCGAGGGAGAGAGGGGGTGACGGGCAGTGGGCGAGAGAGAGAGAGAGAGAGAGAGAGAGAGAGAGAGAGATCGGATAGGAGAAAGGTCGAGAGACATAACAGGATAAGGAAAACCTGGCCGCTCCCGATTGGACTCGACTGCAGATTTACTTGTGTTTGTGCCATAACCAACGACATCTTTATTATCCGAACAGCATAAAGTAGCCTAATGTGGGGACAATTTCTCTTAAGCTTCATAAATATGTCAAAACATCTGTGGCACAAGATTGGTCCCGCATACTTATCCACGGGAACGGGGGTATAATGAGGTAAATTATGTATCAACTCTGAAATTCAGTAACCCACGATCCGTCTGCAGCTGTGTGCACACGTGGGGCACGCTCCATATACGCTCCGCGCGACTTTGATCGTGCCCAACTCTGTGCACCAGGTGCCAGTTATGTGGCATCTGCGCATGCATCACCACCACAGAAGTGGAAACATGTGCATTGGGCTGTTTGACGTCGTGCACGTCTGTTCATTTCATTCCGAGCACGTAGCCCATCCTTTCTCCAATTACCCCCCCAAACCACACACACACACACACAATTTGATTCCCCAGTCTCTTACACAAGTGAGGAGGGCAGCCTGCTGGAAAAATCAGTGACGTCACATCTAGGCTTGTACTCAAATGGTTTAATGCATGCAATGTATCAACCCTGGCTCGGTGTTCAGTCTGTAAATCTATCAGTAAGGTCTTGGAGGTACTCGAATAGACCCAATAGTCTCTCTTTCTCCCTCGATCCCTCTCTTCCCCTGATTCTGTGTGTGTGTGTGCGTGTGTGTGTGTCCCTCTCCTTCTCATTCTTTCTCTGTGTCTGTCACTGTGTATGTGTGTGTGTGTGTGTGTGCCACAAGCACGTTCCTTTCTTGCTTAAAACAAACTGATGCTGCTGGTGGTGGCGACATTTGTTGCAAGAGCAGAAATGTACCAGTAGTATTCCTTCTCTCTCTCTCTCTCTCCCTCTCTCTCTCCTCCCCTCTTTATCTCTCTCCCTCTCTCTCTTCTCTTCCAGAAGAACCCTACTCTAGGCTGTACATACATGCAGAGCACCCAGTGCTACAGACCCAGCAACCGAGCAACTTCAAAATTAGCCGTCTCCCCCATTTAAAGATTAGCGTAGCGTGTGCGAGGACTCCATCACGTTGGCTCTTCACGGCTGAACTTACCTCTATTGATTGTGTCCGTGGCAGCGTCAGCAAATCTCTGAACAAACACGCGCATCCTCTCAGCTCTCCCTCGGGAGGAAGGGAAGGAAGGCTGGTGCAACGGGAGAGAAACCGCCATCCTCGCTGTATATACACGGAGCAGCGTTAGCTACTCATTAGTTGCTAATTAATTAGTAAGCTCCACTTATACTACTAGTGAGGAGGTAAGCTGGGTGTCAAGGCCAGTGTTAGGCCAGTGTTAGTGGGACGTAAAAATTAAGTGTTTCAACAGAAAGCAGTTATACGTGATGTTTGTTTTGGGCGAAATGCGAGAGCACTTAATGTAAAGTGGCAGGTGGGATTAAATACTAATACAGAACCCAAGCTCAATAGCACAACGTCAGTAGAAAAAGCCTGGTTTAATTTAATCCAATTCAAAGTGAGCTAAATGCTGGCTATAGTCATTTACAACACAGATGCTATCAAAACCTATGTTCCTGTCCTGGCCTGCCCAGAGAGATGGCTTGGCCCCTGAAAATATCAAATTAATGGCACCCCATCCCCCAAAAACCCCTATGGTTTTCAATTGGCCGAAACCCTGGATAGCTTTCACATTTATCCCCTCCTTATGGGCGGCCCTGTTCCTGTCTAACGAGAGAGCTTACTACTTATTCATTTGGGAGTCGAGGGATTGGTTTTATGCTGACTCAGATATGTATACCACTTGGGTATATACACTGGCTTTGCCCTCTGCAAGCTACTGGCTACATACACAGTATGGTGTGTGTGTCAGGATCAGCTAAATCTGCCTGGTCCCTCGTGAAGGTTGGTGATTTTTCATGTAGTGAAGATTTTTTGGCTTCCACCTGACATCTGTATAACCCGACCACCTGGCAAAAGCCCTGTGCAAAGTCACATACTGTACAGGAGTTTCACAACCACACCTGGGATCGTCGACTCAGAAATGATTCAGTTAGTCATGCTAGATCAAAATAACTTAGTAAATAGTAAACTCCCTGCAGCAACCCGAAGAAGTTCCATGACTGAAATGTTATGTGATTAAATAAATATTGCTTGCGAATTGGGCAGTTTGCGGGAGTTCACATTTTCCCAAGTCTACCTGGGGTGCGTTGTTGACCTTCCTGAAATGAGTTTCTGCAAGCTGGAATGTCTGAACCTCTTAAAGCAGCCCTACGCAATTCTTTGAAGTTAATTAATTGTCTTCATAAGTCGGTACATGCTTAAATGAGTCATTTCCAGGCAAATGAAAACTTCATTTGCTTCATTTCACTCGACCACCCGCGCTGTTTGTGGACAGAATACCATGCTTGCACCCAGCACCCTCAGACTCACAAAGTCATTCGTCATCTCGAACATCATGAGAAGCAAGATCGCGTTAAATTCTGAAGAAATTCTGACTTTACTTTCCTCTGTGGTCATGACTACTTTCGTATTCACCAGTTACTGCTCAGTTGAGTTGAAAACACATGTACTGCGTGAGGGAAAGGGAAAATGGTCCATTTTACTTGGAGACACTAAGGAGAGCTCAGTTGAGAAAAAGCACTCACAGTTGCATAGTATCTCTTTAACAGAGTGATTTTGACACCCAAGTTCAATCCACAGTGCAAGGAAGGTGGACACACTGATAAAATATACCATTTGTAATTGGGTTGACATTGGCTCAGAAGGCAAAGGACTTGACCAGTAATTAGAGGGTCATTGGTTGAACTTTGAACTCCAGCTCATTCTTGCTTGGTCAAAGTGTCCTTGAGTAAGATGATGAAGTCTACAGTAAACTGCTCCCAATGCGCTGGGTGTGTGCTTGGCATGACAGCCTTCTGCCATCAGCACCTGTGTGTGTGTGTGTGTGTGTGTGTGTGTGTGTGTGTGTGTGTGTGTGTGTGTGTGTGATTTTACTGAATTGTGAAATGCTTTGGGTACTCTGTAGAGTCTGAGAAAGAGCTTCATGAATGCAGTCCATTTAAATAAGAACCTCAGTTGTCAGTCACTTGGAGGACAACTGTCCTGCTTCTTGGAAAGAACATAAAAGCAAACCCCTCCCAACATCCATTAATGGGAAAACCAAAGCAGACTGTCTGCTTTTCCACTGTGCACTGTTTTGGGCCATTCTGGATTTTGACATTTATAGTGCTTTAATTTCAACACTTCAGGCCCATGGCCTTTGTCATGGCCTTTGTCAAGACATGGCGGTGAAACGTTGGAATTAAAGCAGTATAAAATAAGCAATGTGTAGTGTCTTTGGAAAAAAAAAACATTCCATCGTAAATTCCAAATTCCATCTAAACTACACTGTCTGTCTTTCTTATGTGCACTGTTTTGGGCTCAGATACAATATAAACGGGAGAATGGAGGTGGTCTTTAAAGGGAAAGTGATTGTAAATGCATTCTAGGGTGTTTTATATTTACTGCTCGCGTTCATGCATAGGGACCTTGATAAAACTATACAAAAGTGGCATGCTATCTACAGCCTTCTTAGTGGTTTAAAGATAACGATTTGGAAGCGTCTTGCCAAGTGCGGTGAGCATGCTGTTAAAAAGCTAGTTGGCTGTAAGGGCAAAAGCTGATCAAACGAAAAAGCCAGCTATCAACGCAATGAAAGTTTGACTTGTGTTGTGCCCTTTCACAAAACCACCCTAAAATGCATTTACACAGTAGTTACACCTTAAAAGGTTTCCAGGACACAGTAGTGTCAGTTAGCCTGCCTCTGCTCCTCCTCCTTTGCCCTGCATCTGTCTCTGCTAACTGATCTGAGCGCAGCTGTTTGTGATATTCAGTAATAGGGCAACCTGCCTCAGAAGCTACAACCCAGTACAAGGTACAGTGATACCCTCAACATACTCAACATACAAGTTTTATGAGATGCTAGTGGTAACTCAGGTCATTTTTTTTGACTGACATGCGAGTTTATTTCTGAGATACCAGTCGTGTTTCTGGAAGCTGCCACTTGTTGGAACACGGGTAAAAAGCATCAGTACAACGAGCTTCTCGTTCTTTCTCATGTGTTACCTGTACAGTAAAGACATGTCTCGTTCGTTGTCCGTGTTTATGCATAATTTTTACAGTTTCTAATTACACTCATTTTTTTGACCTACGAGCTGATTGACACACTGTACGAGCTCGTTTACGGAACGGATTAAACTCGTATCTCAAGGTATTACTGTGCTTCAAATCGGTAACAGTTTCCATAAACCAAGTCTTCATAAGGCCCTATAAACACATTCACAGAGGGTTATAATGCATTCATAAACCTCTATAATGATTGACATAATGATTCACAACTATTTATACATATTCATAACTGCACTTGTAAGGCATTACAATGCTATGTTATTAGCCTTTACAACTTTAAGTGATGGTGTGCATTATAAACTTTTTTTGACCTTTATCAGCTCATCACAGTCAATATCAAATGTAACTTGTTGCATATTAACAAATGATTTTGACTAAAGCGGTCCTGGCTGAACTGAAGTCAGGATAGACACCTATGGTGGGTTTCCACTGTTCCCTCTCTCCCACAGCTTTTTGGATTTAGTCCTAGTTTTCTGCTTATTCACCACACAGCATTACCCTGATTGATTGCACTATTATTTTTTTTATAATCCAGCACTAAGTGTATTTCACTTTACTTTATTCACATTTAGTAAATCTAATTTTGGTAAATGTAGCCCTCCATGTGGCCTTCTCTTTCATGGTTCATCGTCCTGAGCCCAACATGTGGAACAGCAACAGAACACAACACAACACACTCACACATGCACACACACACACACACATGCACCAACACACTCACACACACACCCAGTAACAAATAAACATATACACACAGACACACATAAACACACACACAAACAGTCACAAATAAAGAAATGCCCACATGCATACACAAACACACACACACTTGACTCCACTAAAGAGTTAGACAGACAGACAGACCGACCGATTGACAGACAGATTGATTGACAGAGAGGCGAGCTCACAGTGCCCTAAAAACAAACATGACTAATAATAGTTATAGTCATCCACAGTGGACCCCCCCACCCCCGGCCAACAAACACACACACACACACACCCACACACACACAGCTTGTTTATGTTACAAATGCACATGACCCCAACCCCCACCCCCACACACACACACCACACAAAGAGCAGCAGTAGCATCCATTGCAAACCCCACTGCAAACTGATGAGACGTGAGGCTGCAAGGCCCCTCCTCAGGCTGCTGCATTGCTCACCGCACTGCCCTCTGAAAGACCAGTAGATTTCGAGGCCATATTTTGAGGCCTTACCTTAAGTACATTCTGTGGGAAAAAATACCATAATAATAAGGCTTAACAGGAGTGATGTAACGTGAAGACAGCCTTGGTTTGAAAGACCAGTAGAGTTCGAGGCCATACTGTTTGAGGCTCTCTACACTGCCCTCTGAAAGACCAGTAGAGTTCAAGGCCATGCAGTTTGAGGCTCTCTACACTGCCCTCTGAAAGACCGGTACAGTTCGAGGCCATATGGTTTGAGGCTCTCTACACTGCCCTCTGAAAGACCGGTACAGTTCGAGGCCATGCGGTTTGAGGCTCTCTACACTGCCCTCTGAAAGACCGGTACAGTTCGAGGCCATGCGGTTTGAGGCTCTCTACACTGCCCTCTGAAAGACCGGTACAGTTCGAGGCCATGCGGTTTGAGGCTCTCTACACTGCCCTCTGAAAGACCGGTACAGTTCGAGGCCATACTGTTTGAGGCTGTCTACACTGCCCTCTGAAAGACCGGTACAGTTCGAGGCCATACGGTTTGAGGCTCTCTACACTGCCCTCTGAAAGACCGGTACAGTTCGAGGCCATACGGTTTGAGGCTCTCTACACTGCCCTCTGAAAGACCGGTACAGTTCGAGGCCATACTGTTTGAGGCTGTCTACACTGCCCTCTGAAAGACCGGTACAGTTCGAGGCCATACTGTTTGAGGCTGTCTACACTGCCCTCTGAAAGACCGGTACAGTTCGAGGCCATACGGTTTGAGGCTCTCTACACTGCCCTCTGAAAGACCAGTAGAGCTCGAGGCCATACTGTTTGAGGCTCTCTACACTGCCCTTTGAAAGACCAGTAGAGCTCGAGGCCATGCGGTTTGAGGCTCTCTACACTGCCCTCTGAAAGACCGGTACAGTTCGAGGCCATGCGGTTTGAGGCTCTCTACACTGCCCTCTGAAAGACCGGTACAGTTCGAGGCCATATGGTTTGAGGCTCTCTACACTGCCCTCTGAAAGACCAGTAGAGCTCGAGGCCATACTGTTTGAGGCTCTCTACACTGCCCTCTGAAAGACCAGTAGAGCTCAAGGCCATGCGGTTTGAGGCTCTCTACACTGCCCTCTGAAAGACCGGTAGAGTTCGAGGCCATGCAGTCTGAGGCCGTTGAGTCCGAGGCGTAGGCGGAGGTAAAGTAAAGGGCTGTGTCACTCTTTCCATGCAGCTCGGTAGACTACACGCGTGAATCATCTAAGTGCTTTGTGGGGGTGGGGGTGGGGGTGGGGGTGGGGGCAGATGGTGACTGGATGGATGAGTGTGGGGGCTGGGGCTGGGGCTGGGGCAGGGGCAGTGGGGTAGTCAGCTAAATATAGACATATTGAATAATGGCAGGCAGCTCTTAATTGTTTCGTGTTAATAAAACTCGTGGCTCCGGTGAAGTGGAGCCAGCGAGGGGTCCCCTGGGGCGGCACATATCGGCAGCCATTGTGGTATTAATAGGAGTGCGTAACGTCATTGTCCCCAAAGTCATTCCAGGTCTGTGTAGATTTTTTTTTTTTTTTTTTTAATACCAGCCATCCTTAGAAATTCAATTCACGCTGGACTATTCAGAGTGGTGGAATGGTGTTTCTATCTCCAAAGCCCTAAGAGGAGTAGTGCAGCCCAGCTATTAGAAATGTTATTGCTGCAATAAACAGCTCCTTCTCCTTCATTGTCCTGAAGTCATTGGACGTCCGTTTTAATTTTGCTTTTGTTTTTTTTGTTTTTTTTAATGGTGTCACGTTTTGCCTAAAAGCATTATTCTGTCTTGAGTTGAGTAAAAGCCAGGGCTCCGAGGCAAAATGCAGCAAACTTCAAGTTTATTTCCTTAACCCCGCGTGACCTTGATTACCCCGCGATGACCCCATATGCCTGTGAGCCTGGCAACCTACGAGGTCACGACCCCTGTAGTAGTGAACGAGCCTCATGATGGGATGATTGAGGCGTTGGGAGGGGGGGAGGGGCGAATGTGGAGGAGAGCATGGAGGAGATGGATGCCCCTCGCCCCTGGCGAAGGGGTGGGGGGGTTGGTGGGGGGTAGGTAGGGGGGGGGGGGGTCAGGATGAGATGAATGGGGGACTGGGGATGATGTGGATACTGTGCAACAGTGGAGAGTGACGCTGTATCTCTTCCATTAAACGGCCGTGCAAATGGACAGCTGGACAAATAGTCACACACTCTCTCTCACACACACAAACACACACATACACACACACTAATACACACACACAGCACATACACACACACTCACTCACACTAATATACACACACAGCCACCCACACACACAAACACACACACACAGCACATACATACACACTCACTCACACTAATATACACACATACACACACACACACACACCGACTTTACTAAAGAGACTTGCAGTAAGGCTCTTGAGAGTTGATTTGCCCAAACATTCTATTGAGCTGATGACACACTTGCGCAAACGCTCGCACGCACTTATGCACACACACACACCTGCACGCACACACACACACACACACACACTAACAAGAAACATAGATAGATTCCTGCACATGTAATTAATCACTGGAACATACAGTGCACAGAAAGAGATACAGAGGCATTCACCCAAATGAGCATGCAAACATGCTCAATCATCTGTGGTTGGACACACACACACACACACACACACACACACACAGATATACACACACAAAAGCCCCCCCCCACACACACACACACAAGCCCACACACACACATACACTCACGCACACACACACATGCACACACATACACACAAGCCTGCACACACACACATGCATACACACACGTTAACAAGCACACACACACACACACACACACCACACCCTCCACACACATGCAAGAGATTGCATACACACACAAACAAATACTTCGATACTCTGTCTGCAGGTTACTTGAAATACATATCTTTCTGTGCAGCGGCATTGAAGTGTGCATTGATCTAGTCAATTTAACAAACAGCAGTTATAGGTTAGTAAAATCACACATGCAGAAAAAATAGAACGATTCAGATTAAAAAAAAAAAACACACACACACACACATTGGAAAAATGGTCAAGTCAGGTACTGGAATAGCGTGAAGGAAGAGGAGAGAGGGGGAAGGAATAGAGAGATAGAGAAAAGCGAAAGGAGAAAAAAAAGGAAAGAAAGCAAACGAGTCGTGATGCGCCGGATCGATAGCCCCACACGTTTATGAGCGAGCACAGCAGAAGGAAAGAGAGACAGTCCCATTCCTCTCTGGCATGGATTATAAATGCGGTGACTGTAGGGGCCACGCGTGTAGAACGAACTGAAAGAAAGAGTCAAGAAAAAAAACAAAAAAAGGTTAAAAAAAAACAATAAACACTTCCTGTTGCACATAGAAATCGATCTCCTTTCTGCGGAGTCGGGAATGGAGAGTAGTCGGTTAAGGGTCTTAGTGGGTGCGGCAGTGTGCCTTGGAGAGGCGGTGTGATTGCACCTAAATTACTCCAAACTAAAAACACAGTCCCCTGATGACTGTTACCAATCCCTGTTGTGCTATAGACGTTAAGCCCCTGTCATTCTGAAAAACACATAGGCACACACACAGTGACACACACACACACACACACACACACACACACACACACACACACATCTACATAGCCTGGTACACCAGACCCTCCTACTACATTTCATTTGGTACAGAGGGTCTGACAGTGCTGCATTGAGAAACGATTGCTGCCTGGAGGTGGAGGATTGCTCTGCTGAAGTTTACAGTTTTTGCCCATTGCCCAGTGCCATTTTGACACAGCGAGCCAAGTTTTGCAAAATGTGTTTAAGCAATGGGCAAAATGTGTTTAAGCAATGGGCAAAATGTGTTTAAGCAATGGGCAAAATGTGTTTAAGCAATGGGCAACATGTGTTTAAGCAATGGGCAAAATGTGTTTAAGCAATGGGCAAAATGTGTTTAAGCAATGGGCAAAATGTGTTTAAGCAATGGGCAAAAACTGTAAAACTATTGGATCTGCCTGTACCCAGCTGCTAAGGTGCGGTCGTGACGCATGCAATTAGCCTGGCTATAAGCCTGCCTGTGCACTATAATTCCAATGCAGCACAAAGTCACCGTCATTGCTCACGAATCACTTCCTCTTTTCACTGATTGGCCAGGTAAAGATTCTAGCGGAGTCATCCATGTCAATGGAAGCAAACCCATGCAGACTACCACTGTAGGGAGAATATATTCAAGCGAAAGTGCGTAAGCAGGCTTATAGCCAGGATAACATCTACATACCATAAAACTGCAAATAATATCCCCAGGGGTTCATTTTCCCAAATGACTCAACAGACCCATCATTTATTTGGGACAGGCATCTAACACAGGCATTTAATTTCACTTCAATAATGCACTAGGCCTGTTAGGCTATCAAATGAATCTTTATCATTGGCACACTTAACAAAGAATGTTTGTGAACCTTATTGTTTCGTAGCATAATAAAAAAACAAAACAGCTATTTTTGTCATCCGCCTATCAGAATGAATCAGTGGGGTGATCTGAATGATGCTTTCAATAATAGCTCACATTATTCTGGCAGCCAAAACGTTAAAGAATTTACCATAAGTCTTTCATTGTCATTTATCAATTTACCCTATACCCTAACCCTATTTTTATTAATGGAACGTGTAAGCCTAGTGAACCGGTAGACATAGAAGTTTTCCGTGTGTAAAAAAGAAGCATAGAACATGGGTTTTAGGTTATGGTCCAGTGTAGAGTAGTTGGAATGAGCTAAATTCAACAACAAGGATAAA
>CM050198.1:23809761-23812261 GCA_027475355.1 Coilia nasus
TTCTTTCTTTCTTTCTTTCTTTTTCTTTCTTTCTTTCTTTCTTTCTGTCTTTCTGTCTTTCTGTCTTTCTTTCTTTCTTTATTTCTTTATTTCTTTCTTTCTTTCTTTCTTTATTTCTTTATTTCTTTCTTTCTTTCTTTCTTTCTACATATGTCTCTTTCTTTCTTTCTTTTTCTTTCTTTCTGTCTCTTTCTTTCTCTCTCTCTCTCTCTCTCTCTCTCTCTCACACACACACACATTTAGGCACATGCCCTCTATCTCTGTCTCATGCTCTTTAACACTTTTGCTTTTGCCCACTCTCTCTCTCTCTCTCTCTCTCTCTCTCTCTCTCTCTCTCTCTCTCTCTCTGTATCTACCTATCTATCTATATCTCTCTATCTCCTTCTCATGCACAAATCCATATTCTCTCTCTCTCCCTCTTTCTCCCTCTCTTGTACTCTTTTTTCCCTCTCTCTCACTCTCTTTTTCTCCTTCTCTCATTCTCTCTTTTCCAGTCACTTACCTAATTACCTTGCCCTGCCAATTACTGTCATCATCATTAGTACCATGTGACTGTCCACAGCCATCCCTCAGATCCCTGCACATCTCCTCCAGAGTCTCTCGTTCCTGCCATCCACTCTTCATGGACGAGAGGAGAGAGGTGGAGAGAAGTTACGAGACTCCACAAAGATGGTTGCATCACAACATACCAAGTTGTGTACCTGCTTCATGAATCTTGAATCATGAATCTGCCTCTCTCTCTCTCTCTCTCTCGCTCGCTCACTTGCTTCCTTTCTCTCTCACTTTCCCTCTCTCTTTCTATTGCTCTCTCTCTTTCACCTTTCACCTCTTTCACCTCTTTCTTCCTGTCTTTCTGTATTTTTCTTTCTTTCTTTCTTTCTTTCTTTCTTTCTTTCTTTCTTTCTTATTTTCTTTCTTTCGCTCCCAGGGGATGAGGGCTTGTCTGTGTTTGATAGATTGCTCCAGGCTGCTACATATTTGTACGCCCTCAGGAAATCTTTGGAGGGTGGGTGGTAGGAGAGGAGAGGAGAGGAGAGGGGAGGAGAGGAGAGGAGGGGTGGGGTGGGGTATGTACAGTCATCCTCCGATGGGATTTCTAGTGCCACAGAGACAAAGCCACAAAGTCTCACTCATTACGGCACATACTACAACACACTATTCACACTGTATGCATACTGTACTTACACACTATCTACAGTACATACATGTAGATGTGTACATGCATACTTGTGTATGCACACCTGCACACTACACACTATCTACTTTCACACTGCATACTCACTTCATACAGTACACACTACATAATCATCACCTACTCACTACACACATGGACACTATATACTCACTACACACATACTACTCATCATATACTCACTACACACATGGACACTATATACTGACTACATACATAATACTCATCGCATACTCACTTCAAGCATGGACACTATATACTCACTACACACATACTACTCATCGCATACTCACTACATACATACTACTCATCACCTACTCACTACACACATGGACACTATATACTCACTACACACATACTACTCATCGCATACTCACTACATACATACTACTCATCACCTACTCACTACACACATACTACTCATCGCATACTCACTACACACATGGACACTATATACTCACTACACACATGGACACTATATACTGACTACATACATACTACTCATCACATACTCACTTCAAGCATGGACACCATATACTCACTACATACATACTACTCATCGCATACTGACTACACACATACTACTCATCGCATACTCACTACATACATACTACTCATCGCATACTGACTACACACATGGACACTATATACTGACTACATACATAGATGGATATCACATACTCACTACATACATACTACTCATCACATACTAAATGCTCAATATATACTTGCTATAACAAATTATACATGCTTATAATATACTCACTACATACATAATCGTTTTGCATACTACATGCTTACCATATAAATTCTACATACAAACTACTTGTTTGCCACATAACAATTGAAGTACTTAGTATACTTACATGCTTATCATATACTCACCACATATACCATCATCACATAATTATAACATGCATACATGCTTACCACATACATGCTACATACAAACTATACTTGTTACTCGATACTTGTATACTTTTTTGCCACATAATCCTTATATACAAACATCTAATACATATAGCAAAATGAAAAGGGGAGTCAGAGATTTTAGGTTAGCAAATGGATAACCTGATTATTATTTTCCACTGTGTGTGTGTGTGTGTGTATTGTGCAAGTGTGTGTGTGTGTGTGTAGCTGAGTAGAATAGTCATCCTGGCAGGATCTGAGCTCCTAGTTTTTCTTATCTGTCTGAGAGTCCAATTCCTGACGGAGGTGTTGTTCTGGGAGTGATTTTAAAAAACAAACCTGATTCATATGTTCAGAGCGAATGAGACATAAAACCAGCTCCAGAATACCCAATGGTCA
>CM050198.1:23829761-23842261 GCA_027475355.1 Coilia nasus
TATGAACTCTATACTATTGTTTTCTGTAAAAAGCACAAAAAAATGGAAATACTTTTTTTTAGGTAATGCTGCATCAATTTACATCAAAGTCAGTCACTGATGTTGATTCATTCGATCTTAAATTTCTCACATGCTAATCCTGATATGCATAGCATCAGCATCAGGTTCGCACACTGTACCCAAGATGTGTCCAGCTCCTGGTGCTGATAGCAGTTAAGAATAATCTACTCTTTCTCAATCTCAAACACACACACACACACACACACACACACACACACACACACACACACACACACACACACACACACACGCACACACACATACATACACATCCACAGTGTGTGCAAAGCAAGAAATCATGCATTGCACACAAACACACACACACACACACACACACACACACACACACACATACGTGAGTTACCCCATACACCTCCCCCCACTGCCCACCAGTGTCAGCATCTGATCTCCAGCAGCCGTGAAGGAGTCCAACAACGAGCAGTAAAGAACCCCTCCACGATCATAGCAGGCATGGGAGATGAAGATACACTCTCACACACTCACTACAGCCCAACGCCACTAGCCCAGTTATTAACTCTGCAGGTCCATCCATTGTTTTTATAGCTTAATTAAGTTTTATAGCCGAACGTCTCCGTGTAGTTAAACTCCTCCGCACACACATGAATGTGGCGCTGGTGCAGACTACTGTAGCCATGCCTATTAACGGAAGAGCAGCAGCGAGGAGTAAAAATCATTACACACTCTCATTTACTCTCTCTCTGTCTTTCTCTCTCTCTTTTACTCTCTCTCTCTCTCCCTCCTCCTCTATCTTTCATTTTCTCTCATATTCTTTGATGCTCTCTCTCATTTTCTCTCTCTCTCCCTCTCTCTCTCTATTTGTTACTCTCTCGCTTTCCCTCCTCCTCAATCGCTCATTTTCTCTCATTCTCTGTTGCTGTTTCTCTCGTTTCCTCTCTCTCTCTCTCTCTCTCTCTCCCTCTCTCTCTCTCTCATTTACTCTCTCTGTCCTTCTCTCTCTATTAGTCACTCATTCTCTTTTTCCCTTTCCCTCTCTCTCTCTCTCTCTCTCTCTTTCTCTCTATCCTTCTCTCTATCACTCACTTATTCTTTTTCCATTTCCCTTTCCCTTTGCCTCTCTCTCTCTCTCTCTCTTTCTCTCTCTCCTCTGCTCTCTCTACCCCTTTCTTTTCTCCTGAAAGTGAGACTGCATTTTAGTGGGATATGAAAGTAAATGGGCCCCATTATGGGCCTTGGCAGAGGGCTGAGGCTTTAGCGTGCCGCTCTGCCATTGATCTGAGCCGGGCTGGGCGCTCTGTGCCCAGGAGGCTATTTGCTCACGCTGTCTCCACCTGTTCGCCTGTCAGGCCCTCGCGCTGCTGCCTGCCTCCAGCAGCTACAGTATTACTCCTCTACGCTGCAACAGTTTTCTTTCTTTCTTTTCTTGTCTTTCTTTCTTTCTTCCTTTCTTTCTCTCTTTGTCTTTATTTCTTTCTGTCTTTCTGACTTTCTTTCTTTCTTCCTTTCTTTCTTTGCCTTTATTTCTCTCTTTCTTTGTCTTTCTGTCTTTTTGTCTATCTTTATTTATTTATTTATTTATTTATTTATTTATTTACTTATTTATTTATTTCCTTCTATCTCACACTCTGTCTTTCTTCATCCACACAAATGGATGTTGAATTTGACTTTTAAAGAGGCTTTTTTTCTTTTTCTTTTTTTTTTCCTAGGAACACCTTTGGAGACAGAATTGTTCCCTGTTTTTGGGCACACAACCTTTGTGTTTAGATGCTGTAATGAGAACTGAACTGGATTCCTGGAGTTGGATACAAAGATTCGATGGGCACCTAAGAAATCTTCCTTGTTGTGTTGTGTGTGTGTGTTTGCGTGCGTGCCCGTGTGCATGTCTGCACTTGTGTACGTGTGTGTGTGTGAGTGTGTGTTTTCCAACTGTGTAAATGAAGTTGGGAAGGTTTTACGTTTTTATACAAGTGCATGCAAACCACACCAACAAAAACTCTGCAAACAGGCCATGCCAGACAATGCTGATTATTTTCTTGCTTAGAAATGAAAAGAGATTAATTACCAAATGTTCCTTTCATATGGTGAGATGGGCATACTAATGGACTCCATTGTAATAAAGATTTATATTCATCTCTTCCCTCCCTGCCTTCACAGAGGTTTAGTGTGATTAAATCTCAGCAGTGTTGTCCTTCAGATCTCAGAGGCCTGATCGACAGGCAGTTTGCCCAGTGGATTCCAACATCAGAGACGTCAACACGCACAGCTGCAGCCGAGGGCAGAGAATTACTCATTAGACTCACAGCAACGAGGCCGCATTACCCTTTACAAAATCAACAAACAAACACGTCACGACTCACACGCCCGTTGCTTTTTAACCAGTCAGATCTATGGGGCTCCTTAACATTGATAGAAGAAACAAAGTAGTGCCAGCAGAATCTGGAGGAGCTATCCACTTGTTCAAATAAATTATGATTTATTAAAAACTTTTGAAAGGGACCCAGCCTTGCTGTCGCACCAAGCTCGTAGACGGAGCTTGATTTGGCAAACCTCCCATAGACAGGAAGTTCTCAGAGGCGGAATCAACGGGCGTCTTTCAAATGCCTCTATGTACTACTAGGCAGAGCTACAACCAATCAGACCACTTATTCCGATAATGTAAGAGTAGCCTTTGTTTTTCATTGGTTCCGGATTTTTCCGGACCAGGAAGAACTGAGAATAGGCAGGTTGGCCAGACTGAAATTCAATGTAGTGTCACAGGTAGAATGTGTGGTCCAAGGCTAGGAGGGAGCCTGAAGGGTTGACACTATCTTGGTAAACCAGCCCCTCGTACTTCATTTCATTTTGTACAGAGGGTCTGTGTCATGAGTCTGCTCGCGGCTTCCCCAGTCTGGGTATTTTTCCGCCTCACCTGTTTGCTATCACCAGCCACGCCCTCTGGTTCTCTCACTGCCTGCCAGCGCACCTGCGGCTTGTTAGCCGCTGATTAACTCTCCCTATTTTAGCTCCTGGTTTTCAAGCATTCAGTGTCAGACCGTCAGCGAACCTCAGACTTTTCTAGGCAAGCATTTTTGACTCTGGCTCTTTCTCTGTACCCTGCCTGTGTTTTTGCTCCCTGATCTCCCTGCTCCTTGTCGTGGTTTTTGCCTGTGAGTTTTTGTACCTGTCTACTCCCTGCCTGTTCGTCTCCTGTGTTTCCTGCCTGCTCGTTTGTCTCTCCCACTGCCCTCAGTCGTCCCTGTGTCTGGCTCCTCGCTACCCTGCTGCTGCTCTCTGGTTACGGACTCGGACTGAACCGACCCACGCTCTGCTCCGCTGCCCTCGGTTACGACTCCTGCCTGCCCCACGACTCTGCTCTGCTCCTCTGCCCTGGTTACGACTCCTGCCTGTCCCACGACTCTGCTCTGCTCTTCTGCCCCGGCTACTCGACCCGCTTGCCTGTGACTACGCTCTGCTCCCCAGCCCTGGTTCTCCGACCTGCCGCCTACTGCCGACCCCGAGAACTCCGCTCGCCAGCGGCACCAGAAGCCTCTGTCCACTGGCTTGTGGGCATCGAGTTATTCCCCACTCCCCAATCCCTTAATAAAACACGCTTGTTGTACGTTACGCTTTTGGGTCTCTCCGCTCTGTTCAGGTTCATGACAGTCTGGACCAGACACCGTCAGAAACGATTTCTTCCAGGAGGTGTGGACTCAAAACAAGCCTCTGCCTTTACCCAAACGCTAATGCCTGGTCGTCACGTATACTATTAGCCTACCTACGCACTACAATTCAAATGTAGCACACAAGGTCAATGTCACCGCTAACAAACACACCCTCTGTTCGCTGATTGGATCGGTCTTGCTGGGGCTGACTAAATGACCCTCAAGAGATTCCGGTCCAGACCCTCTGTACAAAATGAAATGAAGTACGAGGGGTGGGTTTACCAGGCTAGCTCAACACCGCTTCAGAGAATTTAAGAATGAGGTGGCAGGAGAAATTCACTCATTTGAAAAAAATGCTGTTTTACAAACAATGTTTCAGGGGAGCCTAAAAGCGTAAGTGGATAATCTGCCTCTGGGAGATTCAAATCCACCTTCCCTCCCCACTAAGTCACTTGCTCTCATGTCACAGAGCACTCACCTTCTCCTCATTCCCCTCTAATCTATGACCAGCTTCACATAAGTTAGGGCAGTGAACGTGATTCATACAAGATGTCTGCTGTGGAAATTTCAGCACCATGGCCAGCAACCAAGCCAAACATGCAGACTTATCAGTACTCCACATCAAGCCAAACTTGCAGACTTATCAGAACTCAACATCAAGCCATAAGTGCACCTTTATCAGTGCTCAATATCAAGCCAAACTTGCAGACTTATCAGAACTCAACATCAAGCCAGAAGTGCACCCTTATCAGTGCTCAACAACAAGCCAAACTTGCAGACTTATCAGAACTTAACATCAAGCCAAAAGTGCACCCTTATCAGTGCTCAATATCAAGACAAACATGCAGACTTATCAGTTATGAGTATCAAGCAAGATGGCAAACTAGTAAACCAGGATGTATAAGATTTTATAAGGAAGGAACAGAAACATACAGATAAAGCTTTTTGGAATAATGAAACAATAAATATGTATACATCTGAAAAGTGGTAGCATTTTACGTTCTGACAAGTTTTCGCATGTCTCTGTGTTGGCCAAGAACATGTGCCATAAGGCAGTAACTGAACAGCATATTTTCTCAAAACTGAGTTTAGACTAGAAATTGACTTTGTAACACCTCCTTTGTCTTGTGACTAAATTACTTGCTTCTTCCTTTTAAGGAAGTACATAAAAGCATCACTACAATTATACCTACAACATGACTGGGCCACCTTTAAGGACATTTTTGTCAGTTTCAGTGCCCGCGCAGTCACTGCACTTTGCCTTTGTAGAGTAGATGTGTGTGCTCATGTGCCACTGCTGCAGATACCACTGCAATGGATATTAAAGAAACACTATCAGTGAGGAATAAATGTCATTACACACCTTCATTCCTCCTCCTCTCTCTCTCTCTCTCTCTCTCTCTCGCTCTCTCTCCTTCTCTCGCTTCCTCTCCCTTTGTTATTTTCTCTCTCGTTCTTTTTCATTACCTCTCTCGTCTCTCATTTACTCTTTCCTTCTCTCTTCTTTTTCATTCTTTCTTAGTCTCCCTCTCTCTCAAAGTTTCATGCTCAGCCTTTTCCATAGCATTCAAGCATGCCAGTTGTGCCACTTGTGATGAGCTGCTGAAGGATGCAAATGCATGGCGATTGAAAACTTTGCAAAGTTGGCTTGATGTGTTGGTTGGCATCTGTTGTGTTTTTTTTTTCTTTCACTGGAGTTAATTAAACAAGCGTTTTATGAGGCGTTATGAACAAACACTTCGCTCTAGCAGCCCTGTAGCCCAGTAGCCCTGTAGGCCCTCTGTCATCACAACAGCTCAGGGTGACAGGGATAAAAAGCATACAGCATCTCGGCTATCAGATGTTTCAATGTAACTTTAAAAGATGTGAATAGTATCATTTCTATGCCTTCTTGTTTATGAATAATTTTCATCTCTTCATATCTCTTTCTCTCTCTCTCTCTCTCTCTCTCTCTCTCTCTCTCTCTCTCTCTCTCTCTCATTTTTACTTTATTAGCAGCACTGTTGAAATACAGCTTTGCCCAAGCATAAAGGACAAAGATGTCTGTGTAGATTATCATTCATCCAGCTCATGGCAGTCAAAGGAGCTAATTTGTAAGCAACTGGACTTCTTTTTGGAGCTTGAAGCAATTCACCTTTCATCCATACAGAATAACTACATTTGAAGTATTAACAACCATTGGTGGAGGGAGAGAATGAATGAACAGTACTATTAAAAGTTGCTTCACATGCATCTCTCTCACACACACACTCACACACGCACACACACACACACACCTCGGTCTTTACTTTACTCTCTCCTTTTTTCAGGCTTACTCAGCACTGACTCACTTTCTCACCCGTTATCAGTAGAAAACTTCCGAACAATTTTAAACAGAAAACTACATCAGAATCGGAAGATGAGCAGAGGGGACTGGTTCAGACTGAGAGCAGATGAGGGAAGGGAACAGGAGTTTGGAAATAAGACATACGAGGCAATCCGCTTATAGAGATTGCATCTTCCAAGATGAAATTGAGCACCATAATAAAGTGTCCTATATATACAGCTCTGAAAAAAATGAAGAGACCATTGCAAATTTTCCTAAAATCAGCATCTCTACAAGTATGACAGCCATTCCTTTCCAGTGTCAGTTGAATTTGGAATTTGGTAAAAATGTTGTCAGTAGTTTACAGAATAAAACAAAAATGTTTAATTTACTTACACATATACCTATAAACAGTTAAATCAGATAATTTTACAGTGGTTTCCTATTTTTTTCCAGAGCTGTACGTAAGGTATATAAAACTGTTATAAACGATCATAATACCTTTTTATCTGTCATGAATATTTAATTTAATAGCCCAACAGGCACCCCAGGGAGCAGTGTGTGGGGACCATGCTCAAGGTACGTACCTCACAGGAGAGGAGAGCGCTGGTGAATCACTCCCCCCACCCACCTGCTGGTGTGGAGAATCAAGCCTGTGACCCTTTAGCCACAAGTTCAACGGCTACTAGCCCATGGCTGCCCAAACCACTACCCAATGACTGCCCCAACCGCTAGCCCATGACTGCCCCTACCGCTAGCCCATGACTGCCCCTACCGCTAGCCCATGGCTGCCCAAACCGCTAGCCCATGACTGCCCCTACCGCTAGCCCATGACTGCCCCTACCGCTAGCCCATGACTGCCCCTACCGCTAGCCCATTATTGCCCCAACCGCTAGCCCATGACTGCCCCTACCGCTAGCCCATTACTGCCCCAACCACTAGCCTATGACTGCCCCTACCACTAGCCTATGACTGCCCCTACCGCTAGCCTATGACTGCCCCTACCGCTAGCCCATGACTGCCCCTACCACTAGCCCATCACTGCCCTGTCATGTAGTAGGCTATAGGTAAAATGAAACACTAAGTTTCGATGCTGTATAGTTGTTATGTGCTTATCTTTAACCATTGTGTCCGGCTGTTGCTCATACCTGTGTTCATTGATGGTAGACAGGGACACAGTGCCAGGCACACAGTCAGGCAAGCTGGAAGGGAGATAATAATCATGTTCCAGGTGAACTCTAACTGACCTCCTGCAACAGCGAGATCTGCTGGCGACTGCAGAGGCAGGGATACAAACTGCTGCTATAAAGTTGGGCACTCTCTACTACCCGTAGACCTGACGAAACACGGCTGGTCTGCGGTGAAATGGAGGAAATTGAAATTCCACTGATCTTTGAAGAAAATCAACAATGAAGGTGATCACTTTTCTTTCCTGATGTTATGGGAACTTTGCTGACGTTTGTTCACTGAACTGATTACCATATGAAATTATTCAATCTGAGATGAACCAATTAGGGCAAAGTCCTGACGTCATGGAAGTGGTTTCATGTTGGAGCAGCGAGTGGAGAGCAACTGAGAGAAACCACATCCAGGTCATCATGGACAAATTTTAACCAGCAAGAATCATGATTAGTCAGGCCTACACAATGCTGCATGTGGGCAGCTGTGGTCTAGTGGTTAGAGAGTTGGTCTTGGGATTGTAGTCGCAGGTTCAAATCCCGCCCTAACCATGGCTGAAATGCCCTTGAGCAAGGCATCTGATCCCACACTGCTCCAGGGACTGAAACTGAAACCCTGTAAATATCTGTAAGTCGCTCTGGATTAGAGCGTCAGCTAAGTGTAATGATCTTGAATTCACATCATACGTGGCAAGTAGGCGGTACACAGTGGAGTAAATCAAAATTGTTTGCGATCCAAAACAAAGGGGTTCATTCAAAAATATATATATATATAAGTCTGAGTTACAAGGGGTGAAATTATAGTATTATTTTTTTAAAGAATTCTATATTTCAACTAAGTGTACTTTAAAGCTTAATGTTAGAAACATTTAAAAAAACTATTGGTCTATGGCATCTTCCTCTCCTCTATCTAACTGAGACTAGTCACCTTGTGGAAGATGCCATCTTTACCTGAACAGGTGACTATGTCAAAATAAAAGTTCTAGGCTCTGGGCCAGCAAATCGTACTGTAATCATAGAAAATGAAGTCTTTAAACCAAACCAAGCTGAAAACAAATTTGGCTAAAACAAAAATGTGAAATTAAGTACCCTTCTCAATCCAGCCAGTGGAGACTTTAAAACTGTTCTGTCTGAGGCCTGCTGCCAAAGTCTCCTGCTATTTTACCTCACCCCGGGTTCCACTTAAGGAGGCATTACGTGACCGCACATTATCAATCACTGAGACAAGGGTGGCTGCCAGCACAGATGCCGTCCCATTTGTTTGCTGCCTGTACTGACTGTGTTCCTCATCAGCAGCTGTGGTGTAGGTTTTTGAGTAAAGGTGAACTACACAATGGGGTGTAAGGAATGCGAAAGGTGTCACTGCTGCATCTGGTCGGCTGTCTTGTCTTGGGCAGTTTGTCATGCTCTCTGATCTGTTCAGGAGCGGACATCACAGGTGCAGAAAGTAAAAGTCCTGCCACAGATTTGTTCCAACCAATTTACTGAACCAGCTGATCCTAGGCAGATGAGATAATTAGTGTAATCTCCTGTGTTGAGAGCACAGGCAGAAGGAATACGTGGCAGGACCTTTACTTTCTCAATTCGATTTGTCTGCCTCTACATCTGTTACCAAAGATTCTTTAGACCAAAAAGATTCTTTAAATGCATTTAGAATTTTAAAAAGTTTATTGTTTATTTAACTAAGTGTGTATGTGTGTGTGTGTGTGTGTATGTGTGTGTGTGTGTGTGTGTGTGTGTGTGTGTGTGTATGTGTGTGTGTGTGTGTGTGTGTGTGTGTGTGTGTGTGTGTGTGTGTGTGTGTGTGTGAAACACAAGGGACCATTCAGGGTTTCAGGGTGTCAGAGAATATAGATCCAGGCAGAGCTCCCTCCCTCCTTGACAGACAGCTGCATTCTCAGCCACTTCAGTTGACTGGTTTGCAGTTCAAATGATACTGGAACAGTGAGCAGTATTAAGTAAAAGTAGATGAAAGAAAAAAATAGATCCCCGCCTTTAGATGTGATTTCAGGGCAATATCCATGTACAGGAAGATCCTGGTAAAAAAGTGATGTAGCCAATCATAACTGGCCAAACATTACTGGCAAAATCAATCAATAAATGAATGAATGAATGAATGAATGAATGAATTATTATTAATAATAATAACAATAATAATAATAATAGTAATAATAATAATAATAATAATAATAATAATAATACTCCTACTAATACTACTACTACTACTACTACTACTACTACTACTACTACTAATAATAATAATAATAATAATAATAATAATAATAATAATAAATAATAATAATAGAGACTGAATTAGATGAGGAGCATCTGTGTTTATCTGGGATCTCCTGGTTTCTTCTGGGTGAGTAGCACTGAACCCCGCGCTGCTCCACTGGTCCAGACACTGGGGCTGTGTGCTTTTCTGCCCTCAGCATTTCTGAGCAGTGAGGTAGGAAGGTTACAAAGGTTTGTGGGCTCACTCTATCAGAGTGGGGAGATGTTCCATACAGTAAATGCAGCCCACTCGCAGTATAATCATATGGGGCAGAGACTAAGTGCAGATGTCACTTAGTGTGGTTACATGCACAGAAAAATCCGATTCACTAGTTCGCCTGTATGAGTGCTTGGTGTACAGTAAGTGTGTGTGTTTGGCTTGGTAGCTGGCCGTGGTCCTGAATTATGATTGAAGTGGTGACCATACAGGATGACATCTATTTGCAACCCCTATGGATACAGAGGGCTTAGATAGTATAGCCACTAGTGAACTGGAGGAGTGAGGGGAGGGGGAGAGATCATTTGTGATGCCGGTGCACATGACAGGTGGATGAGCAGGAGGGGTTAAATCTCCTAGAAGGCAGGCGACAGGTAAGTTGGTGGCTGTCAATCATCCTAGGGGGTCCTCCCGAATTATGTTTAAAAACTACATTTAAAGCTTTTATTGGAATATTCAAAAAATACTCTAAAAATATATCTTATTTTACTTGACAAGTGAACGTGCAGAAATCGGATTTTAATTTCTCGAGTTAAATGACAATTTCTGACCAGAGTGAGGTGAATAATCAGACTGAAATACAATGATGTGTTTGCATGTAACTACACGGACTGTCACCCCAGAGTACAGAGACACACAGTGGTGACCAAATGCAGTGGAGTAAAAAGTGCAATATTTGTACTGAAAATATAGTGAAGTCACAAGTTGTCAAAATGCAGCCTACTCACAGTATAATGATATAGCGCAGAGACTGCAGACTACACTGTCATCGCAGGGTACAGAGACACACAGTGGCGACCCCATTTTCCAGAGGCAATGTGTTGTTCACGAGACATGCTGAATATTTCTGATACTTGACTGATTACAGGAGGGACGAAGACCCGAGGACCATCTTTATAACAAGACATGAGCAGGGATGAATTAAGGAATCGATTGCCACTCGGTCTTGCTGCAATGGCAACATGAAAGTGAAAGTCCCATTTTTGTCATTGTAATCACACGGCACAGCACACAGTGCGCACAATGAAATTCACCTCTGCATTTCACCCAGCACACGTGAGCAGGGGGCAGCCATGACAGCAGTGCCCGGGGAGCAATGCGTGGGGACGGTGCCATGCTCAGGGTACCTCAGTGGCGCTACTGGCGACCCTTGATTTAAACCTGCAATCCTGCGGTTACAGGTCAGATACCTTAACATACGTACACTATGTTACCTGGTACATAAGGCCTTTTGGGGATGTGTATGTGGGTGGTGGGTTTGTGGGGGGCAACTTGGCCTGGCCCCTTGTGACCTCTGACCCATTCATTAATCCACCCTCGGACATGAGTTATTTAGCCTGATAAAAAAACATTCACTCTCTTGGTCACTTAAGCCCCTTTTCCACTGCCTAGTACCAGCTCAACTCATCTCGGCTCAACTCAGTTTTTTTTTTACTTTTCGACTGCCAAAGAATGATATATGGTACCTGGTAAATGGTACTACTTTTGATATTACTTCTGTCGAGGTTCCAAGCGTGTTGAAGCGATACTAAATGATGACATGTTGCCACTGACAACAAGCCCGGCACTTTTAAATACCTTGGCCAGCTTAGCTCAAGAGATGAGTTGAGCTGGTACTAGGCAGTGGAAAAGGGACTTTAGACATACAAAGGACAAAGACACAGAAGAGGCAGTTACTTGATTTAATAATTGGGTCTTTATTCAGTCAGCAGCCATTTTATTTTTATTATTACATTACACTTATCTGACTTACAGATATTTACAGGGTTTCAGTTACAGTCCCTGGAGCAGTGTGGGGTTAAACGCTTTGCTCAAAGGCATCTCAACCATGGGTAGGGCAAGATTTGAACCGGCAACCTTCCGATCGCAAGATTAACTCCCTAACCACTAGGCCACAGCTGCCCATTTTTCTTTGTTTGCAAGCAAACACAAACTTGAATAGTACATTGTTCTGGAGCTGAAAATATGTGTATGCATAAACATGTGGTCGCTGTCAACTAACTTGTAAACATACAAAAGTAGTAGAAGTAACAGTACAGTGCTCTTGTCATATGCTACTAAATAGTACACATTCTGGCAATAAGCAACCTTAATAGAAACATTGGCAGCACTGGCTTTGTAACATGGTTGGATACTCTCAGAACAGGAGGCTGGAGACATCAAGAGTTAATTTCTTGAATTAGGTGCAGCAAAAAAATCATTGAATAAAAAAAAAACCCTTGTGTCCATTCCAATATGGAAAAAAAATACGACAACTAAATCAAATAAACGTAACTCTGTATAAATTCATCAATGAAATGTAAAAGTGCTGTATCAAAATTGGCTCTCATCTTCAAGGATGTATATAAATCTCATTCCCCTCACGTGCTTCAAATAGAAATGTGCCCAAAATGTCACAGCTGCCTCTGACCTTTCTTGTCTCTGACATCTCAGAGGGGATTGTGGGAAAGCATTGGTCCTCCAGTGTGCATCCAGATTAAAGGGTTTCCAGCTGAGAGAAGAGCTTCGTACTAGGCCATATCCTATTAGTCTTCCCATTAGTTTTGTATAAGGCCATATCCTATTAGTCTTCAGAAGATCCAAGGCAATGAGATGACCAAGGCCACAGAAAACTAAGGACACGTGTGGAGAGGAAAGGTTGAAATGAGAAGCTCCAACTCAAGTTCTACTCAAGCTCAGCCCATCACAGCTCAGTTCAGCTTCAGCAGAATTCTTACAGTATGTTTCCTGAAGATTAGTTTTATCAGTGACTCCACCTAACCAATCAGGTGGATGGAATTGAACACATGTGCCTCTGGGAGTTGAAGTTTCTTTCTCAGGGTCATGGACACCAGCTAGTAAATGGG
>CM050198.1:23867261-23872261 GCA_027475355.1 Coilia nasus
TTTTCCTCAATATAAGAGACATAGCCCTTGGAAAAAAAATACTTAAAAAAAGTGGGAAGAGCTAGTTCAAAGCAAGGACAGGAAGTTCTTGAACAACAGAATCACTGACTAAAATTAAAATCTGACTGAAGACCTAGAACACTTTTTATCCATATTATCCTAGAAAATGTATGTATTTATTTAGTTAGTTACTTTTATTTTTTATATTTAAAGGTGATCACCTTGACTCAGGCCTCACACGATGTGTTTTCTATTGTTTTGTTTTTGTTTTTCAATCATAAATGACTCCAGAACCTTCTATCCAATACTGACATTGAGAAATTGAATTCTTTATTTATCTATCTATCTATCTATCTATCTATCTATCTATCTATCTATCTATCTATCTATCTATCTATCTATCTATCTATCTATCTATCTATCTATCTATCTATCTATCTATTTATTTATTTATTGCTTGATATTTATTTATTGCTGGTGTCTTTTTTCTCAAACCTGAATGTCTATGTTACTCTACTGTCTTTTACTGTTTTTTTAATTGATCAGTGTTTCTTAAGCTAAACTATGTTTTCCAGTTTCTTTCTTTGCATGTACAGTATAAAAATGTAACCCATCTCACTTACATAGGACAGTCAGAGCTCACTCCACTCAGACTAAAGCCAAGTTACAGTTAGAATTCTAAGTGCACAGTGACAGTGACAATCTCCAGATGGCTCCGAGGGCCGACGATAGAACTTTCCAGAACATGGCCGTCTTCTCCATGACTGGATGAGCCAAAAAAAAAAAAAAAAAAAAAGAGAGAGAGAGAGAGAGAGGGGGGGGGGGGGAGCGAGAGGGGGCCGCCAAAAAGAGAGGTGATGTGGGGACTGCTTGTGAGTGGATGACACTCTTTCATCTGAGAGTGGCCAGAGGGAGGGGTAAAAAGATAACTGTGTGTGTGTGTGTGTGTGTGTGTGTGTGTGTGTGTGTGTGTGTGTGTGTGTGTGTGTGTGTGTGTGTGTGTGTGTGTGTGTGTGTGTGTGTGTGTGTGTGTAATGGAGGGGGTTGGGGAAGTAGTGTGCCTGGGTAAGAGCACTGATGTCCCCTTCTATGTGAACAGAGTACACAACATGAGGGCAGCTTTTTCATCAGGGTGAGAAATTGGAGAGGACAGAAGGAGAGTAGAGAGTTGTAGGAGTGGTGTTTGTGTGTGTGTGTGTGTGTGTGTGTGTGTGTGTGTGGGTGGGTGTGTGGAGGAGGGTGTAGGAATGGCAGTGGTGTGTGTGTGCGTGCGTGTGTGTGTGTGTGACTGTGTGTGTGTGTGTGTGTGTGTGTGTGGGTGGGTGTGTGGAGGAGGGTGTAGGAATGGCAGTGGTGTGTGTGTGTGCGTGCGTATGTGTGTGTGACTGTGTGTGTGTGCGCACGCGCATGTGTGTGTGGGGGGGGGGGGGGTAGGCATGTGGGCTGGGTGTATGTGTGTGTGTCTGTGGTGGGGGGCTGTAAAGATTTGGATGGGCGGAGAGAGAGAGAGAGAGAGAGGAGAGAGAGAGAGAGAGAGAGAGAGAGAGAGAGAGAGAGATGAGGAAGTGGGGGTGCCAAGAGCGGAGATAGATGCTGAAGAGCCCTTAACACATTCACACACACACGCACACACACACACACTCACACTCTCACACAATCACACAGATACACCCACGCACACACACACACACACACACACACACATACACACACAGTCTCACACCATTACACAGATACACCCACATGCACACACGCACACACACACACACACTCTCTCACACAATCACACAGATACACACACACACACTCTCAGACAATCACACAGATAAACACACACACACACACACACGCACACACACACACACACACACACACACACACACACACACACACACACTCAAAAAGCGACCTACACATAGATACATGCACATACTCTCACATATGCTCTCACACAGATACACCCACACACTCTTACACGTACACACAAACATGTCCTCGAGATACAGATAGTGCTCTCTCTCTCTCTCTCTCTCTCTCCCTCTCCCTCTCTTTCACTCTCTGTCTTTCTCTCTCTCTCTCTCTCTCAATGTGTGTGTGGAGTGTGTTCATGCACCACATGTGTGCATCTATCTTACACAGTCATACCTCAGTCAGGTAGATGAGCTAAGGAATTAAATCACCTGTGTTAAGAGAATTAGATCACCTGTGTTAAGAGAATGAAATCACCTGTGTTAGGAGAATTAAATGACCTGTGTTATAAGAATGAAATCACCAGTGTTAAGAGAATTAAATGACCTGTGTTATAAGAATTAGATCACCTGTGTTATAAGAATTAGATCACCTGTGTTAGGAGAATTAAATCACCTGTGTTAGGAGAATTAAATCACCTGTGTTAAGAGAATTAGATCACCTGTGTTAGGAGAATTAAATCACCTGTGTTAAGAGAATTAAATCACCCATGTAGAGGGAATTACATGGCAGAACTTTAACATCAGTCAGGAAGGTGGCTGTGCTCAACGCGAACAAGAACAACTAGAACAGCACTCAGAGAGCACAGACCTCTGCAAGTGCTCCGCAAGCACTTTTAAGTTCGCCCATTTTTGACCTACCCTGAAATTTTCATCAAAATCCACCTAAACTTTTTGAGTTACAGTATGTTGCTAACTAACAAACAAACAAACAAACACAGATGATTACCTGTAATACATTATTATAGGTACATTACCTAATAATACATTATTATAGGTACATAATAATACCTGGTTCAAGGAAAAAAAAATTCTATTTCTTATGTTTTATGAAACTGACAGGACTGACATTCTCAAGCGGGTTTGTCCACATCTGCTTAGTGCGGACTGATAACGGTCTGATTGGCCGGTTCCTCCACTTCCTCAGGAAAAAGGCCCTCTATTGTCTAACTGCTAACTGTATGCACAGGCAAATTCAAGAGCGAGAACACGTGTGCCCTGAACAAATGTTTGCTTTTGCAAAACAAAACAAAACAACAGTCCTAACAATAGCAGGACGACAGATGACCACCACCCACCACCATCTACGCTACAACTTCCTTCCTGTAGTGTCTTTAAACACACACACACACACACACACACACACACTGTATTAGTTCCAATTATTGTGTTGACTTTTGGTCTCAGCCTAACGTAACAATGTCGTATTGTTTCTGTAGCTAGCCAAACTATTCTCACCCTTGTCAGGTAGGTAAAGTGTCTCATAAATGGACAATATCAAGCCAGGGTGTCGTGTGAAAGCAGCTCTTACACAGATGCCAAGTCAAGGTCCCGAAAGTGCTTTCTATACAGGGTTGTGTTTTTGCGTTTGTGTTTGTTGTGTTTTTGTGTATTTTTGGTGGTCGTAGGAAGCCAGAATGTATACAGCTACCTAACTCATTAGAGTTACATCCAGTACATCTTTGCTTCCATGACCACATAGTGTGGCACACAGGCCAAATAAACTGTCAGCGAAGGGACACCACCTCTTGACAGGTCCCATCAACACGCACACACACACACACACACACACACACACTCACACACACACAGACACACACACTCTCTCTCACACACACACACACACACACACACATATACACACACACATATAAATACACACAAACACACACACACACACTGTCACACTCAACAGTCAACAGTCAATCCCACACAGCACTGGTCACTAATAGGACAGAGGGAAGAGGAGTATTTCTCCTCCATTTGTGACTGTCCCTGCCTTGTTATTGGTCTCATTCACTCTTTTCCTCATTCTCTCTGTTTCAGACCAAAGTATGGCATATGGCAGGCAAGAGGTAGTTATTATTACGCTCATGATATTATTACCCCAGTCAAGGAGTATATACTTTTGCCAGTGTTTGTCTGTCTGTCTATTTGTTTGTTTGATAGCAAAATAACTCAAAAAGTCGTAAAGATATCTTGCTGAGATTTCCACAGTATGTCGTTATTGTCACTGCTTTGAGGTGATTATTTTTTGGTGAAAGGGGAGAGGGGGGTACTGAACTGTTAGGCTTGTTTTCAACTGCTGACGTATTGTTGATTGTTTTGTTTTGTTGTCATTTTATTGTTTTCTTATATATACAGTACATAAAGTCTGAATATTTCTCTTTTTCTGATTCTCTCTTTATTTCCCATAACCCATAACCCAGGGTCTTTGGCCCTGAGCACAAGCGATAATCAATCTTTTCCTGTACTCCCACACTCTTTCCTTGCCCTCTCTCTCTCTCTCTTCTCTCTCTTTCTGTCTCTCAGTCTTTCCCTCTTTTTCTCTCTGTTCTCTGTCGTTCTCTCTTTCTCTCTCTCTCTGTTCTGGCTCTCTGTCTTTTTCTCTGTCTTTCTCTCTTTCTCTCTCTCTGTCTCTCGTCTCTACCTTGGCGCTGTTGGCTCCTGAACAGGAGTGGACTTTGATGGCAGCAGCTCTTAAGCAGGCAGGCTGGAGCCAAGAGGACAGCGCAGAACAGCCCTCATTATCAATACACTGCAGCGAGAGGAGGGCAGGGGAGCCCTACTGTCAGCCATTTTACAAGTAGCGCAGAGTCAGTCAATGCCATTGATGCTTTCACCTCTGGAGGTAAGAGATCACAATAGATGTTTTTTTTTTTTTTTATCTTACTGTTAATTCAAGGAGCAGTTACTCATGATGGCTGTAGATATGCCACAGAAGGTCAAGCTTCTTTGAACAGGCAGGCTAATAAAGGTCATCCTGTGTCTACGTCTGTGTCCTCCAAGAAGTTCTGAGGCCCTAAGGGTATTAAAAACACCTTATGTTGTAATACCAAACTGGAGTCTTGATTTGTCAGGTCATATATTTGTGTCTGCATTGGCAAATTACCTAGAGTTCACAAATTTGAGAGTAAAGTTTTACTCCAAAAGGTTTCAAAATAATGTTGTGATCGATAAGTCATTTCATTAACAAATCACTCACAAAAAAAGAGAAAGAGAGAGATAGAAAGGGAGAGAAAGAGAAAAGAA
>CM050198.1:23877261-23952261 GCA_027475355.1 Coilia nasus
GTCCAACACCCCAGGGGACGGTGGCACTGGAGGACCTGGCCACTACTGCCACAATCACCCACTGCCACCATGCACAGCACAACACGCTCCAGTCACAGCGGAAGCAGAATCTAAGATCTTTGCCGAAAGCGCTGATATAGGAAGTGCTGCTGCTCTGCGTGAGTTCCGAGAGCTCGCTAGCTGCTAAAACAGGAAGCAGGCCTATTTGCTCGCACTAAAATTACTCCTAAAAAAGCTGATCTGAAAGATATCCTGTCACTAACACTGCCCAGCAAAGCCATAGTGCAGTAACTATATGAACACAGAAACATAGAAAAATGCCTTTAAAGTCTTCACACTGCCCAGTAAAACATAGTGGTGATGCTTTTCTTAATAGCAAACAGCAAGAGATTTAGTCACAAGACATAGGAGGTGTTATAAAGTCAATTTCTAGGCTAAACTCAATTTGACAAAATATGCAGTTACTTCCTTTTGGCTTTGTAGGGCAGAATACTTTCAGACAAGAGCTCTTCTCTCTGTCTTGTCTCTGGGATTTCTCATATGCTCTAAAACAAAGTACTCAATAAACAGAAAAATATGAATACTTACTTTGCTATGAATGTATTAACTGTCTACTGTGTTAACAGGACTATAACGTGTGTGTACAAAAGAGCTAAATGTGTTAAAATGGCTTTCAGGAAATGGCCTGTCAGTCAATATTGTAAGTGTCCAACGTGTCCACATAAATGTAAGGCCAAGGTAAACCAGACTGGCAGTGACGGTGATAGGCACTAGGCTGAGATGACAGGTGTCAGGTGGCCCACGCTTTCATCTGTCACATTCAGCTCAGATTTACAGCTAGCAGTCTCTACATGATTACTTGATCTGCCCCATGAGTGACAGAGATTGGGAAAGCACTAAAAAGCCATAATTTCAGTGCTATCCAGGTTGAAAATTGAAAAAAAAAAAACACACACAAGTTATATGGGACTGGAGAAGATAGAGACTAGTGTGTTTTTAATCTATTGTGAGTAGTTCTGTTTTTTGTTTTCAAATGTCAAAAAGTCACATTTTATTCCTAGTTATAGTAAGCAAGTAAAGCAAGTAATAGCCTATGCATAAATACTACAACATCTTGAATTCATGAGCATCATCAATATTAAATTCAAACTAGAATTACAGTGATTGTATTTCAGTGATTGCATTTAAACACACTCACGTGTTCTTTGGTTATGGATATCCATGTCTCCAGCAACAGGTCCAGTCGGGTTCGGTGAAACCTTCCCGTAGTCTTCACAGCGATAAAAATATCTTGAGGCTCAAGAATTGACGGGAAGATGGAACGTCTGTTATCTTTGCTTTTATTTTTCCTTGGACTGCTCTCTCGGTGAGCACTGTCACCGAGTCTACTGTCCTTAGAGAAACCATTTCCATATTTTGACGGAGAGCTGTCAGCCTCAATTAACCGCTCTCGTAAACCCACGACACTGCGTTCAGCAAGTGTGGTGGTGGGGTTTTTTGTCCGCAGCTGTAAATCCACCAACACAATTAAGAAGTAAGTCAGGAGAACGCCACATAGAGCTCGAAGAACTTTCTTAAAAACTCTTCTCGTAGCGGTTGCCATGTGAACTCTGAGCTGAGCATCGCTACGCTTTCAGCGGCATAGCTGTCAACTTCGAGCCGCTCAAACTTTCAAACATGCGCACACAGGATTCAAAACTCCGTGGAACCAAACTGTTGTCATATGTCAAGTGCATTGTATTAGGGATCCTACGTCGCCTTAAACAAAATATCCCCCGCACACAGCTCGTTATTTTGATGGCGATGATGCAGCATGTGTGTCAGGCATTTGCGCATAAAAAATCTGCCGGTATCTGCCCAAATACTGAGGCACGAATTTATCTCGGGGAATCAGGCAGCTGTTTTCTCGCAAACGGTCACGGGATGGAAAGCTCCGTTATTCATTAATTACCGCAATCTACATGTTAGTTTCAGTCTGTTAGCTGTCATCTTACCTGCTGGCGCGTAGGGACACTTTCAATGAGGCATGCGAGATAAGTGTCATTTGCACACACTAGGTGACTAAACACTCCTCCCCCCGCCTATTATGGTGACGAACTCCTAATAAGGAGGACCTGACGAAAAGTCTCCAAGACGAATCTGGCATTTGATAATAAAATCTGCATTAGCCCCGTATTCGCCATGTATCACAGGCTATCCGCAAAAAAACGTTTAATTGCATTATCAGTGTGATAAGCGGAACAGTTGCTGGAGTGTGAAGATTCATTGTGAATCAGAGTCTCCCGCGCTCCTACCCTTTCCCGGGAGAAAACCCCCAGTTATGCGTTTTCGCCTTGTGCACAAATGCTTGGACTGTTTACTGATTAATCCCGAACAGGTTTCCCTCATTCTTGACATGGCACGGGGCTCAGTGGTCACTGGCAAAGCGGCGCACAGTCATACCCGAAGACAGGAAACCAACTGCGGATGGGTCAGCTCAGCTGCCGTGATGACACATTACGCAAGGGCACGTCTTGACAGTTTTAGGAGACATTTTGATTGCTTGGATCCTTAAGCGGTGCTTTTCCCTCATTAACGTAACAGCGTAACTGTATTTCTGTGGAGACACTATAAGCTCCCTTCTTTACAAGGCCTTGCAGTTATAACATGTATTGCGAGCTCATTCACAAATGTATTACATACATTTAAAAATATAAAAATAAAAAAATAAAAAAAATATCTTTTATCAGAAGATAATTGATATATACATGTCATATAAAGGAGGTCAGAACTGCCTTTTTAAAGATGTAAACAAAATAGCCCGAGAGCCAGAATAAACTGTTTCCAAAGTGTTGCTACAAAAGCGTACTTGCTTCTGCTCTCAAAGGACATTTAGGGGGTCAAATGGTTTGACCTGCACTCTGCCCTAAGGAATGACAAGAGGCCACAAAGGGCTGACACGCGGCCTTTGTTGTGTACACCATGTCACAATTGAGGCCCACCGCACTACCCAAACACACACACACACACACACACACACACACACACACACACACACACACAGATACATATGCACACCATCACAAGACACACACACACACACACACACACACACACACACACACACACACACACACACAGATACATATGCACACCATCACAAGACACACACACACACACACACACACACAATCACCCAAACACCCACACACACACACACACCGTGACATCACACAGATACATATATGCACACCATCACAAGACACACATTCACCCACACAATCACCCAAACACACACACACACACACACACACACACACACACACACACACACACACACACACACACACACACACAGTGACATCACACAGATACATATGCACACCATCACAAGACACACACACACAATCACCCAAACACACACACACACACACACAGAGTCAAGCAAACACATACACACACACACACACACACACACACACACACACACACACACACACACACACACAGTGACATCACACAGATACATATGCACACCATCACAAGACACACACACACAATCACCCAAACACACATACACACACACTTACACACACACACATACCATGACATCACACAGATAGATATGCGCACCATCACAAGACACACACACAAACACACACACACACACACACGAAAGACCCTATAGAAAATGGCCTTTTCAAGAGGAGCTTGGGCACGATTAACAGCGCTCGCCGTAGCCCTCATCGCCAGCTTTGTTTGTTTGTCCTTTCTCAGACTTCTCAGTTTACCGCCATTTGTCCCGCACCGCCAGTGACCAGCTGCCAGCTCGCCTGCCCGCCACCACTCTCCCCAGACCTGGCCCTCCACCCCTCCACCCCTCTACCTCTCCACCCCTCTACCCCTATCACCTGCCCCAACCACCACCCCACCCCTCCACCCCTCTACCCCTATCACCTGCCCCAACCACCACCACCCACCACCTACCTCCCCTCACCCCCACTGCTTCGTCCCTGGGTCCCTCAGGTATCCCCTCCACCCCTCCAAGCCCACCCCTCTCACCTGCCCCAACCACTACCACCCCCCCCCCCCCACCACCACACACACACACACACACACACCTCTTCGCCCTGCCCCAGCCACCCCCCCCAACTACCCCCACCCCTTTGTCCTGGATCCCTCAGGTATCCCCTGTACCCTTGCCACCCCACCCACCTCTCTCACCTGCCCCAGCCTTCTACCCCCCACCCCCACACACACACACACTCCCACCCCTCCGTCCTGGGTCCCTGAGGTATCCCTTCTACCCCTCCACAGCCTCACTCCACTCCACTCTCCAACCACTGCCCCAACCACCCCCCACCCCTCCGCTCTGGGTCCCTCAGGTATCCCCTCTACCCCTCCACACCCACCCCTCTCACCTGCCCCGCACCCCCCACTACCTCCCACCCCACACTCCCCACACCCCCACCCCTTCGTCCCTGGGTCCCTGAGGTATACCAGAGATGGCCTGGGCACACCCTGACCAGTAAAAAGAGGCCCAGGATCGGTTTACTGGCCACCTGAAAGGAGGCTCTTTGAGACGGCCGGGGACAATGGGGGGTCGTGGGGTGGGTGGTGGTTGGCGGGTGGGGGGGAAGAGCAGAGTTTTTCTTTTCTTTCTTTCTTTTTTTTGCAGGGCTTTTGTAAGGCTGACGGACAGACGGACGGGAAGAGAGAGAGAGAGGCATCCTCGGTTAGTTTGTGCCCAAGGGACCCTCTGCTGGACAGCCACAGTAGTCAGGCTACCGGGGGGGGGGGGGGGGCAATGGATCTACAGTAAGGGGTTACTATCAACACTTGGACAGTTGTTCAAGTCAGAGTAGCTCCTCCTCTAGCCTAGCCTGGTAAAGCAGCCCCTCGTACTTAATTTTGTACAGAGGGTCTGGCAGCGCTGTATTGAGAAACAATTTCTTCCTGGAGATGTGGGCTCTGCTAAAGTTTAAAAGGAATGGCTCTGCCTTTATCAAATTGCTAATGTCTGGTCGTCACATATGGAATTAGCCTGGCTAACGACTGCAATTCAAATGTAGCACACCTGAAGGTGTGGGCTCTGCTAAAGTTTAAAACAAGTGCCTCTGCCTTTACCAATCGCTAATCTCTGGTCGTCACATATGCAATTAGCCTGCCTATGCACTACAATTCAAATGTAGCACATAAAGTCAAAGTCATCGCTCATGAACACTCCCTCTGTTCACTGATTGGCTACCTCTAGCCCACCATTCCTTGTCTGTGTAGATCCCCCCTTGATCTTTCCTGATTTTATGTATGGAAGAAATTTTAAGTTTTTAAGTTAAGTTTTCAAGTTTCCTTATCTGTACATCAATCTCATTAATATTTATGTTCATATGTGTCATCCAGCAGTTTTTTTACTCTGATTTTATTCAGAGTAGCTCGTGCTCAACAGACCCTCTGCTGGAGAGTCAGAGGTAGTCAGGCTAGCAGTGGTGTGTGCAGTGATGCATGTGCAGCAAGGGGTTACTACCAACACTTGAAGGGTTCAGATGCAAAACCCTCTAAGTCCATTTGCCATGAATTCACAGAAATATATGTTTGTA
Source organism: Coilia nasus (assembly GCA_027475355.1). Classification (NCBI taxonomy): domain Eukaryota; kingdom Metazoa; phylum Chordata; class Actinopteri; order Clupeiformes; family Engraulidae; genus Coilia; species Coilia nasus. The sequence goes on from CM050198.1 coordinate 23,882,838, forward strand.
ATTTTGATCAACTTTATTATCCATCCACCTCCAGTTGGATTGTTTTGGCTTAATTTGTTTTTACTTGATAGTAATATTTAAATTGCAGTGTAAAAAGAGAGTGTGAAGATAGATAGATAGATAGATAGATAGATAGATAGATAGATAGAGAGAGAGAGAGAGAGAGAGAGAGAGAGAGAGAGAGAGAGAGAGAGAGAGAGAGAAAGTGTAAGTCTGCATGTGTTTGCAAGCATGAGTGTTTTACGTAATATTTGAGTCTTTCTGTGTCTTTGAATGTGAAGCATGTTTGTGTAGTGCATTTACACAAGTGCTGCTCCTCCAACCTCACTTCATGAAAATCCATCTGAACCGCTTCTGCAGGGTCTTGTTCACCATCACCTGCACGTCAGACTTAATCAAGGCACTGCTAATTATTCTGCAGGATTTTCATCAGCGCTTTACTAATGATCTTTGACTTCTTAATCAAGGTGTTATTGGCAATTACCTTCCAACTTTCACTGAAGGTATTGCTTATTTCTTTGTCATTTATTTTTTAATCAGGGTTTTATGTAATGTTCATATGACGACGTCAAGAAATGCTGTGATAATGGTAGTATGCTCCAGCACTAAGCAGTGCTAGCTATAGTTAGGCAAAGAGTATCCCGTTGGGCAATGATGCACCCAAAACAAAGTTTCTGTTAGTTTGTTTAAATGTGAGCAGCCCATTTTGCTTAGCAAACGGAACCACACAAATGAACCATTGCCAGCTAACAATGTGCTACATGTAAACCACACATTACCCCACCAGTGACTGTGAGTGACTGACTATGAGAAATACCCAATACAGACACACCCATAAATAACCCCAAATAAGATATATATTTGTGTTTGGAGAAAATTCTGTGAAAATAGGGTCATACTTCCAGCCTTTTGAACACCTCAGATCTCCCGTCCTCCTTGTCCAACCCCAATCCCCAATCATTAATGTTCTGATTTATATCCATAAGCATCCAGTCTTACAATAGCATACATAAAGATTATTATATCTCAATGCCATATGGCATAGAGGCTGAGTCTCACACATTGGTTGATCAGAGGGTAGACTATGTTTCTACCCCAGATCTTTTTCCCCATGAGACTAGAGAGAGAGAGATTGAGAGAGAGAGAGAGAGAGAGAGAGAGAGAGAGAGAGAGAGAGAGAGAGAGAGGGAGGGAGGTTTCATTTGTAGGCTACAGCTTCCAGACACCTTGAATAGAAGGAGATTTACGTACTCTTGGTGGCTCTTTCACATAATAATAGTGGTACTTCTTCACAATGTACACTAGGTGGCAGCAATAGAGTTAGTTTCTGTGTCATGCCACAATATGCTGTGTTGGCTGTCCACATAAATGTCTATGGATTTTACCTTGAAGACGTGCTTCAATATTGTGATAAAATATTACAAGATGGAAGGTGAACACAAGTAAAGCACATATGTCACTTATAAAACACTATGACTCAAAAACTGATAACACTTGTGTCTGATGATGTGAGAATCAATATAAGCCAGTTCAGAGTTGAAACAGGCTGGTTGGAGTTTCATATCAACAATGGTCAGAAACCAGAGGTGCAGGGAACGAGTGCATGTTAGAGGTGGTGGGGTACAAGGAAGAGGATGGGGGCCAGCAGGAGGAAGAGTAGGACAAAGAGTACCAAGACTGCCCACATGTGAGGCACTTCTTAGGAACCTGATGTATAATTTCATGTGAGTCAGTGAATCCCTTCATAGTAGGGTTAACCAGCCCTAAAATGACCCGTGTGAAGTAGCTGGAACACTGGGAAAAGACTGACCTGTAAAGTCTATCAGCTGTTTTTAAAGCGGTAACCTCAGACGCCATGGAAATGCTGTGTTGTAGGCCTACAGTGCACGAGCATGCATTACTTGAGGGCAACATGTGTGTTGGACTATTCCTCCTTCGCGATGGAAGACGTTTTAATTGTGGTTTGTCAATAACTAAACAGCCTAATGAGAAAGACAGAACTTAGTCCACAAAATTACTAGCCTACATAGGACCGATGTTCACCCTGTCACTCTCACTCTCCCTGTCAGTTGCTGCATCTGCCACTTGTTCTAACTAGCGAAAGCAATTTGCTCCATTTGGGGGAGATTTTTGATTGAGTAGCTTTTTAAGTGCGGGAGACTCCTGCAGGTTTGGGGAGACTTGGGATAGGCCTATAGGGGAGACCGGGGTTGGTTGTCACATTTTTTGCACTTATTTGAATTCCTCAAAAAAACGGTGTTATGAATAGATTCCCTTTCAATGTATAATGTAAGCTTAAAGTGTCAGGTAGGACTGGAGGGTCGTAAATCACCTTAAATTCATTGTGTTCAAAAGATATGGGCTGCCAAATAGACACGGACAGCTTGTGACAACCAACCCCGTCGCTGGGTGGTTGTCACACACTATGGGGTTGGTTGTCACAATGTTATTTCAATAGGGGGAAGGGAAATGATATCATAGAAATATTTTTGAAAATTATGCAAAAAAGTGAAGTGAAATTTATTCAGAATGTAAGTATAACACACAGGCATTGGAAATATAAGTATAACACACAGGCACTGGGAATATCAACATTGGGAACATTGAAATAAAACTAGTGGTGGGCATAGATTAATTTTTTTAATCTAGATTAATCTAGATTAATCATAAAATTAATCTAGATTAATCTAGATTAAAATGGCTCATTTGAATTCTGCCGAAGGCATTCAGAATATGTGTGCTACCTAAATAATGACTAGAAGTAAGTCTTTGAGAACGGGTTTCTTAAGCCAGGTGGCACAGTAGACCAGGGGCTCATCTCCTGTTTCCAAAATGCATCACTAACTGCTTGAAAAAGCTGTTCTACTTTGATACTTGGTGATGGAAATAAATCATGTTCAATAAAATGTACTTGTGTTTACTAGCTGTTTATTTAGTTAAACATGAACTAAATGAAACATGAAACATGGATTTTGAACTGTAAGCCTACATAAGAAGTTGTGATGAACTGTTTACAGTCAGTAGCTTTGTGTCCATCAGTCCAAGCTCTATTTCTCCTTCTTCCACCAGTCACTTAGGCAGACCAGCTTGTTCACATTTTCTGGTGGCAAAGTAGATCTCCTTTTCTGCACAATATGGCCTGCTAAAGAAAAAAGTCTCTCGCATGGGACAGTTGTGGCAGGAGTCCCCTTCAGTGCAATTCGGCTAAGTATACATCCGCATTAAAATATAGAGGTAGGGTATACATCCGCGCTAAAATATCAAGGTGAAAGCAGAAAGTGTTGAGGAAGGGAGCCGTTTGCTTCCGTGTTCTATTTTCGCAAGGGGGAGGGGGGAATCCCCCTTTATGCAGTGCAGAGCAGATTCTAGGTTCGTTTTACTGAAATGAATGGGACACATGTGGAGTTTAACTAATAAATTGGTCATTACGTTTTTCTGGAGTTGTTAAGGGTTTTTTGGAATCATGTGTCACAATCTGCAACTATTTGTAATAATTTCAAGCCTAATAGTGTAAGTTGTTACTGTTTGGATTTTGAGAAAATTAGCTTTATTTCAGGTCAGGCAGCAACCACTTACTATGTGGTTGTTAGCGCGCTAACGCTAGCGAACTACGCTAACGTAATGTTTTGAATTGAAAGCTGTCACTAACACCCACCTAGATACTGTTACTGGTTATAGTGTAAGCAGACAAAGTAATATAAAGTTATAGGGCTACAGCAATGTATTAAATTCAAGGTGAGCCCAATCGCTGTTAGCGTTTAGCACATGATGTTGTTATAGTTACTACTATTCACTTGAATGAGCTAGAGCTAGTTCGTTAGCTTGCTAGCTCGCTTTACAGACACACTAAATTATTTTCTAAGAGTTCGAAATAGGAATTTGTTGGCATTTTGGTCCCATAGTAACGTATTATGTTGGCTTATCTTTGTAGAATCCAAGATCTTTGGTGAAAGTCATCATAGTTTGTGTAGTATAGACCCAGCTCCCAACCCAACTTTGAGAATAGATTAACGGCGATATTTTTTTTATCGCGCGATAAGAGTCTCGCGTTAACGCAGCACGTTAACGCCGATAACGGCCCGCCTCTAAATAAAACATAGACTTGCTGAATACATACTATTTTATAACATATTATTTAAATGTACATGTTATGTACCAAAACATAGATTAGAACAATTAGATAGGCCTATTGTTACTATTTAGATTTTGTGCGTGTGTGTGTCAGAGAGTGAATACATATATGGCCATTGGTGGCACATGTGACAACCAACCCCAAACAGAGTGTGACAACCATCCCCAACTGACCTTGTATGCTAGCAGTGACGCTAGCAGCCACAAGTTGTATCATAACTAAGAAAAAACATATTGCAAATATAGCTCTGTCTTTATACTTTTTAATGGCAATATTTCAGTTCAGTTTTTCTAAAGTCAACCCATTATTTACAAAACTAGAAAAGAAAACTTAAAGTTCTGAAAAGTTACATTTTGACATGAAAAACCTTAATATTAATCTCACCTCAAAACTTTGTGTCAAACACTTGAACTGTCAATGTAGATGACCCCTAACACTAATTCTGAACATTTCTATGTCAGCGATGTTGATCAGCACCCTTTAGTTGCTGAGATATGATGAGTGTGACAACCAACCCGTGTGACAACCAACCCCGGTCTCCCCTATGCTACTCTGTGGCCTAGGCCCTACTGAGCTTGTCTTGAAAACGAGTCCTTAACATTATTTCTAAGTTGTGAACATGTCAGAGTACTATAGATACAGAGGCGAACATTTTTATTAAACAAAACATTCTATATTTTCATAAAAACATAGCCTACTGAACATTTTCAACAATATTTTTCTACACTTTTATGTAAAAAACATACCAAATTGTTCCGCTCAACCAGTGGTCATACTCCCTGGGACAATAATTTAGATGGACTAATCTGTTTTTCCATCTGAACTTTGTGATTTTTTTTGTGCAAACACAACTGGCAGATCCAAATGAAATCAAAAGCTAACTCAATAGAGTACAACCTGTGAGTGTACTGTCAACATACACCTTCTTAATACAGGAGGAAATATCAACAAAGATAGCGTGTCCAGAGAAACTGGGTTTCATGTGTACACTGTACATCAATGTCCACCTGGTATACGTTCGTATCTAATTAAAAAGTCTTCACATCTAAAGGACAGTGTTTGCAACGGCCTATATGCTTAGTTAATAAGTGACTACATGTGATGATCAAAGGTCAGGTCTTTCCATTGCCTGACACGCAATATGTTATGCAATGTTCAATACAACATAAGCATACAATGGGCGTCTAAAAACACCCCAAGACGCATCAATCAGTTACAGTACTGTCCAAACAATCGATCAACAGCATTCTTTACTGCCTGGAAACGCCCTCTGGGCGTCGTAAGTTATGGGACGAGTTATAAGCTTAGCTGAAGTCCTGCCCTGGTGTGCGAGTTGAATATGGCGCAGCAAGAATACAAACTTCTGAGTGACAAACTTTTCACGTACAAGGGCATAGTGTATCCAGTGGACGACACACAGGCGACATCACCCGAGTACATTGACAGTTTGCAGGACTTCGATATCAAAGACAGTGATGTGTTTGTGGTTACCTTCCCTAAGTCCGGTGAGTCAGTTGTGCTGTCTTCTTTCTGTGTGGTGATGTAGTTACACATGTTCAAAGAAAGAACAGTCAAGGGGTGCTGAAACACTACATTTAAAATTGAAAAATATGAAAATGAGCATATTATTCCCTCAGTCATTACTTGTTATAATTAGTAATAATTGATTACCAGTTTTTTTTTTTTTAAGTGCACATGGATAAAACTCTGATGGCGAAATCTTGCTAACCCGTTCTCACTTTTAAATGCGCTAATGACATTATATGTCACCTATTGCCATAAGGATTAAATGACATTTAATGAAATTATAATTTGTTTTTCTGTTTTAATTGAATTTTCTGTTTGAAGTATTTATTTATTTTTACGTGGTAAATTGCCCTAAACAGACCTTTGTCACTCCTCTGTAATGCCCCACAAAAACATATCCACCTAATAAATGCATAGTCATAGGAACGCTGGATGCACTACCTGACCTTGTATGCATTTCTGACTCCCAAGCAAACTTCTCGATTCTGTCCACTTGAGGTGGCTCCCTGAGTCCCTGCAGTTTGTACACTGACATAAAGTAAAAGTAGAATGAATAGCCTACATGCCTTCTCCTTTGGCATTTCCTCCCGCAAGTAATTACACATATTTGTTCAGGCACTGTGTGGACGCAGCGCATTGTCACTCTCATATTCGAGGAGGACTTCCCCGATATGGCCAACGAGAACCAGTACGTGCGCATGCCCTGGCTGGAGTTCGTGGAGAAGGGCAAGGACCACAACTCGCGACCCTCGCCCCGGCTCTTCTGCTCGCATCTCCAGGAACACCTCATGCCTCGCGCCATGCAGCAACGACGCGGCAAGGTGAGTACAGCACACGTGAATGGGTATTGTCAACCGCGCAGTCCTGACGCCACTGCGCATCTCACAGCAAGATAAACAGACGCTGTGTGTCTGTAGAAGGGCTGGTACGGTTCCATCTCTAACCCCCATGTAGTATTGTTTAAACCATCAAGCCATTTATCAATTTATTCTCATGAGATGGAGATTCATACGTATTCTTCTCTGAGGAAAAGCATGAATTACCCTAAATGTAAGGTAGGCAATACAGAAAATGCTTACTATAATACAATAAACCTTTTTAAAAGTTCATAACAGAGGAAAGCAAGGGAAGCAAGGGAAGAGGGCTTCATAGACAAATAGACTGGTTTCATGGATGCACAATGAAATGTTTGGAATGTTTTTACAGCTATAATTGTATCTTGCGGTTTCTCTAAACTGCAGTCTTACTGTGTTATAAACACAGAATCTGAATGAAACTGACCTGACCTAAACTGACATAACATTTTAGAACATTCCAATAAAAAGACCAAAATTGATACTAGGTGATAATATATTGAGCTATAATAATATAATATATTGCAGTTATGTTTATGACAATGCTGTTGTAACATGCTCCCTCTTTGCAAAGATAAAAGTACTTCACATTCTGACTCTGTTCTCTGCCCCGTTTTAATCTGTTTGTCAAATTTATATAATAAATTCATGCCTTACCCAAACTTTATTGAAATCATGTGTGCAGGAGGCTGAAAGATCTCAAGCATGGTGTTGGAAAACAGGCATAGGACAGTAGGCTACATTTAACATTTGCAAGTAGATAGTCATAATAACTTTGAAACGTTTTGATGATTTTAGGCATGGAATTGTTTCCTGCTTTCTGCCCTGTGTATATACAGATGTACATTTTACAGATGTACATTTGGTAAAAAATAAGGTGATGTATCTATAGCGATTAGGATGTAAAGACAATTTTAAGAAATATAACAAGGAATGTGAACACCCACCACAGCCCATTCTGCAAGCCAGATGAGGCAGCTGTGGCCTGACGGTTAGGAAGTTGGGATTGGAGTCTTGCAGGTTCGAATCCAGTACCAGTACCAGTTTATGCCTTATTGGTATATTGTCATACCGGTTGTTTAACCCACTGTGACACCATGTGCCTACTTGTACATTATTGCCCATATTGGGTGCCTGTATGTATATTGTATATTGTTGTCCCTACTGTGCAATACAAGTACACATACTTGTTTAGTCTATTGTATTTATTGTATTGTATTACGTTCTGTGTTATGTGTATAGAGAGCTAACATCTGCCGGAGTCAAATTCCTTGTATACGTAAGTATACTTGGCCAATAAAGCTGATTCTGATTCTGAGTAGGAAGAAATTGGGTGAGGGAGTAAGTACATAGTGCTCTCCTGCACCCTCATCCATGTGTGAAGTGCCCTTGAGCAAGACATCTATCCCCACATAGCTCCAGAGACTGTACCCTGTACCTAAAGATAACTGTAGGTCGCTCTGGATAAGAACGTCAGCTAAATGTAGCTAAACATTAAAAGTAAAACATTGTGAACTAGAAAAAGCACTCAGCCACAGACCACAGCCACAGAGCACAGACCTCCACCATGGCAGCTCAGATCACCACCAAAATCTAATCACTTTTAAGTTAGCCCATTTTTGACCTACCCTGAAAATATCATCAAAATCCATCCATAAATGTTTTAAGTTATGTACAAACAAACAAACAAACAAACAAATAAACAAACAAACCGATGATTACATAACCACCGCTGGTGGATATAATAAAATCTTGCTTGCGGAATGGTCAGTGTGTGGCAGTTCACATTTTTTTCACGTGTGTTCATTGTTTAGAAAAAAATGTCTTGCACTGTATCTTGGACTTTGTCTCAGGAAGTGAGTATGTCTGCATGTCTATAATGCAGACTGCATCCTTGCACATCATGACCAGGCTGTGTTCTTGTCCTTGTCTTTGTCTTTTTACATTACATTACATTACACTTAGCTGACGCTCTTATCCAGAGCGACTTACAGATATTTACAGGGTTTTAGTTATGTCCCTGGAGCAGTGTGGGGTTAGATGCCTTGCTCAAGGGCATCTCAACCATGAGTAGGGTGGGATTCGAACCAGCAACCTTCCGATTGCAAGACCAACTCCCTAACCACTAGGCCACAGCTGCCCCATTACTGCCCCAAATCCATCCATAAATGTTTTAAGTTATGTACAAACAAACAAACAAACTGATGATTACGTAACCACCACTGGTGGAGGTAATAAAATCTTGCTTGCAGAATGGTCAGTGTGCGGCAGTTCACATTTTTTTACTAAGTTGTAAAATGTGTGTTCATTGTTAAGTTGTTTTGAAGAAACATAAGAAAAAAATGTCTTGCACTGTATCTTGGACTTTGTCTCAGGAAGTGAGTATGTCTGCATGTCTATAATGCAGACTGCATCCTTGCACATCATGACCAGGCTGTGTTCTTGTCCTATGTCTTTGTCTTTGTCCTGTCTTGTCTTGTTCTCTGTCCTTTTTTTTCAGATCATCTATGTCATGAGGAATCCCAAAGATGCCATGGTGTCCTATTTCCACTTTGCCAAATTCATGAAGAAGCTGGATTCTCCCTCAGACTGCGATGAAATGCTGGACAAGTTCTTCACCGGGTGGAGTAAGTTTCCTCAGGACAGGGGTTGGAAGAGAGGTGGAGACTGTGGTGGAGACTGATGGGGACCAACAGTTTGTAGGTTGGACTCAAATTGCATTTGATTACAACAACAACAACAATAATAATAATAATATAATAATAATGTTATAGCACCTTTCATACAAATGATATAGCTCAAAGTGCCTCAACAGTTTGGCAAAGGAGCACAGGACAGAGATACACATGGCAAGCCTTGTTATAGTCCAGTAGCACCAGAGAAATCCACCAGGGAGCTGTGGAGAGCTCCACTAATGCCCCCCATGGTTCCCAGGTTGTAGAGGGAAAGTCTGAGTGTTTGAGAAGAAGTGTCCCAAGTGTAGGCGAGGTTGAACAGGTAAGTCTTCAGTTGCTGTTCAAAGCCGTCAACGGATTCTGCCTCTCTTATACCGGAAAAGATTTGAGACTTAACTCGACTCGGTCTCAAGATTATGCATTATGGGTATCTAACAAGCTTCATGTCTCCGCTGTAGATGACTGCAAGCAGCAACAGCAGCCACAGTAATATGGTACAACATTGCTATTTGTCATAACCCTTGATTATATTAAATTTACTGGCCAAAAAAAAACATATATTGAATTTTTTACCACTTTTCACCGTGTCAATATGGTTATGCTACTGTGCGAGTCAGTTACTTCATACACCCATTTACTGGCCAAAAAAAAACATATATTGAATTTTTTACCACTTTTCACCACGTGTCAATATGGTTATGCTACTGTGCATGTCAGTTACTTCATACACCCAGGGGCGTAGCCAAAAAACATAAAAGGGGTGAGCCCCGCAAAAAATCAGGTGGGCTTAGCCCAAAACACATACGTTATCATTATTAATAAAACAATCAAACAAACAAAGGGAGCTTTCTAATTGGGTGGGCCTGATTGACAAGTGGGTGGGCACAGGCCCACTGCAGCCCACGCATGGCAGCTATGCCTATGCATACACCTTCCAGAGGTCCAATGTCCAGTCAGTTCTGTTGCATAAAATACAGCAGATAGTAAAGGTGGAGCCCTTTAAGGTGTTAGAAAGCCACGTGTCAACTGTTAACACTAGTTCTTATCATTGATATGACAGGGATTCACCTGACCTGCTAGAAGAATATCATTGTTTTAATGAATGCTTAGATATCTGCATATTGTTTAATTTCGCAGCCTATAGGCTAATACGTGTTCAGGTATCATTCACAGCACCCCTTACTGTGTTCTGTACAGGGATTGTAAACCGGTGGCAGGAAGACCTTATCAATATCCTTGTCTAAGGCCCCCTTTGCACTAATTTTCTCACTGGTTCTCAATTTTTTTCTGAAAAAAAAAAAAAAAAAGTTGTCGGACCATCCTGACAGCGGAATATCTTCTTTCATCTGCATTGTTGCTCTCATTCCTAAGGACTCATTCACACCAAACCCTCGTATGTGTAAACAACACGTATACAGCATGTGCCCGTTTTTCTCTCCGTATTCGTAATCTGAGCGTATTGTGTCACACATACAAACATATTGTACACGGTTATGTGCCGTACACGCTCAAGTCGGTTTGAATGTAGTGCCCTAATGGAGAGGATGCTGAGGGAAGCTTGTCTCTCTGTCTTTGTAGTGGTTGGAGGATGCTGGTTTGATCATGTCAAAGGATGGTACAGCAACAAGGACAAATACAATATCATGCTCCTGACATATGAGGAAATGATCAAGGTAATATTTTAATGCTATGGCTGCAAAACTGCAACTGTACAGAACTATGTTTAAACTGATATAACAATGGTCTTAACCCTTACCCTAACTCTGTATTTTCCCATTTGGTGTAAAAACATAATTGCCTGTCAACTGTAACTGTGTAATTTTATAGCTGGAATGGTAGACTGGCAGTTATTGTTCTTGGAAATAGACCCAATAGACTCTTACTGACAAACAGAAGCTCACCTGACCTGAACTGACATAAACATTGTAATAAAAAGATCAAAACTGATACTAGATGATAATATAATATATTGAGCTAAGTTATGCAGACTTTTCGCACGCATTTCCTCTTTGCAGTTATGTTTACGACAATGCTAGAGTGATAGACTGGTGGATATTGTTACTGCACATAGCCAAGAGATCCATAACTCTAACCGTTTGCCTATTGCTATGGTTTGATAATACGTTGACATAAAAATAGATAAAGAATAAAAAAGCAGAGAGCAAAGTGATTTTTTCCCTGTGAGTGAAAATGTACTTCCCCGAAAGGTCACCGGCATGACAAACCTCTGACCTCTGACCCTTCTGGATGCTTCTTGTCAGGATCTGAGATCAGCGGTTGTGAGGATCTGTGAGTTTGTGGGCAAGAATCTGTCTGAAGCAGCGATAGGCAGTATAGTGGAGAGGGTCACGTTCAAGAACATGAAGAACGACCCAAAAGCAAACTACGAGTTCCTTCCAGATGACGTGAAGGACTCCACTAAGGGGAAGTTCCTGCGTAAAGGTAACGTCCCTTTAAAAAAGTAAAAAAAACACGTTGGCATGTCTGCTTGTATGTTTACTATGGTATCTGTTTATAAAAAATACATGGTTATGATGGTACATGGTTTTTGGTCTATGGCAGTCTCCACACCTGCCAACATTTGGGTAACCAAATCCTGGAGAATCCAGGGGCAGTGTTCAAACATATTGATTTGGTTATTAATAGAGAAGTTCAGATGTTGTAAATTATGGGAGATTACTGAGAGAAAAGAACAGTTGGTTGTGAGATAGGCCTGAAATATGAGAGGAACCATAGACATCATGTATATATATATATATACATATATACAGTAATGTGCAAAAGTTTTTAGGCAGGTGTGAAAAAATGCTGTCAACTAGGAATTCCTTAAAAAATGGAAGTGATAATCATTTATGTTGATCAATTAACAAAATGCAGTGACTGAACAAAAGAGAAACCTAAATCAAATCAATGTTTGGTGTGACCACCCTTTGCCTTCAAAAGAGCATCAATTTTTCTAGCACTACTTGCATAGACTTTTTGAAGGAACTTGGCTGGTAGCTTGCGCCAAACATCTTGAAGAAATACCACAGATCTTCTGTGGATGTATGCATCCTGACATATACAATCAATTTGGTGTAATTGGTTGATCATACACCTGACTATAACTCTGAAAAATCCCTGACATTGTGTGTACATATGACAACCCCTTAGCACCTGGTACTTTGGAAGTAGATTTGCACAGACCTTTTATTTTGGTATGTCTTCATTTCGTTTCCAATTCTGCCAGGGCAGTTTAAGTCACCACTGAATTTTGTGAGGTTAATAAACAGCATTTTGTGGCAATTAGTAATTTATATGTCAAATGGTTCTCTGATTCAGGCACCATCGGGGACTGGAAGAACTCTCTGACGGTGGCCCAGAGCGAGCGCTTTGACCAGGTCTACCAGGAGAGGATGCAGGGCATTCCGCTCGAGTTCATCTGGGACATTGAGGAGCTGCATGGATGAATGTTTGAGCACTTCACTTCTTCACTTCACTTCACTTCACTGCCAGGGCTGCTTCTGCTAAACATCTGGGGCCCCATGACTAAGGCTGATGGAGGATTACGGATTATGGAAAAAATGGATGGAGGATTATGGAAAAAAATCTGAATCACGATTATTTGGGCCAAAACTGAAATCGCGATTATTCAAACGATTATTTTGTTTTCCTCAGTAACATGCTTCATTTATTGAAAATGTATTCAAAAACATTTCGAAAAAAAACATTCTTGTACCTTCGGATTTTCCCTAATACCTTTCTTCGTAAACATTAGTAAGTCTCCTTTGATGTCTAATGTACAAACAGTAAAAATGTCTAATGTATACATCTAATGTACAGTACAAACAGTAGAAAATAATTAGGACAAATACATTGTTGCCCTCGATTTTATTTGTTTTGACATCGTTTGGCCCTGAAATCGTTAGCACGATTAGAATTTGATTAATTGAGCAGCCCTACCCATGACATAACACTATTGCTCCCCCTCAATTATAACATTGGTGGTCATTATGTTTCACAGGGCGTCCATGTTGGTGCAGGGCCCCTTGGAACTCTCCTCTCTGCATTACAGCATCCCTGCATGCCACACAGATACACAAACATATTGTGTACAACAAAAAATCACTCACGGTTTTAAAGACATTTTGCTGTCTGGTTGACAAAAGGACAGGTGACTGAGTGCCAAAAACAGTGCATCATTCTCTCTCTCTCTCTCTCTCTCTCTCTCTCTCTCTCTCTCTCTCTCTCTCTCTCTCTCTCCACACCTTCCAAATCCACAGTAATGAATCAAATGTGAGACTATGCCTCTGTCATGTAGTCTCACTATAACACAGTATCTCTGACGGGCACTGAACAGTTAACATTAATCAGTGCTATCACTGTCCTATTACAGGTACTACTCAGAAAATTTGAATATCATGTAAAAGTCGTTTTATTCAGGCAATCCAACATAAAAGGTGAAACCAGTACATTTTATAGATCAATTACATGCAAAGAGAGATATTTCCAGCTTTTTGTTTTTGTAATTTTGCTGATTATGATTTACTGCTTATTAAAACCTCAAACCCAAAAACTCAGAAAATGAGAATACTGTGAAAATCTTCAGTATTGTAGGCTCAAAGTGTCATACACTAATCAGGTAAGTAATGCAAAACACTTGCGAAAGGGTCCTGAGCCTTTAAACATTTCATCTTTAAAGTTGAGTTACAACTGAAATGCATGCCCTTTTTCAGGATATTCTAATTTTCCGAGTAGTACCTGTACTGCATTATTCTGTAATCCAAATGTTAAATTATGTGTCATAGCTTATCCTTTGATATTACCACAGATAAATGTTATCTCTGTATAATGGTGACAAACTTCCTTTTTCAGCTAAGATATTAAATTATTACTCTCTTACATGGTCGTCTCAGAGCTGTGGTATGAATACTCAACAAATTGCATTGGAAAGGTCTATTAGAGACCTTGGATGTTTTCTTGATGAGCCTGAGGTTATATCACACAAAGAAACCAGACCTCTTTTTTCATGGGTAGTAATCAAAGAAAGAAAAGCAATTGGAGGAAAGAAAAAAATGGACTAGGTAAAATGAATTGGCCCTTGGCTATTCATGAATTGTTGAAAAGGTTCCATTCACACAATTCTGTCCACAATTCAGTCCATAATTTCCTCTGAGCTCATTTTAACTTGAGCTCATTAGTGTTTCGTCTTCTTAATGCTTTTCTTTTTCCGTAAATCGAAACCTCAACCTCTCAATTCTTCAGCAATCATAACCACTGGATTGGGCTTCCTAATGAATAAAGGGAGTGGCCTGGTAAACCAGCCCCTCGTACTTCATTTCATTTTGTACAGAGGGTCTGGACTAGACACCGTCAGAAACAATTTCTTCCTGGAGGTGTGGACTCTGCTGAGGTTTAAAACAAGTGCCTCTGCCTTTACCCAATCGCTAATGCCTGGTCGTCACGTATGCAATTAGCATACCTACGCACTACAATTCAAATGTAGCACACAAGGTCAACGTCATGGCTAACGAACACACCCTCTGTTCGCTGATTGGATCGGTCTTGCTGGGGCCGACTACATGACCCTCAAGAGATTCCGGTCCAGACCCTCTGTACAAAATGAAATGAAGTACGACGGGCGGGTCTACCAGGCTATAAAGGGAGTAGCCTATGTGGAACACTTAATCAGCCCGGACACTAAAAACAAAAAATCAAAAGGAAACGTAACTGGTGATTCACCAAACTATATGCAGTGCACCTTTGCCCCAACAGAGTGTGCAAATGCATCAGATGACACACAGCACTTCACAGCCTTCACAGGTCACATGCATGGATGCACAGTCTGTAAGGCCTTAATTAAAGTGTTTCTAAGTTGGGCAATTCTTTAAGCTTTACCTTTGCTGCCTTGTAGAATTACAACAGGTATTAGAAAGAGGTCTGTATTAGACACAGTCAGAAATAGACATTATTTGAACATCAATGTTTAAATTTAATTTTAAATTAAATTTAAATTTAATTTTGTTGTTAAACTGCTTATAACAATGCCAAATTCCAATTTCAACTTGTTAAACATTATCTCCATAGTATACTTGTTTCCAGAATAACATAAACTTGTTAATAACTGTCATTCTCACCGAGAAATCAAGAGAGATGTCTAATTTCATGAGGGGGGCTAATAATATCGTCCTCGAGTGCAATAGGCTAAGATTATCCTTGGGTCCAAAGTTCCACCAGGTCAGATGGTTAGCATGAGAAGAGGTGAGAAACTCACCTTGTGAGTATTTTTTTTACAACATGCATGCATGTGATCTTAAACAGATGGTCTATGGTGGTCTTCATGGGTTCATAACATTCAATAATTTATAATGTGACATACAGTAGCTGTGGTGTTTATTACAATGGTCAAAACAGAGCCATAGGAAAGACTGACCATGAGTCTAAAGTTCCAAGATTATCATACGTTTCAGTGTCATACATTTGCAAATTAAGGGGCCCGCTATACTGACATTGGTCGGGTTTCCCAGTTAAGAGCCTTCTTAACGAGTTAAGAAGGCTCTTAAGAAGAGGTCGGCTAAGAGGAAGGGTTAAGATAAGAGTGTTTCCCAGATGCCTTCTTAACACCCTTCTTACCAACGTCTTAAGAACCTTCTTATCTGCCTTCTTAACTGGAGTGCAATGAGCTATCGATCCCAGAATGGGCGATTGGAGCGCATAGTTACCATAGTAAAATCAAAGATTCTAGAGCGCTTCTCTAGAATCTTTGGTATCTAGAGTCTTTGGTAAAATGCTCCCATCTGAAGTTGTGACACGTGCCGTCTGACTGAACTCATCAATAAAATAATGGCTAAAAGCAAGACATTTGTCGTCACGCGCACACAAAAACAAATTGACACAAATAATAATTACCAAAACACACAAAAAACAGGAAAATAAAAATGTATGACATTTCATTTCAGGTGTATATTCTTATTTGTCTAATATAAATCTGGAATATGAGGAGGAAATATGTGGAAAAACTGAGAAATTGGCATCCCCTTGTCATGAACGACAAAGGGGGAAAACACGATTATGAGAAATGGACGTACTGCGTTAATATCTCCTTGCTTAGTGTCACATTGCTTTACCTGCCTGAGGGGGTGCTGTTTTCATTGTTTTGTCGCTAAGGGTGTTAAGAATGCTCCAGACCCTTCTTAGAGATCCTTCTTAACGGCAGGTCTTCTTAGGCTAAGAAGCATTTTGGGAAACACGGTTGCTTCTTACGTGAGCCTTAAGAAGGGTCTAAAGAAGTTCTTAACGCTAAGAGCTTCTTAACTGCATCTGGGAAACTGCGGCCATTCTTTGGTTTCAATTTCAAGTCCTCTGTGAAGAAGATGGACACTAGGAGCAAGATTTTGAAACAATTTCACAGAAAACAGTTGGCTTGAGAAACAGTTGATGACAACTGAAAGTTTCAATAGCTGAATAGTTGAGTAGTTTAAATAGTTATTTTGAAACAGTTGTGGGCAGAGGAAAGAAGTGAACAAAAATAGTTCTAGAAAGCCAGACTGTATGCTTAAAGCCTATAACAGTTCCATTGCTACAGCAACACCAGTGCTTAATGGCCCTAATTTAATGTCGTAATGCTCAATGTTAAGTCTATGGGGAAATAGTGATTGGTTTTTAATTAATAAAAGTATAAATGTTAAAAAAAAGGTTACCAGATTAGCCCAATAGAAGATTCATGCCACATAGTTTGAACCAAGTTTCTACGTTAAAGAAGATTTTTGGTGTAAAATTAACACTGAGTATGTTAAAACATCATAACGACTTGTATGTTGGCTGAGGAGAAAAACAATGCTAACCTTTTGCATTCCGAACTTTTTTTTTTTTTTTTAAAGGTTCACCATGCTAGTGATTACTGATTAGGGCATGAAGGAAGCTTGAATACATCACTATTTTTAAGTAGCCTGATAAACCAGCCTCTGGTACTTCATTTCATTTTGTGCAGAGGGTCTGGAGCGGAGGCCGTGAGAAACTATTTCTTCCTAGAGGTGTGGCTGAAGTTTAAAACAAGTGCCTCTGCCTTTACCCAATCGCGTCGCGTCGTCACGTATGCAATTAGCCTACCTACACACTACAATTCAAATATATCACACGAAGTCAACGTCATGGCTGACGAACACACATTCTGTTCGCTGACTGGATAGGAGTTGCTCGGTCCTCTTACATGAACTTCAACGGCCTTCGGTCCAGACCCTCTGTACAAAATGAAATGAAGTACGAGAGGTGGGTTTACCAGGCTAATTTTAAGCCATTCGAAAAAAGTTTAAAGTAGCTCCACACTTCCTTGGTGGAAAGAAAGAAAGAAAGAAAGAAAGAAAGAAAGAAAGAAAGAAAGAAAGACGTCAAAGACCAGTACAGTGCATGTTCATACACTGTAATAATAATACCTGCAGCCACGGTTGGGTTAGGTGACACAACAGGCGGCTCCCTCCTCTGTCTGAAGTGATTTGCGGGTAGACCTGCGCGGATAATTCATGACCACTGACTAATGGCGAGATCTAATCTGCAGAGATGGAGCCCGGAGAATCCCGGCACGCGCCGAGTGTCAATTCCATTTGGCTCATGTTCCATTCATTTCCACCGCGTAATTAATTCATGATTATGCTGGGAAAGACGAGGTGGGGAGTTCTTTTCCCAGGGGGCAGTGCGGCCTTTTCAAAGCCAATGACTACCCGAATATCAGATAAGTCCAATAAAGATAATTTCCGTCTTGCTTTATGAGTTGCTGGCTGTGAGTGATCCTCTGGGAAATCTATCCTTTAGTACTTCTGTGTCGTTCTGTCGCCTAGGATTCTTTTTAACTGAGGTGAATTGAATAATTTAACTCTCTCTCTAAGCTGTAATTGTAAGTTATTGGTCTGGAGTATTCATCATTAGGAGTGCTGGAGGCAGGCCGATAAGGGGTTAATTGTAGCATTGTGTTGTTTTGTTCCTGTTCAGGTGCCATTCTGCAATTGCATCACCTTCCTGACCCTTGGCATTACACTGGGACAGAAATGTGAGAACTATTAGTAACACTTTATTTTAACAATCTCTTTGCAGTGTGTCTAATTCATGAAGTACAGTGTAACAAAGTGCACAACAATATGTAACATTACATGCCACACATAGGCATGTTCTTACACAATGCAGGTTGGGTTGGGGTAGGATTAGCCTTAGTGTTGGCTACAGTGTAAGTAGCCTACATAAGCCAGGACATCATCCAGGTGTTAAGTGGTAGGCAACTGGTAACCATTAAAAAATCAGTGGTGAAAAAATATTCCAATTTACCCAGGAAATCATCTAAGTGTTAAGTCGTAGGCAACTGGACTCCTTTTTTCTATTTTAGGATGCATCCTCTGTCATGGGAAAGGCTTCTTCTTCTAAGAACTTCTTCTAAGGCGTTCCAGGTATTGAACCTCCAGTGGGATGACAGAAATGAACGGTAGAATTGACGCCACCCTCAATTCTTAGAACTGAAAAAGAGGAACAATGGATGATGTCAATGTCTACCTGGAAAAAGAAGACCAGGGGCCCATACAATTCAACACCTGTGGTTAAGGGTGGAAAACAGTCCTATCTATGCTATTAGTTCTACTTGCGTGCCTTAAGCAGGTGATCTCATTAATTGCCTCACCTACCTGTCTGAGGAGTTGTGCTAATTGGAAACAGATGGTTTCGTGTCTAGATGGAACAAACACATGCGCCTCTGTTAAAAACAAGTAGTACACCTCTGTTAAAAAAAAACAAGCAAACAAAAGAAATCAGATATTTCGTACATCATAACAAAAGAAGTAAGACCGTAAAGTTCATGTATTAAAAATGAATCCGTCTCAGATTAACCCCAGACTGATCTAAATGTTCTGGTTGCTGTGTTAGAACATCAACATTGTTTATCAAAACAGCTACATGGTAGAGATGGTCACCCAGGCTTCAGAAATTCCAGGCATATGTATGTTATATTCATTCAGTACATCAGGTAATTCTTATTAGCGCAGCTGTTTTTGTGCATATGTTTAGATGCGCAAATTTGTGAAATCACCTATTTTAAGTGTACAAATATAATCAACATGTGGTAAGACTTTATTTTCTGAAGCCAGGTTTCCCATCTTTTGTATAAGGGAGGTCAGACAGGCGTCAGGTTAAGGATAAAGATGCTGTACTAACTAAAATGTACAACTGATTACACAATAATGATAGTTGCTTTTGTGCTCACGATCAGTCTCACTACCATACTTCTGCCTGGGCTTTGTGTTTAATTTGTATCCTTTGATGTTAACGCTTAGTGAACATCTTACCTACAAGGATTACTAAAACTAGCGAGATGAAAAAAAACTCTTAACTACATTACTAGATTACTACTACATTAGCAAAAAAAAACTTTACTAATACATTACAACTTGGTCATGCTGCTTTGAAAGAAAAAAAAAACAAACACTTGGGATGGGAGGTGTATTTGAAAGGGTTAAATAAAAGGATGTTGGAACATATTTCATCCAGGAAATATTATCTCTGTCTTTTTTGACTTGGTCAGGTTTGCTTTGGCATTGTACTGCGGACCTAAAGAGCATCAAGCTACAGGGGCTATGCTATGCGTACTACAATCACAGAGGTCAGGAGTTTATAGCCAAAACAAAAGAATAGTCTCGTGTCAGAGGTATAGTAGAAAATGATATAATCTAGATGAAAGCAGATACCATACATTAGATACTACAGTCAACAATAGCTCTTGCACATGAGAATATGTGACAATGAAGTGAACAAAATCCTCAAGTTACAGTCTTTACAGACTGGATATGAATGCAGCTGAGTTGCACGATGCATGTATTTTGAGATAATGTATTGCTGATTCAAATACTTGTATACATTCATGTTTGAACTCTGTAGTTTCCATGCATGAATGGGACGAACAATAGGCATGGAAAACATGGCCATGAAAAACGTAGCTTGAATTATTGATAATAAGTCCATGGTGAGACGGGCATTCAATAGACAATGCTGACAGAGCTCCGGAATCTTCTGAAGTTTGCCCTCACTAGGCAAGGCCTCTGACTGAACTTATCAGAGGTGAGAGGGAGACTATACACAACCTCACCTCAACCTAACCACACGCATGCAATAGAACGACAAGGGTTAATTTCTATCATCCCTTTTAATTCTGATAATCTTGCACCAAACATGTTGTTACCATTTGATCTACATCATGGGCATTGCTAGGCCTTTTCTTACTGGGGCACAAGCCAAAAAATCAGCTGTGCAACCAATAAAAAATGTTTGAAAATTTTAACTAATTTCTTTGGCAGATTAATTAGGATCAACAGTAGGCGGCAGTAAAAGAGTGTATTTCTAACTTCTGTCACCTCTACTTTCTGACTAATTTTCCGATTGGTATTCTCACAGATATTGTATCTGCAAACTGTAAAAAGAATACGACATTGAGGACATCGGGATCGGGGCTTAATTCCTAACGTCCCTGGTCTATATCCAGTGCTGTCAATCCTTAGCCTGGCAAACCCGTCCCTTGTACTTCATTTCATTTTGTACAGAGGGTCTGGACCGGAATCTGTTGAGGAGCATGTAAGAGGACAGAGCAACTCCTATCCATTCAGCGAGCAGAATGTGTGTTCGTCAGCCATGACGTTGACTTTGTGTGCTATATTTGAATAGTAGTGTGTAGGTAGGCTAATTGCATACGTGACAACCAGGCATTAGCGATTGGGTAAAGGCAGATTGTTTTAAACTTTAGCAGAGTCCACACCTCCAGGGAGAAATAGTTTCTCATGACCTCCACTCCAGACCCTCTGTTCAAAACAAATTGAAGTATGAGGGGCTGGTGTACCAGGCTGGATAATCCTGGCTTCAGAAAGTAAAAACCCTGCCACATGTTTTATCCAACCATTTGCTGAACCAGCTGATTCTAATAATCACACAAATCACCAGACAGACAGATCAGCTAATTGGTGAAATGGGTGCATAGGTGTTAGGTGCATAGCAGGAAAGGAATAAATGGCAGGGTTTTTACTTTCTGAACCTTGAACCCTTTGTCTAAATCGTACAAACCTGACTGTTCCCAGGTGCTAGAACTTGTCTCAATGACATGCTTTCTTATTTTGGATAAAACAGTGTGTGAGTGACAGTAAGCAATTGTATCCAGCCTTATCACAAGTGTTTGCAACATGAACTCTGAGTAACTTGGAACAATTCCAATAAAGCATGGAATTGTTTTTTGTTAAAGACGCAACTAATTTGATGGAGAAAAAGGCATCCCTTTACCCTGTTTTGACTCACGTTGGACAAAACTGCCAAATGTAAAAAATAAAATGTATGCTGCCTGCTGAGTAGGCTAAGTGTTGGGGGGGGGGGGGTCCTTTGGGCAGGGCTGATGGAAAAAATAGTTGCGCCCTAGTGCGCATATAATTCACAAACTACGGTAAGGCCTCGGCACTTCTGACGTCATGGTTTGTATTTGTAAAACCTCCCGGGTCCTAATCTGATTCAAGAGGAATACTTACACCAGTGTAACCAATTCAGGGATGCCCGGGGAGTGTCATCCGCGTTTAGTTACTTAACATAGAACCCTGGGGCAAGTTGAAGCAGAGGACATCGTTTAACCAACCGGATATAGCACTTGTTGCAACCTCGTCGGTTAAGTGAGGAAGGTATGGCTCAAGCCAATATTTCGGTAACGGAAAGTCAGTTTAGATGTCCAATTTGCTTGGACATATTAAACGACCCGGTATCTATACCATGCGGGCACACGTACTGTATGGTCTGCATGAACAGCTACTGGGACCAAGCGGAATCGGGCCCATATAGCTGCCCCCAGTGCCGAGAAACATTTAGTCCGCGACCGGTTTTGCGCAGGAACACCGTCCTAGCAGAAGTAGTGGAAAAACTGAAGGTAAACGATTCGCTGAGCTCAGCCGCTCCCGAGCTATACCGCGGTGGAGTGGGCGACGTTCCCTGTGACTTCTGTCCTATCGACGGCAAGGTAAAAGCGGTCAAGTCGTGTTTGGCATGCCTAGCCTCCTACTGCGAGCTGCACGTCGCCCCACACCGAGAAGTGGGAACGCTCCGGCGGCACAAGTTGGTTGCCGCGATAGATAACCTTGCCAACAGGCTATGTGCTCAGCACAGGCTTGGTCTGGAGGGCGGCGGCTCCGATACTGACCCGTCCGAATGGAACGGGGACTGCTTGCTTTGCGAATCTGACCAGGAAGAGTTGCATCACATAGACACACAGAGAGCCAGGAGACAGGTTGGTCACCGCATTCATTCTTTCCCTGTTTATTTATTGTACTGTTTTCTTGCTGGGGCATTGTTATTGTCCTGGTTTAGGGGATTCCCACTTGTTTGTGTGTTACGTCAGTCGTAATGTGTCATGTGGCTGCAGCATTGCCTGATGTTGGATGGGAGTGAGGATGCCTGCTGTCGCGGTTTGGGGGTGTGTGAGCCAGGGAGTGTGGAATGACCGCTGTTTTTAAGGACGGTGCTCTGAAGGTCGTGCTGTTTACAGCCATTGCTGAGAGCGCCAACTGCCAAGTATCTTTGTAAAGCCTTCCATCAGCTGTAGGGAAAATATATAATGTTGTTACAATGTAATAAAATATGACTGACTGCCAAGAATTGATTGTTGCTTTGTCAAACTGTGAAGCACACGGAGCTACATCCTTTATATAAAATGTGCTATACAAATGCAGATTATTATTATTATTGTTATAATTATGGTCATTATTATTATTAAAAAATAAATATTCTGAAATGTTCGGTTTCAGTTCTGAAATGTTCAGTGTTATAGCTTTAAGCAGTGCCCATTTAATAAGCTCCCCCTGACAGGTCTATGCAGTGCCCTTGCACTGACCTACACTCCCTCCTGTATCTGCGGTAGCACACTGATTGTTTTCTTGAGAATTTCATTGAAAGCGGCACATACACACAGCCCTGTTCCCCACATCAAGCACGCCCTGTAAATGCCACTGAACGAAAGCACCACACACACGCAGCCCTGTTCCCCACATCAAGCATGTCCTGTAACGTACCTGTAACGGCATTTCGTTACCTGCATTTATACGTGTGTAATGACAATAAAGTTGAATCTAATCTAATCTAATCTAATCTAATCTAGATGCCACTGAATGAAAGCACCACACACACACCTGTTCCCCACATCAAACACGCCCTGTAACGTACCTGTAACGACATTTCGTTAACTGTATTTATACGTGTGTAATGACAATAAAGTTGAATCTAATCTAATCTAATCTAATCTAGATGCCACTGAACAAAAGCACCACACACACACACACACACCCCTGTTCTCCCCATCAAGCACGCCCTGTAACGTTCCTGTAACGACATTTCATTACTTGTATTTATACATGTGTAATGACAATAAAGTTGAATCTAATCTAATCTAATTTAATCTAATCTAATCTAGATGCCACTGAACTGGGTGAAATGTTTTGTGTGTCCGTGTCGCACCTCCAGGCTCAGCTGCAGGACTCTCAGAGGACGGTGCAGCTGCGGATACGGATTGGCGAGAGGGAGCTGGAGGAGTGCCAACAGACCCTGGAGTCCCTCAAGGTGAGAGCAGAGGACAGGACAGGACTGGACTGGACTGGACTGGACAGGACAAGGGACCGAGGGGGGAGACAGACAGCCAGGGGTGGCTGAGGAGGGGGAGATAGGATAGTGGATGCTGCTGCTGCTGCTGGTCCCTCATTATCTCAGAGTCCCTTTTTTGGTCGCTGGAAAAACTGTCCGGTCGGAGCGGTTCGCCGTGGTGTATAAGGCTGCCTTTTCCGATGTCATGCGATCTGGAAGAACTATAGGAGAAGGTCACCTCTCGGTTAAAGTGCTACTGTTATAGCAGTTAATTGGCAAAAACACTTTACCAGCTGGGCTTAGAATACATTTAATCCTAGTGTAGGTCAGTAATAATGCACCAATTACCCTATTTTCCCTATTTTAGTTAATTCAGTGCTGATATTGGCATTATGATATGGATGATGTGAGTCCAAAGCCAGAGTGAACTCTGCTACTCAGTCAGGAAAGACCCAAATAATTTGTTCTTCTAATGAAAGACAAAATTTCTTCGTTCCAAAAAATGTATTTCATACCGCCTGTATATTTATGAATTCTTAACTGAAGCAGACCAAAAAATAGCTCTTCTACTACAAACACTTAGCAGAACTTAGTGTCCATTGTATGTATACATAAAGGATACAGACCCAGCAAATAAGGCCCTCTCTGTTTGACATTGTTGTATTGTGGCAGAGGCTGGTGAGACGGGATTCTAGCGAAAGTATTTTCTCCAAAGTCATCTCTCCTGGCTCTGCTGGTGTGCAGTTTCAGCTGTACCATGCCAAGTCCTACCCTCTGCAATTTTTCTATTCTGAATGTTAATAGGTGAAGACTTTTTTAGAGGCAAGTTAAGAAGGCAAGACAGCACTGCAAAGGCATCTGATGAATGCAGAACACAGTGGGGGTCTCATCCTTTGAATTAGTCAGCAGCACATTTTGTGCACAAACTCTTGAAAACATTCTCCACCAAAGCAGTTTGAGCACTAAAGGCACTAAATGTAGTTCACCCACTCAAAGAAGAACAGAGAGCGAGCGAGTGAGAGAGAGAGAGAGAGAGAGAGAGAGAGAGAGAGTGAGAGTGAGAGAGAGAGATAGAGAGAGAGAGAGCGCAAGAGAGAGAGAGACACAGAGAGAGAGAGACAGAGAGAGAGAGAACTACTTGTTTTTTCAGGGAACATTATTTTCCCTCACTTAGAGGAGAGAAAGAGAGAAAGAAAGAAAAAAAGGTTTATCGATGAGACATCATACACAATCAAGTCCAGTAATTAAACCA
Source organism: Coilia nasus (assembly GCA_027475355.1). NCBI lineage: Eukaryota > Metazoa > Chordata > Actinopteri > Clupeiformes > Engraulidae > Coilia > Coilia nasus. Next base: position 23,907,885 of record CM050198.1, read on the forward strand.
GTATCTGCTCACAACGAACCCATTCTTTAAAACAATTAAAGTCAACAGAGTCCGAGCCAGCAGCAGCTACTTAGACGCCAAAAAAAAAAAAAAAAACGTTCCCATTCATCAGATGCTCACTGATGACTCACAACAGTTGGTGCATTTGTCTGATGGAGACAAATCCTGTCAGCTTCCTGCCCTGCTGCTCAGTGTGTGGTGAGATAATCCAGGAAAGGCTTTGGGACCTCCGCTGTACACCACAGCTGTAAGGCTCTGAGTGAGAAGCCTCACCTGTTCACTATCGCTGTGTCCAAAATGCTCACTCGTTCACTGCACAGGAAGTGAGTTGCATCTTAATGTTATGCAAACATTAAGAATGTGAAAACTAAGATCTCATATTTTTAAAGTAATGAAACGCAAGACACAGACATTCACACTCATGATCACAAAATATTATGCATATCTTAAATTTAAACATTTAAAAATATGAGATCTTAAGGCCTGGATATACTCGCCGCGCGCAGTGGTGCGCGCGCAAAAGTGACGTCAAAATGACATCAGTGCACATCTGGCACGGCGTTCTCAAGCGCAGGTTTGCCGTGCGTGCACCTCCGATTTTTTGTAACTTGCGCGCGGCAGCCCCATTGAAAACAATAGGCAATGGCTAGTCTGGTTTCAGCTAACTTTAGCCTAGTAATTACCAGCCTAAACATGTATTTTCATGCTACAAATCAGCTAATATTACTGGAAACTCACAAGAAATACAAACACTGACTAAAACTTTTAGGATTTTGTTCAGTTTTATCCACAAACCAACTTAGGTGCAAACCTGCAGTTCGTTTATTAAGCTAACTTTTTGCCTTATCCTATCATCATTCATAAGGTCTTATAAAGCTGAAAACACTGTAAATATACACACTGACTCAAACCTTTTCGGATTTATGCAGTTTAATTCCCAAATCATGATGTAAACCTGCAATTCAGTCAGGTTTCACTCCTCTGACACGCAAGGTTCCCGAACTACTGAGGCATTTGACACCTCTGACGAGGAGAAGATTGCCGTGTGTATCGAGTGAAGTATATATGGGCGTGTGGCGCTGTGACGTCACTTTTGCGCGCGCACTTCTGCATGCGGCGAGTATACACCTAGCTTTAGTTTTCACATCCATCTAATGTATACATCTAATGTACAGTACAAACAGTAGAAAAAAACATTGTTGCCCTCGATTTTATTTGTTTTGAGATCGTTTGGCCCTGAAATCGTTATCACGATTAGAATTCGATTAATTGAGCAGCCCTTGTGTGTGTGTGTGTGTGTGTGTGTGTGTGTGTATCTGGCTATGTATGGTATGTTCATCCTGATGATGTTACTGTTTGTCTGTCTGCCATATCTGTACATACATCCTCCTGATGATGGCTGCATCTGTCTCCTCAGCCCACTGCGAGGGGTAGTGTGTGAGGAGAGCGAGGTGCTGTTTAGTGTGTGTGTGTGTGTGTGTGTGTGCGTGTGTGTGTGTGTCTGTTGGTCCATCTGTCTGTTCCTTCCATATACATTTTGTACACCCACCCTGATAATAATTGTACCTGTGTTGTTGTCAGAGCACAGCAGGTATATGAGGAGTGCAAGGCCCTCTTCGGAGTGTGTGTGTGTGTGTGTGTGTGTGTGTGTGTGTGTGTGTGTGTCTGTGCATTCCTCCTGACTCTTTGTGTATGTGTGTTTGTCCTCAGTCATCAGTGGGTGCAGTGCGTGAGAGAGGGAGGGTTAGAGAGCGAGGCATTGTGCAGAGAGAGAGAGTGTGTGTGTGTGTGTGTGTCTATATCTGTCTCTGTACATTCCTCCTGATTCTGTGTGTGTGTGTGTCCTCAGTTGTCGGTGGGTGCAATGTGTGGGGAAAGCGAGGCCCTGTTCAGAGTGTGTGTGTGTGCGTGTCTGTGTGTGTTTATATGTGTCTTTACATTCCTCCTGATTCTGTGTGTGTGTGTCCTCAGTCCTCAGTGGGTGAGGAGAGTAAGGCCCTGTTCGGAGTGTGTGTGTGTGTGTGTGTGTCTGTGTCTATATACATTCCTCCTGATTCTGTGTGTGTGTGTGTGTGTGTGTGTGTGTGTGTGTGTGTGTGTGTGTCTGTACATTCCTCCTGACTCTCTCTATCTGTGTGTGTGTGTGTGTGTGTGTGTGTATGTGTGTCTGTACATTCCTCCTGACTCTCTCTATCTGTGTGTGTGTGTGTGTGTGTGTGTATGTGTGTCTGTACATTCCTCCTGACTCTCTCTGTGTGTGTGTGTGTGTGTGTGTGTGTGTGTGTGTGTATGTGTGTCTGTACATTCCTCCTGACTCTCTCTATCTGTGTGTGTGTGTGTCCCCAGTCCTCAGAGGGCACGGTGCGTGAGGAGAGCGAGGCGTTGTTCAGAGTGTGTATGTGTGTGTATGTCTGTCTCTGTACATTCCTCCTGACTCTGTGTGTGTTTGTGTGTGTGTGTGTGTGTGTGTGTGTGTCCAGTCCTCAGCAGGCGCAGTGCATGAGGAGAGCGAGGCGTTGTTCGTGGAGCTGGCGCAGCGTCTGGAGAGGGCGGGGCAGGAGGTGCGGGCGCGGCTGGAGGTGCGGGAGCGGGCGGTGCTGGGCCGTGTGGAGCATGAGGCCGAGGAGCTCCGCTGCGAGCTCGACGAGCTACGTCGCCGCGAACAGGAAATGAGCCAACTGCTGCTCAGCGAGGACCACGCCCACTTTCTGCAGGTAAGGGGGCAGTGGCTGTTGGGCATGCTGGGGCTGGTTTCACGAGTGAGTGACTACTACAGAACAACCTTAACCTAACCATAATCTTAACAAACATCACAGAACAAACATCTCTTCAACGTCTTCCAGCGTTAAAACGTATCCACAAGTTATTTATTTTTATAGTCTTATAGTCGTTGTTGTTCTGTATGAATCAGTGTATAGTGTGTAACTCTACGCCATCCCATGACATCATGCGGGCAGGTAAGGGCTCCTGCAAGTACAGCCTCCTGGTCTCATCAAAAAGCGGAGAATGTCACGCCAAATTCTTTGCCTTTTTCATGTGTTTTTTTGATGACACTTACATTTTTGCATGTCATTTCACGCTGCCAGTTATACCTTGCAGTTTTCCCATTGACCAGAACATAACTGCTGACTTTGTTAGCCTGTGTGATATTCTAAGCATTCTATGGGAATAACTGTAACCCTAATCCCAAAAACTTAATCTTAACCTTAACCATCTCTTTAACATCCTTCAGTGTTAAAACTTATTTACATATGTTATTTTTCTGTAGCATGGGAAACCCGCCCCTCGTACTTCATTTCATTTCGTGCAGAGGGTCTGGACCGGAATCTCTTTAGGAGCATTTGGCAAGTCGCAGAAAGTACAATCCAATCAGCGAACAGAGGGTGTGTTCGTTAGCCGTGACGTTGACCTTGTGTGCTACATTTGAATTGTAGTGCGTAGGTAGGCTAATTGCATACGTGACGACCAGGCGTTAGCGATTGGGTAAAGGCAGAGGCACTTTTTAAAAACTTCAGCAGAGTCCACACCTCCAGCAAATTGTTTCTGACTGTCTCCGTTCCAGACCCTCAGCACGAAATGAAATGAAGTACGAGGGACGGGTTTACCAGGCTAATTTGTCTGTACAGACAATTACATATCAGCGTATAGTGTGTAACATGACACACGAGAATAGAAAAATGTATTTCTGTGACACATGAAAATGCTGCATGCTATTCTACACCATCTCATGAGGTCACGTAGGCAGGTAAGGGCTTTAGTGACCGTTGGGCGTGGTGGGGCTGGTTTAAGGATTCAGTGACAGCTAGAGGAAAACAGTTGTCACTGCGAACAGGAGATATGCCAACGGCTGCTGAACAAGGACCACATCCACTTGCTGCAGGTATAGCCTGGTCTCATCAAAAGGTGGAGAATGTGACAGCAAATTCCTTAAGTCTTTTTGCGTGTCATTTTGACACTTTGTTGCATTGTCGCATGTCACTTCACGCAGCCAGTTATATCTTGCAGTTATCCCACTGACCAGAACGTAATGGCTGACTTTGTTAGTTTACGTGACGTGTTAACATTCTAAGGGAATAACCATAACCCTAACCCAAAAACCTAACCTGAACCCTAACACTAACAATCTCTTCAACATCTTTCAGTGTTAAAACTTATTTACAAGTTACTTATTTTGTAGTCTTACAGTCAAGTTATTCTACTGTATGAACAATTACATATCAGCACATACAGTACTACGTAACATGACACGTGAAAATGGTGCCTGCTGTTCTGCGCCATCCCATGAGATCACGTAGACAGGTAAGGGCTTTAGTGACCGTTGGGCGTGGTGGGGCTGGTTTAAGGATTCAGTGACAGCTAGAGGAAAACAGTTGTCACTGCGAACAGGAAATATTGTCGCGTGTCACTTCACGCAGCCAGTTATACCTTGCAGTTATCCCACTGACCAGAACGTAATTGCTGACTTTGTTAGTTTACGTGACCCAAAACCCTAACCTGAACCCTAACCCTAACAATCTTTTCAACATCTTTCAGTGTTAAAACTTATTTACAAGTTACTTATTTTGTAGTCTTTCAGTCAAGTTATTCTACTGTATGAACAATTACATATCAGCACATACAGTACTACGTAACATGACACGTGAAAATGGTGCCTGCTGTTCTGCGCCATCCCATGAGATCACGTAGACAGGTAAGGGCTTTAGTGACCGTTGGGCGTGGTGGGGTTGGTTTAAGGATTCAGTGACAGCAAGAAAAAAACAGTTGTCACTGCAAGCAGGAAATGAGCCAACTGCTACTCAGCGAAAACAATGTACACTTCCTGCAGGCAAAGGGGGCAGTGACAGCTGAGCATACATGGGTGGGGTTTGAGGTTGACTGACAGGTGCAAAGAGTGGTTCATGTAATGCTTTTGCTGTTGTTGCTTAATGGGGTTTTTTTTACATGTGAAGCGATCACCGAGGGTTTTCTCTGAGGGATATGTAATATCTTGTTTGTTAAAAAGTGATGCAGCAAATTTATGTGTGGAAAATGGTTTGTTGGTTGTTTTCTTTGCCAGCCGAGGCAGACATAGAGGCAGCGTTTGGCAGTCGACTGATCTACACTCTGCTGTAAATCAGTCAGTCGAAGCCCGACGGTGACCCAGCCGCTGGCCCTTTTCTGACGTTTACAAGAAATTGCCGCTGATTGATTGGGGGACGTTGGCAGGGGACCCACTAAATAAGAGCACACCATTCATCCTAACTGTCACTCAGTCACACATAGAGGGGGCTTGGGTAATAAAAAGAAGTCAATGACCCCAGATCCCCAAGTCCACAAACTACTGTGTAATCCTGCTGGAATCTATTAAACAAGTGGTCAGAAGTGGAGGATGGGATTGGTGTGTTATCAACGTGGTATCAACACAGGCTTTGGCCTGGTTCCATATACAGCTGCACAATATTTCTAAAATACTGCAGCACACAGTATCGGCAAATACATATCGCAAAACAGGGCGTGACTGCAATACATTTGACGTTTTCATTTCATGCTTTTGTGCTTCACATATCAAAATATTTGGCAAACTAGAGAAGTACTCAGAGAGCGAAGGCAGCCAAGGCAGCTGAACTCTCCACCTTATACCTTCCCCACCTGAAGACTTTTTGTTTGATGGGGAAAAAAATCTGTTGACACGCTTCCGATTTACCAATGTTTCAGCTACAATTTGGTGTTAGTTGCATGTTTCTAGCTTGATTTGTTGTTTTTACAGTAGCCTATTTTTCAAAAAGCTTGAAAATGTAACATTTTGGACCACCACATCCAGAATAATCCCAGGATCTGGACCATTCTATGGGGATTGTTAGTGTATTGTGGTCTTATACTGTGATATACTGTGACTTAACCAAGCATTCTGAGCATTATTTGTGGAGTTATTAGCAAAAATGTCCAAATTGGCCCTGCCTCCCAATGGTAAAGAATCCTTTAAAAAAAAATCCTGGATCCAGATGGTGATCCAAATCACCACCAAAAACGAATCAGTTCTAAGATAGCCAACTTCTGATCTATCCTGAAAATTTCGTTGAAATTTGTCCAGAACTTTCTGAGTTATGCTATTAACAAACACACAAACGGACAGACAAACAAACAAACCAACGCCGGCAAAACAATAACCTCCTTGGCGGAGGTAATTAGATGGAGCCGTATTGCCCTTGATGCTCTCCCTTCTAACACAGGCTACTCACTGTTAAGGGCCTAGCCTTGTAGACTAACATTAAAGACATTAAAACTGTATTTAAGTAATAGTTTATTTATGGCAAGTCGAACCATCGCAACATTCAGCACTGTGACCACATAGTTCACATTTTCCTAATATCGTGCAACCCTAGTTCAGTGGTTACGTCCAGCACTTCCCTACTAATTAGTCAGTTGTGTTGGCCATCTGTGGGTCTGTAGTGAACTAACCAATTCCAATCCTAACTTACCTGACTCCATGCTTTAAGTTATTGTGTCAAGCTCGTCCTTGGAAGAGCAACAGGGCAACCCCACACCGACTGCATTCAGATCAGCTGTGTGGAAGCAGATCAGTATCAAGAGACAGTAACTTAAGCAGTATTCAGTTTTGACACTTTGGTGGTGGTTTGGAAACAACGACAAAGTTAAATAAACAGCAATATCAAGTGACATTGGTTGTTTGTCTCCTGAGGTGACTTGGGCACTTTTATTCAAATTTTACCAGGAGGGTTTGGCAAACGTTGAGCAAAACAAAATTACCACAACAAAAACGGAGATGTGTGGTCATCTTGTGTGTGACTTTACAGCTACATGTCCCCACCCCTCTTCTGTTCATCTTAATTAGACGGCTCCCCTGCTATGCATCCTCCCAGCCAGCGGGAGGCGTCCGCGAGCAGCCGGCGTGCCCACGGAGTGCTTCAGTGCCACGCGGCGGGCCCTGTGCCACCTGCGGGCCCGCATGGAGGAGCTGTGCGCCGAGGAGGTGGACAAAATCAGCCGCACAGGTGAGAAAGGTGAGGCTTCCGCCAAGAAGTGAAAGCCACCTGTGGACGGACGGATGGACGGACGGACGGACGGACTGACTGACTGACTGACTGACAGCCTAGTAGACAGGCGGACAAGCAGAGGGAAGGGAGGTCGGGAGAGGATAGCAGCATTACATGCCGCAGTGTTGTGAGGGAAAAAAATAAGAGAGCTACTTGAGGTATCAGTAACGGTATCAGGCTTTGCTAACCGCATTTAAATGGTTCACTCACTGGGTTTTGCCAATGGCCTGACACAGTATCTCTGGCGAGTAACGCTTTAATGCATTCATTGTTCTTTTTCAGCCCCAAGGAGGCTGCATTCTGGCACTGAATGCTGGGATATCACCCTCCATAGAGACAGACACAGACAAATTAAACCTTGAATGTGTAGTACAGCAACCCCCCCCAGCACACTGTACTCGTACTCAGTCACTCTCTATCAGTTACATAGGGTGGCATTTACACCCATGAGTGAGAGAGTCCAAATATTCACACCTTCCCTATACAGTAGGGTGTGAGTTACATTGTATTCTTCACCACATAGTGCACTTCAGACTCAGCCAGTGAATGAGTGAGTGAGCAAAGTGAGTGAGGGAGAGAGTAAGTGAGAAGGAGAGAGAGGGAGATATAAGGAAAAGAATGAGCTAAGTCACAAAGATGATTGTTCCATGGGATGCGTTGCCCTCGTTCCCCCTCTTAGGGGAAATTGCAGTCCGCATGCATCCGTGCCAGAGGTCACATTGCAGCCCCATCCGACCGCTTCCAGGGGCCAAAGCCAGGTGTGTGTGTGTGTGTGTGTGTGTGTCCGTGTGTGTGTGTGTGTGTGTAGGTGTTTGTGTGTGTGTGTATGTGTGTAGGTGTGTGTGTGTGTGTGTGTGTGTGTGTGTGTACGAGAGTGTATGTGTGTGTGTGTGTGTGTGTGTAGGTGTTTGTGTGTGTGTGTATGTGTGTAGGTGTGTGTGTGTGTGTGTGTGTGTGTGTGTGTACGAGAGTGTATGTGTGTGTGTGTGTGTGTGTGTGTGTGTCGGTGGGCATGGGGGGACGGATATATGCTCAGATTTGGACGGGGCTGACCGGATGGTGATGTTGAGATGTTGTAGTGGAGTCTTGTGTTACAGCGCCAAGAGCATGTGAGAATGAGATTAGATTTGAGCTCGGGTCACTTCAGCACCCGAGTTTTAGCTGCTTGTGTAACAGATCGGTGTCTAATCGTCTATTACCATCGTCACAGAAAGGCACAGTTAAGGGGAAGATAGTCAAACACACAGACATATACACACATACACACACAAACACACACTCCAACAGGTATGGACATGCATGGTCACCAGTATTCAGGTATTCAGTCACAGCTGCACCTAGCAGCCGAGGCTTGTGTTTAATTATTAAATCTTTGGTGTAAACCGTTGTTCTGTCCTCTGCCCCTGTCTCTCAGAGAGAAATACAACTGAATTTCTTGCAGATGTCATTGGTAAACACTACACACTGTTTCACGAACATATTTTGCACAACTGTTTTGGTAAATGGACTGAATTTGTACAGCTCTGGAAAAAAATAAGAGACCACTGTGAAATGATCAGTTTTGCTGATTTAACTATTCATAGGTATGTTTGAGTAAAGTGAACATTTTTGTTTTATTCTATAAACTACTGACAACCAAGGTTCCCACAGTCATGGAAATCTTGGAAAAGTCATGGAAATTGAAAATGCAATTTTCCAGGCCTGGAAAAGTCATGGAATTTTGTAAATTCACTGAAAGTTGGGGAAAAGTCATGGAATTTTAGTTTCTCTCTAACGCAACTACAGCTTTCTGTTAAGTTATCATTAGTCCTTCAGAGTCGACAATAACAATCAAAATACCGAGAATGCATTTAAACATTTTATATTTAGCCCTAGAAGTATGCTAAATACTTAAGGTCCCGTGAAGTCATGCTAAATTCACTTTAAGTCATGAAAAAGTCATGGAAAAGTTTTGAAATTCGGTCAGTGAAAAAGAGTGGGAACCCTGGACAACTTTTCTCCCAAATTCCAAATTCAATTGACACTGGACACAAGGAATGGCTGTCATACATTGTAGAGATGCTGATTTTAGAAAAAAATCCAGTGGTCTCAATTTTTTCCAGAGCTGTGTAGTGCATTCCTATACTTGGCAAAGTACCTAAAGCACTTTACACTAAGTGCCTCACATTCACCTATTCACACACCGGTTGCGAAGGCTGCCATGCAAGCATTCCATGCATCAGCACACCGGGTGGCTTTCAGTGTCTTGCTCAATGACACTTTGACCTAGCCAGGAGAAGGTGGAATATGAACCAGCGACCTTTCTGTCGCTGTGCGACTCCTGAACGACTACTCTGCCTAATGAGCCACTGTCTGACTGTCCCGTCTCTGCAATCTGTCTACTCAAAGTTTGTTTATCTCCTAATTTTTTGTCCCGCACTTATTCTCTCTCTTTTTATATTTTTTTTATTTTTCTGTTCTGTCTGTCTTTTTGTAGTGAATGACAGTTCAGCACACGCAGTCTCTGGAGATAATCAGAAAGGTAGGTGTTTGATCTTTGATGCACCTAGATCCAGTCTCACCACTCATGCCAAAATGTAACATCATAATTTTATTTTATTTAATGAACACTGTTTCTGTTGTTATATTTTTATCATGCATTTTGTTTCAATGTTTGTATTAGCACATACCACCAATGACACAGTCATTGCCACATCATTTAAAAAACAAAAACAAATTCTGTTCCCTTTGTAGCTCGGGCTCCTGGTGTGTGCCACATTAGAAACACAGACAGCCAGTCCAAATCAGGCAAGTGCCATCACCCACCACTACCAACACCCCCGCCCCCACCCTGCTGAAAATTCCCCTATAAGGTTAGCGAGAGCTGGCCCAGTTCCAAAGAGAAGGCCCGGGTTTCCTCCGCCAGACCGTTATCTCCCTTCCTCCCTCCCTCCCTCTCTCCCCTCTCCCTCCCTCTTTCCCTCCTTCCCTCTCTCTCTCCCTACCTCCCTCCCTCCCTCCCTCTCTCCCCTCTCCCTCCCTCCCTGCCTCCTTCCCCTTCTTGATGGTGCTGCGATAGCTCCGTGATGGGGTCATCCATCCATCCGTCCGTCCATCCATCCCTGCCTGACTGCCTTCCTGCCTTCTGCCTCGCTACCTTTCCTGCCTGCCTGCCTGCCTGGCCCACTTCACCTGACACTCAGCCGGAGCCCAACATGTCATTTACAGACACACAGTGTTATTCTTTCATTAGCGCTGAATTATTCAGCCAGGGCCAGTCGGACACCGATATGCTTGACACATGTTTGGCTGGACTGGGTGATGCCTCGGGTAGAGGGAGCGGAAGGGAAGGGGGGTGGGAGAGGAGGGGAGGGAGGGGTGCGGAAGTGGGTCACTCGGGGGTGTGAGGAGGGTGACTTAGGGTTTTCTGGTGACTGGTTTCCATGTTACGTTTAGCCCACTAGAGTTAAGTGGGTCGGGTAGGATGTGACGCGTCACTGGGTTTATGGGCCACCGTGATGCACTGTCTGAGTTTTAATCACAAAATGGAAAAAGTGATGTTTTAATTTTTTCTCTCTTTTCTGTCTTTGTCTCTCTCTGTCTTTATCTTCCTCTCTCTCTCTCTCTGTCTCTCCTTCTCTCTCTCTCTCTCTCTCTCTCTCTCTCTCTCTCTCTCTGTCTCTCCTTCTCTTGTTTAGTGTCAGTGCCGATAGCCTTTCCGTTCTCCTCCTTGGCCCTTCAGTCCTCAGACCAGCGCATGAGGTCGACCTTCCTGAGGTGTAAGTACTACAGAGGCGCTTTGCATGCTGGGAAGGCGGTAACGTAGCCTGTAACCTAAGAGATGTACTCATTTTCACCTGTGGCGCCAAGCTTCTCTCTTTCTTTCTCTTTCTCGTTCTGTTTCTCTCACTCTCACTCTCTGTTTTTCTCTCTCTCTATCTATCTATCTCTCTCTGCCTGACATGTGGAGACATGTGTCTGGCTTACAGGCGCCATGTTCACAGAAATCAGATCTCTCTCCCCTTCTCCATCTCTCGCTCCCTCTATCTCTCTCTCTCTCCCCCCCTCCATCTCTCTCTCTCCCTTCCATTTCTCTCTCTATTCATCTTTCACTCCCAATCCATCTCTCTCCCCTTCTCCATCTCTCTCTCTTCCCCCTCCATCTTTCTCCCCCCCCTCCACCTCTCTCTCCCCCCCTCCATCTCTCTCTCTCCCCTTTCATCTTTCTCTCCCCCTCCATCTCTCTCTCCCTCTATCTCTCTCTCCCTCCATCTTTCTCTCCCTCTCCATCTCTCCGTCTCTCTCTCTCCATCTCCTCTCTTTCCTGAGTCCTTGTGATCCCTTCCCTTTAATGATGTCATGAAGTTAAGTGTGTCAGCGGGGATAGCCAAGCCGCGCTCTCGTGTGACCCGTGTCGTTCATCAGCGCGGGCTTCTCCTCATGTTATCCACTGAGCCTTGCTATCACATCATCGGCTGACCTGCTCCAAAAGGAGCAAGTAGGCCTAATGAATAAGCTAACACTTCGCCCTTTTCATTAGGCAGAGTTCAAAGTTAGAAGTATGGCCAGACCAATGCTTCCGTGCCATCATCGATCTTGTTGCCCTGGCCTATCTTGTTAGTGTCTTGTGGTTTCAGTTGATTTTCCATAAGTGGCTAACACACTCTCCACTTGTTCCTTTTCTAACTAATTGCTCTCAAAGTTATTAGATGAATCTTTAAAACCAATCAGTTGCTCAGACTTGCTTCTTTAAGATCCTGCATAAATTGTATGTCAGGTACCACGATTTGGTCAGAGGCTTAGATAATGTGTTCACAACAGAATTTTTTAATTACAGAATGCAGAATTACATAATAAAAATCGTATTATTATGACAGTAAGTGTCTTTACAAAAGCAAGTTTTAATGGCATAGCAAATAAGAATATCAGAATAGAAATGATCTTATCATATTCAGATCAAATCTATAAATACTATAAGACACAAAGAAGTTTTTGTCGACGGCCTGCTCCTCCAAACTTACTTATAGCCCATGAAGGGTGGCAAAGTGAATTCACTTTTAAAAGTTAAAGAACCACTGGAACGATTTTGGAAACATTATTTTAAGGTTAAAAAAACTACTTAGTATTGCTTTAAGAGAGAATGGGTTGCCAGCTAGACAAGTTAAGATGTTAACAAGATGTCTGTTCTGGAAGACACTATCTTTCATTAAGGAATCAGATACATTATAACAGGATACATTAGCTGAAACTCAAGTAGGATGCAGGTTTTATTTTCCTCAGGGAGAGAATATTGCGTATCTTCTTCCTGTGGGATTGGGAAAAGATGGGATTTGAAAGTTAACTTCACATACGCCACACCTGCAGCCCTTTTGAATTCCCATATTACTTTTAACTGTAAACTTTTGCGTAATAGCTCTTTGCATAATTTGGCCAAATGCCCATCAGCAATGCAGCAAAACGGCACAAACACCTGCATGAAGCATGAACAGCAAATGTTTTAAAATGAAAAAAATTCTATGGCAAAGCCCATTCAAAATATTTCAGGATTTGCTTTTTAGTTCTAAACCATTGCCAAATCTTAAAATGAACCATTCTGTGTTCAAAACAATCCATTCAAAATGCAGACTATCGTTGACTGCCCTTAACGCCAAGCTAGCCTATGTCTTCTTTCTCATCCTCATCCTCATCTCCATCATTTCCTCTCTCGTCCTTTTTTAATCACTGATTTCTAATAAACTCTTGTGGAAAGCATGAACAGTAACATTTTGAGTGTTTTGGGGGCTGTTGTAACAGGCCAACCCTTCCTCTTCACCACTTACCTTGTCGTTTCTTTTTTTTCGTTTGACTTCATTCAGACGCCTGCCGTCTGACGCTTGACCCGGGCACAGCCCACCCCACCCTCTTCCTCTTGGATGGGCCTCAGGGTGCCCACTGTGGCGAGGAGCCCCAGGGGTACCCGCCGCACCCGCTGCGCTTCGACAGCGTGGCCCAGGTGCTGTGCAAGGAGGGCCAGTTCGGCGACGCCAGCTACTGGGAGGTGGAGTGGCAGGGCGGGGGCTGGGTGGACGTGGGGGTCACCTACCGCGCCATCGGCCGCAAGGGCGGCGGCAAGCCCTGCCTGCTGGGCCGCAACGACAACTCGTGGCGCCTGCGCTGCACGCACGCGGGCTACGCCGCCTGGCACGACAACCGCAAGATCACGGTGGCCGCCGAGCCCAGCCCGCGCATCGGCGTCTTCCTGGACCGCCACAAGGGGGAGCTGTCCTTCTACAGGCTGGGGGAGACCGTCATGCTGCTGCACACTTTCCACTGCCCCTTCACCCAGCCGCTGTACCCGGCCTTCCGACTGGACCTGGACTCCACGCTGCTCATCTGCCCCCTGGAGAGGGGCAACGGAGACTCCTCGACCACCTGACCCAGTCTGACACTAGGTTCTTCCCCCATCCCCAAACACAGTTCTCTCCATCTCCCGACAGAGCTCCTCCCTTACCTCCCATCCCTAGAACCAAGTTTCCTCCATGCCTTAACCAAGTTTCCTTTTTCGTTCCTATTAAGTTCCCTTCAGCCCCAGACAACATTCCTTCCATTTCTCTATCTCTAGAACCATGCTCCCATCCCATGTCTCCATTCCTCCATTCCCAGAACCGAGTCCCCTCTATCTCTAGAACCGTGTTCCTTTCATCCCTATGTCCTTTGTCTCTTCCCAAATCCCAACCCTACTTATGCCTCCACTGTTTTTCACAATCAACATGACCAAAATGTCCTCAAAAACACTCAAGTTGAAAGATTTTATTTTTCCCGCCTTACAGTTGGCCAGGAAGCAGGGGTCTGAGTAAGTAGAATATACACACGCCTTCCACTACCCGTGGTGTGAATGAAAATGGATTACATTTCACCAATGAAAAATGGATACCTTGTCATGTCAGTCATTAAAGATTAACGGCTGGATGATATGTCACCCGCACAAGCGAACCCAGTAATGGGTTTTGTCATGATCTACACATCACAGGTTCCGCAGCGCACCTGTACCGGCTTGACTCTTTCCACACCGGTGATCCTGTCTACACCCGCTAACCACAAATAGGGCTTTTGACTTTGACTGAGGAGGGGTTGGGGGTTGGGGGTGGGAATGGGGATGGGGGTGGTGTAGGGACAAGAGAGTGGCTGGAACTGTAGCACCATTGTCACTGTGAGGTTTGGGGTCTCAGCAGAGGCGAAGGTGACACATGCTCAGGTGACTGACTTCTTCTCCTAAGTGCAGGCACGATGTTAACGCTCGCTCTCGCTCGATCTTCAACGACAACATGATCAACCTCCCAGCGTCCTCCTGTCAACACAACACGCAGCCATCCGTCTTACAGCTGGGAGACTTTCACAAACATCCACCAATAACAAATTACTGGTCTTCAGTTACCTATGCATTACATTACACACCCCGATCCGTTTTTGCTGTGCCTATTGTAGCTTGTTTTTTAGCCTTCAGAGAGCAGAGAGGGACTTCACAATAACATTTTGGCAAATGCTTCAGAAGTAAGCTGTTTCCAAAAAAAACTAAAGACTCCAAACAAAATGGCCAAATGTAAAATGTGTGAAGTATGGTGATTACGCATAACCAGTAATAATAATCTGTATTTTTTGAAAGTGTTATGTTCAGGTAGGTGTCAGGTTCAGGTCATTATTTTTAATAAACCTTTTCATTAATATGTTTTAACCATCAGACACCTGTTTGTAAAAACAAAATTACCGCAAAAGCCTTTCAAACATATACTGTTTTTAGATCATGTAGAAGTCTATTAAAATGTCTACAGAATTTGACAATACGAGTTACTCACCAGTAAAAATGGACTTGGTAGCATGTTCTGTTGTGGTGGTCTTTGTACATGCTGTTATTTTCTCTTATTTTCTGCCTTTTCTCTAAAACGGTTTACCATGTGTCTTTTTGGTGAATATTGTAGGCCTATTAGTATTGTTTGTCTGTTAGGACCGTTGCTAAGTGAAATGGGTGGGTTGGATAAGACTTTAAAAATATGTCACTCCTCTCTGTCTAAAGAGGAGACCAGCGAAAAATATTCCATGTTGACTGCCTGCAGAAGCTGTTCTGAGAACTGCAGAGGACTGACAGCCAGGATTTCGTCACACAGACCCATATTCCCAGAGTCGTATGAAACACACTCATTTTCCAGGTTCCAAATATGATGTATAGAGCTGGGAAACGCAGATCCCTGGAAATAGGGGACCTTTTTTCGTGGTCCTATTAACTATCATATCTGGGGAACACTGGGCCTTGGTTCCTGCACACGTTTACACACCCCGTGTGGGCTATGCTTAGGCTGTATAGTAGGGTGACCAGATGTTTTCCCTGTTTTCCGGGGACTGTCCCCCGTTATTGGTGGTCTGTCCCCACTTAACCACACGAAAACTCACTTTGTCCACTTTGCTTAAAGCTGAAACAGTAATTATTTTAATGATACTGAATGCAGTACTTGGGGTGAACCAGGTTTCATCTGGCCACCCTACTGTAGGCCAAAGCCTGCTGCTTCTGTTGTGCACTCCTTTATGCTATCTTTATATTTCCACTTTCAGTGCAATCTAGTGGCCTTAAATGACAACATGGTTCTCAAATGTGGGCTGTGGGTTGTAGCCTATACACTAACCACTTATTTAAAACCATTACTGGGGTACTTGTGTCACCTGGAATTTCTTTGCTTTTCTCGTGTTCACTTTACTATTGCTGTTGTGTTTGTGACTATGTGATTGTGTTCAGTTGTGCATTTGTATTGTGCCTAATAAATGTTTTGAGATGTCTCATTTTTTTGTTAAACTGTATCCGGCTCTCTGTCACACTAATGTCACAAAACATCAGTTTTATTATTGAAGGTATGTTTTAAGTAATCTTATACATTCAGTTTAATAGCTCGAGTACACGTTCCAAGCTACTTTATATTTGTAATGTAAATTGCTTCGGACGTCACACGATTTTAGTGTGTGTGAGAAGTCACGTGAAGAAAGAAAAACCACTGTCATATGACAGCAAGTGCACATCAACATGGCGGCTCACGGTAACACAGCTGTGCTGGTACTGTTTTCGTTTTTGCAAGTCTGTGTGTCTGGATTTCCGACAAATAATCGTGAGCCCGTGTGTGGTTATAAGGTGAGTAAATATCCTACAATGACTATAAGGAAAGTGTAGAGTCAGTCAGCGAGCGAGCAGAGCAACAAAAGGTTCTTGATTGTTTCAGCGTTAGGGTAAGACAATAACTTTATGTTGCAGGAGCTGTGATTGAATCTATCACGAGACACGTATTTGGCATCCAGAGCTTAACGGAAATGCTCAGTGTCACCCACGTCAACCTATTTTTGCACCCCATATGTCTCTGTGTTGAACGTTTCAGTCATGTCCCGCGACGCAGCCATCTATGCTCAACGTTCACTTGGTCCCACATACACATGACGATGTCGGTTGGCTCAAGACTGTCGACCAGTATTACTACGGAGGTTTGATCTTTTTAAACTCTTTTTCCCCATGACGGAGTTTGCAGCAATGCAATGTTGTTAAAGCGTGCACCTTATATTTCATGCATTATTTCTTGCACGACTTAAAAATGCTCGTTAGGTCAACCTGATGTGACAGGCAGTGTGCGGATGTCACCATGTTTTTTAATAACTTAACAACTGGCCAGGGATGATGCAGTGTCCACAGTCATAAAGGGTACTAAACATCAGTTTGACCACTCTATAAAGTTTTATGATTGTCACACTCTAGTAATGAATGTTTAACACTGATTTCTAGGCCACAGGCGGGTTTTGTCATGACAAACTTCAAACATAGCTGTTCTTTCCGCTGCCTTATTGATCTTATGTAAGGTACAGGGGGCAGTAGAAGTAGAGTATTATTGTCACTGTACAAAGTATAGTGAGATGTCGTTTGGAGCAGCCAGCAACAGATGCATAGAAGACATAGTATATAAGAACAGAATTGACATAGATGAAAATGGCTGGGTAGAGGTAAAATATAGGTTCAATTTACAGCAATATAGACCATAAAACACTATGAAAAAACATTATGTACATTTTACGCTATCAAGCTATGGATAAATAAATAAGGTGCAGGATATGCTAGCGGCAAAAGTGGAGTGTGTGACAAGAGTCAGATAGCACAGAGTCCAAGGTAATTGCACAATAGAGTCACATTGCACGGGGTCCAGTATAGTCTCTGGCAGCAGTACTTAGGGATTCAGCGTCAGTGCAGTGGTATGCGGGTGATACCATGCGGGAGACTCTTGCTTTAAAGTCTTTCCAAGGCAGATGTAGCTACCAGTGATTAAAAGTATTTTTGTACTTAATGCATGCATGTGCAGAGATGGAAGTGGGTTCATTTTTGTCTGCAACCTCAAATCAACGGGAAAAATGCCTATGTATGCAGTGCACATACATCAGTAAAACTGTGCGTGTATGAGACAGAGAGAGAGACAGAGAGAGAGACAGAGAGAGAGACAGAGAGAGAGACAGACAGAGAGAGAGACAGAGAGAGAGACAGAGAGAGAGACAGAGAGAGAGACAGAGAGAGAGAGAGAGAGAGAAACAAAACTGCTCAAACTGCTTCTGTGTGCATATATACAGGGAAACTATGTGTATGTGTGTGTGTGTACCTCACAGACCGTAATGACATCCAGCATGCTGGGGTCCAGTACATCCTGGACTCCGTGGTTGAGGAGCTCCAGAAGGACCCGACCCGGCGCTTCATCTACGTGGAGTCGGCCTTCTTCTACCGGTGGTGGAAGCAGCAGAAGCAGGCCACACGCCGCATAGTCACCCAGCTAGTCAACGAAGGTACAGCCACATCACATGATCCTATTCAAGCCCAGCGAATAAGCCCAATTGAAATCACCTCTGTATGAGTCAACATAAGTACAACCACATCACGTAACAGCCCAATTAAAATGGCCTCAGAATCAAAACTATTAAAATTCTATTACCATGGATAGGAGCGTATTTATCTTTTGTCTGGTAATGCTGTACACTGCTTACAGGTAGTTTATTGTTGTATTTCAGCAGTCTTTTAAAAACTATCAAAAACAATCTACAAAAACAGAAATATTTACTTCACAATGACAGCCTTAGTTGGAGTTGTTGTATTTACTTTTTCCAAGTAGTAACCATATACATAACCATATTTACATTAAATTCACATTGACTTTACATTGACATTGTAATATACATTACACTTAGCTGACACTCTTATCCAGAGCAACTTACAGATATTTACAGGGTTTCAGTTACAGTCCCTGGAGCAGTGTGGGGTTAGATGCCTTGCTCAAGAGCATCTGAACCATGGGTAGGGTGGGATTCAGCTGCACTGTAATATGTATATCTGTTGACATTAGTCAATCAACCAGTCAGTAAATGAAACTGTTAGTTGCTGTTTTTTTTTATTCAATGTTCTGCCCTCTGTTCTCTCGCCATCCTCCTCTCCCCTTTTTCTGTTTCTCGTTCTTCCACTCGTTCTTTTCAGGCCGTCTGGAGTTTATCAACGGTGGTTGGTGCATGAGCGACGAGGCCACCACCCACTACAGCGCCGTCATCGACCAGATGACCCTGGGCCTGCGTTTCCTCAACGACACCTTCGGGCCCTGCGGACGCCCCCGCGTCGCCTGGCACATCGACCCCTTCGGACACGCACGGGAACACGCCTCCATGTTTGCCCAGGTAAACACACACACACACACACTGACACAGGAGGATTAGGGTTAGTGTTAGGTATGTAGGCAAGGCAAGTTTATTTCTGTAGCGCATTTCATACACAGAGGCAGTTCATTGTGCTTAACCGAAATAAAAGCAAACAACAATATGTAAAAGCTTAAAAAAATACTTAAACAAGGATACAAGGATATTTATTTGTCACATGCATAAACATACTGGGTAGTAGGACATGCAGTGAAACTGTTGATTGTGAGTGTAGGCTGTGCATGGGGAGTGGGGAGTAAAGTGCGTAGAATGCAGTTGGGGGGATGACTACCAGATGAAGGGCAGAGGTAGAAAAGGTGATGGGGGATGCGATAAAGTGCAGTTATGGTTTTGGAGGGAGGACTGGCTGTGGTGGCAGATCATGGGCTGCGTGTGGGGTGGGGGGGTGGAACTGCATGTGCAGCTGACGGCGCTGAGGTGGGGTTGGACAAACGTGTGTGGAGAGGGCTGAGGGCAGCAGGGAGCAAGATATGTGCTGTGTGCGTGTGGGAGGGGGGCTTGAGTCGTGAGGGCTGTGTCCTGTGTGGTAAAAGTAGTATTTGTAGTAAAAGTGGGTAGGTGCTGTGGCGCAGTGCGTAGAGCATGCGCCCATGGGGACCCAGATTTTAATTCGGCCTGGGTCATTTCCCATCCATCCATCCATCCATCCATCCATCCATCCATCCATCCATCCATCCATCCATCCATCCATCCATCCATCCATCCATCCATCCATCCATCCATCCATCCATCCATCCATCTACATGTTGTTACTATGTAAAAGGCACTATTGAAATTAAGTGTTACCAAATCATCTCTTGAAGCTGGACAGAGTAATGGTCATGAGGAAAAGATGCGACCTGTCACCTGAACCTTGGTAACTGTTGCCTTGTGTATAAGCTGATCGTCTGAAACGTGATGTTTTTGTAGCAGAAGCGGAACATTTAAAGCTGCCTTGGTGCCTGACAAAAATGCACCACCTTATTGCTTCAGCTAACCATATTTCAGCAGTATTAGCAAGCAGACATAGGTGGTAAATGACACTTGTCTGTGTTAATACTCTTGACTAACAGTGTTTCCCCCCTAAGATTATTTTTCTTCCTCTATCTCTCTCTCTGTTGTTGACTCTTTCTATCTTTGTTTCTCTGTGTCTTTGTTTCTCTCTGTCTGTCTGTCTCTCTCTTTATCTCTCTGTCTTTCTGTCTGTCTTTCTCGCTCACTCTGTCTCTCTATCTCCCCGCGCTTTCTCCCTCCCTTCTCAGATGGGTTACGATGGCTTCTTCTTCGGCCGTCTGGACTACCAGGACAGGGAGCGGCGTAAGGAGGCCAAGGAGCTGGAGCTGCTGTGGAGGGCCAGTGAGAGCCTTTCTCCCCCGACTGCAGACCTCTTCACCGGTACACAACACCTAACCCATCGCCAGGCACCAGCGTAACCAATTTAGCGGATGAGTTCACATTATTGGCATTTTGCCCAGGGCTGATAATATTCAGGCACTGTGCCTGAATTCAGGCTTGGAGGTGTTTATCTGCGAGTAAATAATATAGGTCTACACCGAGAATATTTAATAGGAAAAGCTTGTCAGTGCTGGGATGTTGTCACGTTTGAACGCCACTCCCCTGCTGTTCCACTTAAAACAATGCTTCACCTGATTAACGAAGGAAGTTATCACAGTGCAAATAGACCAATTCAGCTCCCATAAACATTTGGTTTGAGTAAGTGAACTCATAATGTTTATTTGTAAACCAATTTCACATTAAAATATCTGTCTTCACCCTGCCGATAAAATACTTGTTTACACTACCCTCCTTTGGGCACTCTCCAATACACAGCGGAGCATTATAAAAAATTATGTTTTTTGTCGATGGTGTGTTAATGTAATAGAGTATTAATGCACCATAATAAACTGCTTTTTTTCAGTCAGTCAAGAATTTAAGTGTGCCTAGTGCTCTTCCAATCAGTTATTTCTGCTGCTGGGAAATTGTGTATACTTTTGGATCAGTATTTGGGTTATGATCAGGACTTGGTAAAAAAAAATCTGCCACCCCAAAAAACAAAAAAACACCAGTTTGGTCAGTAAGTAATTGAAAGCCACTGTACAGACATTTTAGACCACCTATTGTATTGAAACCAGAGGATGGTTATTGTGAAGGTACTGAGGGTACAGTAGTGCATTCCATCATCTTACATTTTGAACATGACCTTCTCCCCTGTGCCTCTGCACCCTCTTGGGTTCCCCCCCTCCTCCTCCCCCCCCATGTCACCCATGGCTCCACCGCTCTGTGTGTCCCACGCAGGCATCCTTCCCAACGGCTACAACCCTCCAGACGGCTTCTGCTGGGACCAGTCCTGCACTGACTCGCCCATCCGTGATGACCCGGACCTGGAGGACTTCAACGTGCATGACGTAGTGCAGTTGTTTTTGGAGACAGCCCACAACCAGGTAAAAAACAAAAAGTCTTTTTTTTTGCATTGACTTCTCCTTGTTACAGAAAGTTAAGTAGGAAGATGTACTTTTGCACGTGATTTACCATGTGCATTGCAAGTTGTGCATATTGCACTGTGGAGTATCTGTGTTGAGTTCATGATGTAGCCTAAGCAAGTCTATTATCGGCTGGGTGGTAAGAGACGTTTGGATGGGAAATCAGTCTTCAAACAAACGTTATAAGTTCACTATCTCAAACCAAAGGTTTACAGGAGCTGAATTTGTCTTTTTTCACAGGGATAACTTCTTTTTCACTGGGTAAAGCCCCATTTTAAGCAACAGAAATGGTTGCTAATATGCACTATGCTAATAATAGGATCACTTCCGCTATTTTAAAAACCATTGCATGACATTATAACAACAGACAGACACTCAATGATAGCTGATGTGATTTACAACATGGTTCTATTGCAATTTCTTTAAGATATAATATGTAAAACTATTCCCATTCATCCGTGGTATGGTAGTAAAATGAGCTACGTTGTAAGCAACTGGACTTTCTTTGCAGCTTGAAGACATTTCACCATTCATCCAAAAGGCTTCTTCAGTTCTGGAATTCCCCATCATCAGGCCAGAACTGAAGAAGTCTTTTGGGTGAAAGGTGAAATGTCTTCAAGCTGCAAAGAAAGTCCAGTTGCTTACAACTTAGCCCCTTTGACATAAAACTGCTATGCTAAACACAGTAAAAATATTGTTCCTGTTGTAGTCGAAAATCTACAAGACCAACCACATCATCATGACCATGGGCTCAGACTTCCAGTACGAGAACGCCAACCTGTGGTACAAGAACATGGACAAGCTCATCCGCTACGTCAACGGGCAGCAGGCCGCGGGCAGCAAGGTCAACGTGCTCTACTCCACCCCCTCATGCTACCTGCAGGAGCTGCACCGCGCCAACTCCACCTGGTTGGTACCCACACACACACACACACACACACACACACACACACAAATACACACACACACACACACACAAATACACACACACACACACAAATACACACACACACACACACACACAAATACACAAATACACATGCATACACACATACACACGTATTCACACACACCAGGGGTGGAAATTAACTATGCAAAATGTGAACCTTTACCAGCCACTGACAAATAAATAGTAAAAAATTCCCCAGCCGCTCAACAGTAAGTGATTATTTTATGTCGGAAATCTACCAAACACACACACATTGATTGTGGAAGTCTTTCTGCATTGATTATGTGTGCACAGTCTTTTGTAGAGACATGTAGATGGAAGCTATAGGAAATGGTCCTATCTGGGAAAAGCAAGCAAGAACCACTAACATACGTGTCATGTCTTCTCCCTTTTCTCTCTTTCTCTCTCTCTGTCTCTCTCTCTCTTTTTCTCTCTCTTTCTCTTTCTCTCACTCTCTCGTTCTCTCTCCCTTTCCCTCTCTCTCTGTCTCTCTCTCTGTCTCTTTCTCTCTCTCTCTCTCTCTCTCTCTGTCTCAGGGCTCTGAAGACAGACGACTTCTTCCCGTATGCTGATGACGCTCATGACTTCTGGACGGGCTACTTCACCAGCAGGCCTGCTCTGAAGCGCTACGAGAGGCAGAGCAACAGCCTTCTGCAGGTCCGTCTGTCTGTCTGTCTGTCTGTCTGCCCTGCTGTGGCATAACGCCCCTTTTGAAACTTTACTTACTCAAGAGAGTGAGGGCAAACCTCTGGTCACTAATCTACTGCATCTTTACACACACCCACACCCACATACACACATCCACACACACATCCACGCACACACACATACACACACACATACACACACACACACACACACACACACACACACACATACACACACACAACACACATATACAGACACAGACAGTCATAAACTGCACTCTTCATACTGTTTAGAACACCATAGAGAGAGACAGACAGACAAACACACAAACACGGACAATCATAAACTGCACTCTTTATACTGTTTAGAACACCATACACCCACGCACACATACACATACATACACACACACACACACACACACACACACACACTGACAAATCTATTGCATCTGCACACACACACACACACACACACACCAAGCAGGGTACTTGTAATACCTTGCTACACTTTATGCAATAACTAAACAGTGGTTACAAAGTTTTTCTAATCTTTATAACTCACATGAAAACAGAGTTATGACACTGACTCGTGACCCTTAGTTTATTGATGTAGATGTAGATGTATAGATGTTTTTCCTTGTGACCATACTTCAATAAAGGCTTTTATATTTTCTATCGGGAGCACCTAAATCTTCCTTGTTCTTGTTTGTTTGTGTGCAATAATATGCAACTTCCCCATTTCCACCTGTAGCTGTTGCCTACCTGTCATTCTCGGTTTGAAGGAGTGAGTGTTGTTTGTGTTCCCTCTCGCCCCTCTACCCTGTCCTGTGCAGACGTGCAATCAGCTGGAGGTACTGGGCGGGCCCAGGTCCAGGAGTGGGCCCTTCGGAAAGGGAAGCAGCGACTTCATGAGTGAGTCTCACTTCAGTGTTTCTGTGTCACTGTGTCACAGTGGACCACAGTGGATCGCTGACATTTAGACATTTATTCCAGACTACACACATACACAAAAGGAGATACATATGCCATAGCTAAGTTTCCCGGAGCAGGGACACTTCAGACACACACACCCCCTACACACTCATACAAGCATGAGGCACCTATGAATATCGTAACCCCCAAAAACTTATTGCAGTTTCTCATTAAGTCTCTGTGTTCCTCTGCATATCTGTAGGTTGTTTATGTGCTCTTTTGTAAGTCACTTTGGATAGAAGTGTCTGCTAAGTGTAATTTAATGTATTGTAAAAGTCTTGCTGTGATTGGCTGACCTCTGTGTCCCACTTGTATCTGATTGGCAGGGAGAGCCATGGGCGTGGCCCAGCACCACGACGCCGTGTCCGGCACGGAGAAGCAGCACGTGGCCTACGACTACGCCCGCAGGCTGGCCACCGGCTGGGACTACTGCCAGGTACTTTACCTGCCTGTGGGGGTGGAGGACAGGTGGTGGGGGGTGGGGGTGGGTTTGTGTTTTTAACGTGCTTTAGGGCTCATTTCCACCGCCTTGTTCAGCGCGTAGCCGTGTTCAGCGCGTTGGCTGTAGGTTTGTATAGGGACAGAATACGCTCAGAACACGCTTGCGGTAGAAATGGTCTAATCTGTTAACGTGCATTCTAAACGAATACGGACAGAATACGGCCACGCGCTGAACACGCAGAGAGTGCGGTGGAAATGGGCCCTTACTGTGTACGAGAGTAGGTGCCTGCTGCCACAAACAGTAGAGACTACATATTTTGTCAAAATTGAGTTTAGACTGAAAATTGCATTTTATAAAACCTCTTTTGTCTTGTGACTAAACCTCTTGCTTCTTCTTATTAAGAAAGTACATAAATCATCACCACTATTATACCCACAGCATGTTAGACAGGGCAGGAGGACAACTTTGAAAGCATTTTCTCAGTTTCAATATCAGTGTAGTTACTGCCAGGGTTCCCACGGTCATGGAAATCCTGGAAAAGTCATGGAAATTGAAAATCCAATTTTCCAGGCCTGGAAAAGTCTTGAAATTTTGTAAATTCACTGAAAATTTTGGAAAAGTCATGGAATTTAAGCTTCTCCTTACACAACTAGAGCGTTCTGTTAAGTTATCATTAGTCCTTTAGAGTCTACAATAAATGCATTGACAGTATTTAGCCCTAAAAGTATGCTAAATTCTACACACTTAAGGTGCCGTGAAGTCGTAAAAAATGCACTTTAGGTCATGAAAAAGTCATGGAAAAGTTTTGAAGTCTTGCAAAGCAAGTCTTATGTGGTGCTAGTGTTTTGAGAAGGGTTATCATAATACCACAATTTTAAACTCAACCGAAAAATCGAATGTGTAAGAAAGTCAAAAAAGTCAAAAATTAGCTTGCCGGTGTACACTGGTGCACTTACGGAAACATTTATCACCGGCTGGGACTACTGCCAGGTACTTTACCTACCTGTGGTCGTGGGGATGGGGAGGAGGGGGGGGGGGGTGGATGAGGTGCTCTCAATGTGGCTTATTGTGAGTGCGACACCAGGTGCCTGCTGCCACGAACAGTAGAGAGGGGGGGTTCAGCCACCCAGTGATGGGTTCCCACAGTGGCTGCGTTTCGTGCTACTGTGGGGGGATGTCCTCGGGAGCTGATGGCAGATAAGGAACACATGAGAAGGTGGTGGACATGGCACACCTGTAGGTTCAGTAATGTACACTCTCTCGTTTCTCTGTTCCCCCCTTTTTTCCCTCCTCTTTCTTTTTTCTCTTCTGTTCCCCTCTACCTTTTCTATTTTATACCTTTCCTTATGTCCACCTCTTTCTTTCTTTGGTTCTGTCTTTCTTTCTTTGTGTCTGTCTTTTTGTCTTTCTTTTTTTCCTCTTCCATCTCTCTCTTTTTCTCTGTCTCTTTTTCCTGTTCCCCCTTTTTCTCCTCTTTCTTTTTTTTCCTCTCTACCTTTTCTACTTGTTCCCCTTATGTTCGTTTTCTTTCTTTCTTTCTTTCTTTCTTTCTTTCTTTCTTTCTTTCTTTCTTTCTTTCTTTCTTTCTTTCTTTCTTTCTTTCTTTCTTTCTTTCTTTCTTTGTCTTTTCTATGCATCTCTCTCTCTCTCTCTCTGTCTCTCTCTCTCTCTCTCTCTCTCTCTCTCTCTTTCAGATCCTGGTGATGAACTCTCTGGCTGTGCTGAGTGGCTCTGATGACATGCGTGCGTTCTGTGAGAGGCTCAACATCAGCGTATGCCCACTGACAGAGTCCAGTAAAATGGTACGGTACCTGCACAGCCACTGCCATCTGTTAATTGCCCTGTGTTAGAATCCCATCGTCTTTTTAGACATCATATATGTCACCCCAGTTAACCCCTAAATGCAGTTGTTATGGCATGTAGCAGATGCTTTTCCTCAAAGCAATGTACAACACTAAAAACACCACATTATGAACACACTTGGCTGAATTTTAAAATATAAAAAGAAATGTTTGAGGCCGTGTGGTGGGTGGGGGAAGTGTTGCGCCAAGTCACTGCTGAAGAGATGGTGGTTTTAAATGTGTGATGAGGATGAGGATGGGGCTGCCTTTAAAAGTCACAGAAGAATGTGAGCTATGCAGTCGATGTGGTATTGTTGAATTGTCTGACAAGAATCTCTCTCTTTCTCTTTCTTTCTCTCTCTCTCTCTCTCTCTCTCTCTGTCTTTTTCTCTCTCTCTCTCTTTCTCTCTCTCTCTCTTTCTCTCTCTTTCTCTTTCTGTCTCTTTCTCTCTGTCTCTGTCTCTCTCTCTGTCTCTGTCTCTCTCTCTCTCTCTCTCTCTCTCTCTCTGTCTCTCTCTCTCTCTCTGTCTCTTTCTCTCTCTCTCTCTCTCTCTCTCTCAGTTCACCATGAGTGTGTATAACCCCTTGGCCCGCCCCATCAGCTGGTATGTGCATCTGCCTGTTAACGGCAGCGCCTACAGCGTGACAGATGCTCAGGGAAAACCTGTAGCCTGCGCGGTGAGTGGCCGTCTGTGTGTGTGTGTGTGTGTGTGTGTGTATGCATGCATGTGTGTGTGTGTGTGTGTGTATGTATGTGTGTGTGTGTGTGTGTGTGTAAGCATGCATATGTGTGTGTGAGCATCAGTGTGTGTGCATGCATGCATATGTGTGTGTGAGTGTCCGTTTTTGTGTGTATTGATGTGTGTGTGTATGCGCGTGTGTGTGAGAGTGTCCGTGGGTGTGTGTATTGATGTGTGTGTGTGTGTGTGTGTGGGAGAGTGTCCGTGGGTGTGTGTGTGTGTATGCATGTATGTGTGTGTGGTCATAGCTCAACAGCACAGGACAGTCACAAAAAGTACAGCGCTACATGCCACAGCTCTGCATTACAAAGCCAAAAGGCAGTAATTACATATTTTTTCAAGACTGAAAATTCAATTTCATAATACTGCTTTTGTCTTGTGACTAAAGCTCTTGCTTCTTCCTATTAAGAAAGTACATAAATCATTACCACCATTATACCCACAACACGTTTGACTTGGCAGTCGAAGGCATTGTTCTTAGTTTCAGTATCCGAGTAGTTACTGCACTTTGCCTTTGTAGGGCAGTTTGCAGAAGTGGGTCGCCGATCTGTACTGTAGTTCGAATGAGATATAAGAAAGGCAATTCCGCTTCCAACCTGTAGGGCGACCCAAGAGGAAAAGTGCTTTAGTGTTGCTTTAAGATGAAGACTATGATAAGGGCTATGTAATGTCTTCAGTGCATGTACATATTGTGTTAATCTAAAGAGTTAAGGGAATGTGTGGTGCATCCTCCTTTTCTCTAAGTATGCACTGATACTTTTCAGCACCATAAAGTATGTGTTTTTGTTACAGGTAAATAAAGTACTGTCATGACATTTAGATGTGTTTAATGTATGACTGTTTTATATTTAGGTTATGTGATTGTTGTAAATGGTGCTATAAGCGAATTTGTATTGTGGATGACATTTGTGTATTTAGGATTAAGATGATGATGAGGGCTATGTAAGGTTTTCAGTGTGTGTACATATCGTGTAAATGTTGATCTTAAAGTTTAAAGTAATATGTGGTGCTCCTTTCCTTTCCTCAGGTGATCCACATATCCAAGGCCACGCAGGTGCTGCGGGGCAATCGAGGCTTCGCACAGAACGAGCTGGTGTTCCAGGTGCAGGCCCCTCCTCTGGGCTACAGCACCTACTCCATCTCCCTGCTCCAGAACAGGCCTCCACCACCCCCACCCCGGCCCAAGGCCCCCCTCACCATGCAGAACAAGGTCTCGACCAGGGGCAGCCTGGGGGGGGGAGAGTCCCCTCTCTTACCATACTATCAAAGATTGTAGATAGGCCAAGCAAGATGCTTCATGGTAGTTCATGTCTATGGGAGCAAAGTGGGGATCAGTTCCGGGCTACATAAATAGGCGTGTCAATGATGTGCTTGGCTGTAGTAGCTAGCACCACACACTACAAATAAACTCGCTGCACAAAGTTAATTTTCTGGAGAGTCATACTACCACAACATTTTCCTTAAATGGGGAAATCTGTGAAATTCTAGGGTCCTGCCATAGACCTCAGTGTTACAGAGCGTGCCTCTGCACTGCATAAAGAGGGATTCATCTGCTAGAATAGTATACTGTGATGAAAATGAAAAGAGAAATGTATAAAATATAAATGTAAATGTAAATCATAGTAATAATAATAACAATACTGATAATACTACATTTTATTTATAGGCACATTTCATCACACCTAAGGCCACCAAATATTTATATGAACTGTGTAGCATAATCTTGTGTGCTTAAGGAACTGTACTCTACTTGACTTGCATGTATTTTGCTGCTGTGGTATGTGTGTGTGTGTGTGTGTGTGAGATCACTTCCTGTGCTGCTCTTCCCACCTCAGTACTTAAAGGCGACCTTTGACCCAGCCACTGGCCTCCTGAGCAGCCTTAGCAACCTGGAGACCAAACAGAGCATCCAGCTGAGCCAGAACTTCTTCTGGTGAGACACCACCTAGGCTTCGACTTCAACACTGATTCATAGCAGATGGACAGACACACACACACACCCACACACATTACCTATGTCCTACGATGTCCTATGTATCAATCCAACACAGTCTTATCCAAAACACACACACACACACACACACACACACACACACACACATACACCAGGGGAGAAATTAACTTTGCAAAGTGTGTACCTTTGTGAACCTTTTCCAGACACTATATAAATAAATGGTTCTTTTTTTATTATATATTAATAAATTGTATAAATAAATAAATGGTTAAATTCACCAGCCACTCAACAATTTATAATTTTATGCCCAAAATCTCCCAGACACTTTTGTATTTTACCAGCATTTGGCTGGTGGCTGTTGCGAATTTCCATCTCTGACATACACGCATATATTCACACACACACTGACACTCACACTACACACATCATGAGGAAGCAGGTTGGTAAGTAAGATTTGAGTCACCCAGTTCTGTGTTGGAGGGGAATTTTGTGTCCATGCACAGTTCTGCAAATCCACCAGTGTGCAAAACACCAGTGTTCACTTTTAATGTAGTCAACTTACTTACAACTTACTGAAGTTTTCTCTCCTTCCTCTCATCTAGCCTTTCCTACTTACTTAAACTCTTTCGATGTTCCACATTATCTTTCTTTCATTATTAAATCATATAGTCCCAGAAAATGTTTGCATTGCTCTCAACAACTGTGTCTGTGTGTCTGTGTCTGTGTGTGTGTGCGTGTGTCTGTATATGTGTGTGTGTGTCTGTGTCTGTGTGTGTGTGCGTGTGTGTCTGTATGTGTGTGTGTGCGTGTATGTGTGTCTGTATTTGTGTGGGTGTGCGTGTGTGTCTGTATATGTGTGTGTGTGTGTGTGTGTGTGTGTGTGTCTGTCTGTATTTGTGTGTGTGTGTGGTCTCAGGTACAATGCCAGTGCGGGCAACAACGAGGAGAGCAACCAGCCATCAGGCGCCTACATCTTCAGACCGAACACCTCCACCCCTTTCATCATCAGCAAGACCGCCAAGATCCAGACAGTGCAGGTACAGCAGACAGCAGACAGTGGAAGAGAAAGGGAGAGGGGTCAATCCCCACTTCAGACCGTAAAAACCCTGCCATGTATTCCTTCTACCTGATCTCTTAATCAGAATCAGATTTATTCACTTTTATTGGCCAAGTATACTTCAAGACTAAGACCTCTATTGTCATTTTACAGTTCTCTGTACAGTGAAATTAAACAGCAGGGCCACAAAGATGCAAGAGCGAAGTATTTACAAGGGCATAATAAATAATACTAAGTGGTGAATACTTATGTATACAGTGGTCCCTCGCTATAACGCGGTTCACCTTTCGCGCCCTCGCTGTTTCGTGGATTTTTTTAGTGCATGCTTTTTTTTTTTTCTTTACAGCGCATTGAGTTCTGCACCCTGATTGGCTTAGAGCTGTGTGCCTCTGAAGTGCTGTATGGCTGCAAGTTTGAACTTTGAGAGTAGAAGAGAGAGAAATGTGATAAAATGTCAATGCCGGTCTGAGAAAAGTGTATAAAGTGTGTAGTGAGGGGTTTTTACAGCCTTAAAACGTCTATAGTAATTGTAAAAAATAAAGCTGACTACTTCGCGGATTTTGCCTATCGCGGGTTATTTTTAGAACGTAACTCCCGCGAATAACGAGGGACCACTGTACCAGGAACGTGACTCTGGTAGATGTTAGCTCTCTATACATTTAACACACAGACATGTAGTAGTAATATACATTAAATAGGCAACTATTTTACAAATAGTTGCCTATTTGTAAAAAGGCAACTATTTGTAAAAAGGCAACTATTTGTAAAAAGGCAACTATTTGTAAAAAGGCAACTATTTGTAAAAAGGCAACTATTTGTAAAAGGCAACTATTTGTAAAAACATCGTAGGACATAGGTAATGTGTGTGGGTGTGTGTGTGTGTGTGTGTGTCTGTCTGTCTGCTATGGATCAATGTTAAAGTGGAAGCCCTTGTGGTGTCTCACCAGAAGAAGTATACTGTATACTACAGACACAGCAATACACAAATGGCCAAAGTGAATGGCCACAGAGGATTTCACTAATTAGTGATCTACCTGTCTGATGTTTTGTAGGCTTGTTATAATCAGCTGCTTTTTAGAGACTGGTTGGATCAAAATATGTTGTAGGGTTTTTCACTTTGTGATGCTGACATTGACACCTCTTGGAAGATGATGAGATGAGTGCCCTGAAACAAATATGTATTTTGACTGTGCTGGGAGGTCCACAGGAGTTCAGATGTTACCTGATTGTGTGTGTGTGTGTTTGTGTGTGTGTAGTCATGTAGTCATGTATTTCTATGGTTGTGAGGGCCAAGTGTCCTTACAATGATAGGAAAACTAGAAAAAATTGACTTGTGAGGACATTATGATGGTCCTCCCAACCTCACAACAGTGTTTTCTAGGCCATTTTGTTGTTATTGAAAAAAGTAAAAGGGCAAAAACATTTTTACTGACAGGTTAAGGTTAGGGATTGTTTTGGTCAGGGCACAGTTAAGCATTCTTTAGTTAGATATGAATGGGAGTCGATGGAAGGTCCTCACAAGCATAGAAAAAACGTGTGTGTGTGTGTGTGTGTGTGTGTGTGTTTCAGAACGGCATGGTTCAGGAGGTGAGGCAGGTGTTTAGATGTTACCTGACTGTGTGTGTGTGTTTCAGAACGGCATGGTTCAGGAGGTGAGGCAGGGGTTTAGATGTTACCTGACTGTGTGTGTGTGTGTGTTTCAGAATGGCGTGGTTCAGGAGGTGAGGCAGGGGTTTAGATGTTACCTGACTGTGTGTGTGTGTGTGTGTTTCAGAATGGCGTGGTTCAGGAGGTGAGGCAGGGGTTTAGATGTTACCTGACTGTGTGTGTGTGTGTGTGTGTTTCAGAATGGCGTGGTTCAGGAGGTGAGGCAGGTGTTTAGATGTTACCTGACTGTGTGTGTGTGTTTCAGAACGGCATGGTTCAGGAGGTGAGGCAGGTGTTTAGATGTTACCTGACTGTGTGTGTGTGTGTGTTTCAGAACGGCATGGTTCAGGAGGTGAGGCAGGTGTTTAGATGTTACCTGACTGTGTGTGTGTGTGTGTGTGTTTTAGAATGGCGTGGTTCAGGAGGTGAGGCAGGTGTTTAGATGTTACCTGACTGTGTGTGTGTGTGTGTGTGTTTCAGAATGGCGTGGTTCAGGAGGTGAGGCAGGTGTTTAGATGTTACCTGACTGTGTGTGTGTGTGTGTTTCAGAATGGCGTGGTTCAGGAGGTGAGGCAGGTGTTTAGATGTTACCTGACTGTGTGTGTGTGTGTGTGTTTCAGAATGGCGTGGTTCAGGAGGTGAGGCAGGTGTTTAGATGTTACCTGACTGTGTGTGTGTGTGTGTGTGTTTCAGAATGGCGTGGTTCAGGAGGTGAGGCAGGTGTTCAGCCCCTGGGTGTCTCAGGTGGTGCGCCTGCATGAGGAGAGCAGAGAGCTGGAATTGGAGTGGACCATTGGCCCTGTGCCTTTCCAGTGAGTCTCACACACACACACACACACACCACTCCCACATGGTCACACACTCCCACACATTCACATGCTCTCACACACTCAGTGTGCACTTGCTTAAACTCATATTCAGACAGGCACACACACACACACACACACACACACACACACACACACACACACACACTCACACCATACAGCCCTCGGAGTGATTTATACACATGCATCCACACACACACACATGGTCACACATCCAGTGCAAACTCCAGTGCTCAAATGTATATTCAGACACACACACACATACACACATTCACACGCATGTGTCAGATTACTGACCTCTCTGTCCCTGTAACACACACACACACACACACACACACACACACACACACACACACTAACCCTACAGTCAGTCATAAACTATCATACACTTGTGAACGAAATTGAGCAGCGGAGCAGCAGTGTGTGTGACACAGAGGTGGTGGTGGAAAGCTATGACTCATAAGTCACATTACAGACCTGCATGTCATCTCTTTGTCCCTGACACACACACACACACACACACACACACACACACACAGGCACTCTCTCGCTCGCTTAAAATCATATTTACACACGCACACAGACACTCTCTCGCTCGATTAAAATCATATTCACACACACACACACACACACACACACACACACACACACACACACACACACACCCTCACTTCAACACACGCATACACTGGCTTTAACTCACATACACACGCGCAGTCAGTAGCTATCCTACATTCTGTGAGATTAGACAGTGTGTGCGTGTTACCCAAAGATGCATGTGAAAAGCTTTGATACGTGTTTCACATTACTGATGTATCTCCTTTCTGTCCCTGATATGCACACTCACACACACACACACACACACACACACACACACACACACACACACACACACACACACACACACACGCACTCTCTCTCTCTCGCTCTCTCTCTCTCTCTTTCTCTCTTTCTCTCTGTCTGTCTTTCTGTGTCACACACACACACACACGCACACACACACATTTGTCCCCTATCAGGGATGGTCTGGGGAAGGAGGTGATCACTCGTCTGGACAGCAGCATTAAGACTGCGGGCTACTTCTACACCGACTCCAACGGCAGAGAGGTGCTGGAGCGCCGGTAAGAACTGCCCCATAGGCATAGCCACTTGTCAATCAGGCTTACCCAATCAGAAGGCTCTCTTTGTTTGATTGACTGTTTCAGTAGTAATAGTGACCTATGTGTTTTGGGCTAGGCCCACCTGTTTTTTTTTTTGTGTTTTTTTCCCCTGGGCCCGCCTACTTTATGATTTCTGGTTACGGCCTTTGAACTGGGCCAAGAGATCCAATGCAGCCACAGACTGTGTCGGCTCTGTCCTACTCTCTGCTAAAAGACAGAACAACGCAGCTCAAGTGTAGCCTGGTAAACCCGCCCGTCGTACTTCATTTCATTTTGTGCAGAGGGTCTGGACCAGACACCGTCAGAAACTCTTTCTTTCTGGAGGTGTGGACTCTGCTGAAGTTTAAAACAAGTGGCTCTGCCTTTACCCAATCGCTAACGCCTGGTCATCATGTATGCAATTAGCCTACCTACGCACTACAATTCAAATGCAGCACACAAGGTCAACGTCATGGCTAATGAACACACCCTCTGTTCGCTGATTGGATTGGTCTTGCTGGGGCCGACTAAATGACCCTCAAGAGATTCCGGTCCAGACCCTCTGTACAAAATGAAATGAAGTACGAGGGGGGGGCTTACCAGGCTGGCTCAAGTGTGCTGTGTCCATAGCAAATTTAAGTCTATTTTCTTATGTACAGTTGGAAAACATGTGTCCCTGCACAATGAAATTCTTCCTTTCCTATGTACTTGAATGCCACATGTGATAAAACATATTAAGACATAATACAAGACATAAGACATAGTAAAAAGCAACTTGTACAGCTGAATAAGTGTCTGTAATATGTAAGCTGGTCTGTAGTGCAGTGGTGGAGAATGACTCCCAGTAAAAGCAATATGTTCATGATCAAATGGATTTTTCAACATTCTGTTGATCCCAGTGAGACTGAATATGAGTTAATGGTCAACGCCTGTTGTGTCTGTAGAAAACCAAAATTAGCTTTGTTGTATACTAAGGCTGGGCAATTAATTGATCGTTATCAGTGATTGTGAATTCGTAAATTCAGATCAATCACAACGATCAGCCTGTCAACATGCTCTCTCACTGGCAGTATCAGGGGTAAAGACGTGATAAAAAAAAAAACGTCATATCAGACAATATGAGAAATTATGTCGTGATCGTTTTTTTTGCCATAAATTCCGGCCCTATTGTACACTGTCTCCATTGCAAATGCAGTCATACTCAAACCAGTTTTCTCTAATGCATTCTGCTGAATCTCTGGAGCCTGGGTATGAGGTTTATGTGGAAAAGCTAAATATGCAGTGTGTGTGTGTGTCCGTCCGTGTCCGTCCGTGTGTGTCCGTGTCCGACAGGAGGGACTACCGACCCACTTGGAAGCTGATTCAGTCAGAGCCCATCGCTGGGAACTACTACCCCATCAACTCCCGCACCTACATCAAGGTCAGCTGCTCCGACTGAGCCCCCGTAGTCACTACATGCCATTACAATCATTCACCCCTTCATCTTCCCGCCAGTCCTTTTGCTTTTTGTCTCAATGCTGACTCTGGGTCAGATTAGATAGGGTGCACATTTCAGAACAGGCCAGAATTTGGCATACGCCTGAAATGGTCACAATCTGTCTTTGTTTCAGTAGTCGGTCTGTGTTTACTGTGTGTGTCTTGGTGATATAGTTGGCGGTTTTTAGTCTAATGTGATCTCCACAGTCTCTGATATCTTTCTTATGAATGAAAAATATGGTGTGTGTGTGTCTGTGGATGTTTGTGTGTGTACACATGTGTGTGTGTATGTGTGTGTGCACGTGTGTGTGCACATGTGTTTGTGTGTGTGCGCACGTGTGTGTGTACACGTGTGAGTGCACATGTTTGTGTGTGTGTGCACATGTTTGTGTGTGTCTATGTGTGTGTGTGTGTGTGTGTGTGTGTGTGTGTGTGTGTGTGTACGTATGTGTGCACGTGTGTGCGCACATGTTTGTGTGTGTGTGTGTGTGTGTGTGTATGTGTGCATGTGTGTGTGCACATGTTTGTGTGTGTGTTTGTGTGTACATGTGTTTGTGTGTGTGCACGTATGTGGGTGTGTGTATGCACTTGTGTGTGTATGTGTGTGTTTGTGTGTGTGTGTATGTATCTGCATCCGAGCCTGTGTGTGTTTGATTTTCCCTTCAGGACAAAGAGGCTCAGCTGACGGTGGTGACGGACCGCTCCCAGGGGGCCAGCAGCATTGTGGACGGCTCCCTGGAGATCATGGTGAGACACCCCATGGCCTCCGCATCAACACCAGCGCCTCCAAAACACTCCTGCATCAACACCAGTGCCTCTAATACACTCCTGCATCAACACCAGTGCCTCTAATACACTCCTGCATCAACAGCAGTGCCTCTAATACACTCCTGCATCAACAGCAGTGCCTCTAATACACTCCTGCATCACCAACAGCACCTCCAAAACACTCCTGCATCAACACAAGTGCCTGTAAAGCAGTGGTTCTTAAGTGGTGCGGTCTAGGCACCCAAAATTTCCTATCACCAGGAAGTTGCGACCCAAATGTTCAAACCAACTCAGTAACACCACCCCCCATTCCAAAAAAAAAACCCAAGAATATTATCATACACAGGACTATTTCATCCCTATCACCAAGACACATAACAAACTGAACAGCTAACTTATTTGTAATTAATAGATTTTTTTTTTTTACATTTCCACTAATGTAGTGCCCTGGCAGTACATCTGACATGGTAATACTTTTTGTTTTTGGTTTTTTAAGCTACAAGCTCCACGACCCACTAGTGAAGAAACACTGCTGTAAAACACTCCTGCATCAACACGTGGCCTCGAAAGAACTCCAGCATAAACATACGGGGCCTCCAAAACATTTCCATATGCTTCCCTGGTAGACACTGCAGTCAGAGATACTCTCCACACCACACCACTCATATCCTGCTTAAAGGGGCAAACCGAGATGGAGATAGAAAGAGACTACTACATTTATCCACTACCCAAATATAAACAGGCCTTATTCTGCCATTTTGAGGTCTATAGCGTAAGCAAGTCTGTTATCGGTCAGGTGATACGACATTTCAATGTGAAATTGGTTTAACATGAACGTTATAAGTTTGCTTACTCAAGCCAAAGGTTTATGGGAGCTGAATTTATCTATTTTCATTGGGATAACTTCTTTTTCACCGACTAAATCCTCATTTTAAGTGAAACAGCAACAGAAATGGCTGATAATAGGCCCAGTCAATTGAAAACCATAGGTTGTTTTTTGCATGGGAGGGGGGCCTAGTAATTAAATCTTTTCAGGGGCCCAGCCATCTCTCCGGTTAGGCCTGTGTATGTGCATATATTATTGCTTATTTTCTAACAACATGCCTAGTTGTTGTTTGGCATGCCTCGATGCCTGTGTAGATGTTAATATCGATATTACATTCTCCTCCCCCACAGTTGCACCGGCGGCTACTGTACGATGACGTGCGTGGCGTGGGGGAGCCCCTGAACGAGACGGGCGAGGCCGGACCTGAGGGCCTGGTGGTGCGCGGGCGTCTGCTGCTCACCCTCACGCCCCCCGACACGGCCGCAGACACCCACAGACCCCTGGCACAGGCACAGGTGCTGCAGCCTCTGCTCAGCTTCACGGAGGGAGCGCCCAAGCCCTCTACCCGCCTGCAGGTAGGTCGGATGGACGGAGATGCATGAATGGATAAAGAGCTGTCCATATCATCTTGCAGGTTTCCCACGGTCATGGAATTCCTGGAAAAGTCATGGAAAGTGAAAATGTAATTTTCCAGAACTGGAAAAATCATGGAATTTTTGTTTCCCCCTAAAGCAACTACAGTGTTCTGTTATCATTAGGCTTTTAGAGTCGACAATAAATGCATTGACTATTTTTGAATGTTGAACATTTCATATTTAAGTATGCTGAATTCTACACACTTAAGGTGCCGTGAAGTCATGGAAAATTCACTTTAAGTCACGAAAAAGTCATGGAAAAGTTTTGAAATTTTGTCAGTGAAAAAGAGTGGGAACCCTGATCTTGAGACAATAAAAACCTTGTAGGCCTAAAGCACACACATCAGCCTCAAGTCTCCGGACCAAAAAGCAAAGTTAAAAACAGAAACAAAGTCTGAGACACCAGTGAGCTCCCACAAAACGTTTTTAATCACACATGATGTTTTGGGCTGCACCCTTCATCAGACGTAACATTTGTTCAAACTAACACCCACATATATACATATCAGTGGATCATATGACCCCTGACCCCTGAAAATGAGCACAAACAGGAAAGCAACATAATTTAGACAGAAATATACTGCATCTCAGTGATTTGCATCGGTATAAATGGTATCCTGGTGACGTACTAGACGAACCAAAGATCTATGTTAGGTGACTTCCAATAAATACTGCAAATGTTGTTAATGTAACATAAACCCTAAAACTGTTTAGAACCGGTTTATCCCCAATCACAGTGATTTAGCACAAGAAGGGAAACACAAAACAAGGTACTTGTTTGGATATTTCATACAAACATTTTCCTATTCACCACGTTAATCCCATGAAGCACACATCATACAGGTAGACTAGAGCAGTGAAATCGCCTGTGGTTAGTGCGCAGGTAGAAGCAATACATGGCAGGGTTTTTATTTTCTGAAGCTGAGTTTGACACCTCTGTATGGCTAGATGGATGAAATGAGTATTTAAGTGGATAGTCTGTCTCTATCATAACAATGTTTTGATGAGTAAATGAAAATGATAACATTGATGGCATTTTCTCATTTATGTAAAGGTAAAATGCTGAGAACTCATTACAAATTCTACATGTCACAAGTCACTGCATGGGCTGTACAGCCATGCTACAGGCAGATCAAATTAGGAGCTGATGGATGATTAAATGGGATTGACAGATGAGTAATTAGATGGTAATTTTAATTAGATAAGACATTAATAGATGAGTTATTAGATGTATAGTCTCCTCCTCCGTCTCTCTGTGTCTGTTTCTCTCTCTGTTTCTCTCCCCCTCTCTCTCCCGCCCTCCCTCCCTCCCTCTCTCTCTCTCTCTCCCCTGCCCTCCCTCCCTCCCTCTCTCTCTCTCTCTCTCTCTCCCCCGCCCTCCCTCCCTCTCTCTCTCTCTCTCCCTCTCTGTCTTTCTCTCTGTGGGTGTGTAATAGCAATGAAGTAATTATGGGATTCGTGCTGGGAAAGCATTACGTATTCAAAGTGTCATAAGCAGAATACGGTGCTCTAAAACTATCATAGGTAGGTCAAAGTCGAGCGCACTGTAAAAGCTTTTCCAATTATATATCGACTTTCTGCCATTTTTAATTATAGCCTGGAGTGGTATGCAATGATGCACTGATGCTGTAGCCAGTCAGGTTTATGGCAGCAAGGCAGGCACTCTCAGTTGCCTTTTAAAAGCTTTTAATCACCAATGATTGATATTTCGGGCTGTGCACCTTTCTGCAAAATAGTCGATTTTCAATTGTTGATGCGAAATCCTCATTATCATTATAAGCTGAAGAAGGACGCACAGCTCGAAACTTCCGGGGTTGGCGATTACAAGCTTATAAAAGGTGACCGAGAGTGCTCTCCTTGCGTCCGTAAACCATATCACTACATGTGGGATTCATCACCCAGCTAAGTTCAAATAAGTTAGATGGTGTGATTGCATTTTTTCTTTTTCTGTCCTTTTTTTGCAAATAGCTGTAGTCCCTCTGCAATAATGACCTGCCCCTGTGTGTTCTCCTCTGCCCTCCTGCCCTCTACTTTCCTCTCCTCTCCTCTCCTCTCCTCTCATCTTCTCTCCTCTCCTCTCCTCTCCTACCCTCTCCTTTCCTCTCCTCTCCCTTTTCTCTACCCTCCTCTCCTTTTCTCTACCCTCCTCTGCCCTCCTACCCTCTCACCCTCTCCTTTCCTCTCATCCTCTCTCCTCTCCTCTCCTTTCCTCTGCTCTACCCTCCTACCCTCTCCTCTCATCTCCTCTCCCCTGCTCGTCTCTTCTCTCCTCTCCTCTACCCTCCTTTCCTCTCCTTTCCTCTCCTCTACCCTCCTCTCCTCTCCTCTCCTCTACCCTCCTCTCCTCTGCCCTCCTCTCCTCTACCCTCCTCTCCTCTACCCTCCTCTCCTCTCCTCTACCCTCCTCTCATCCTCTCTCCTCTCCTCTCCTTTCCTCTGCTCTACCCTCCTACCCTCTCCTCTCCTCTCCCCTGCTCGTCTCTTCTCTCCTCTCCTCTACCCTCCTCTCCTTTCCTCTCCTTTCCTCTCCTCTACCCTCCTCTCCTTTCCTCTCCCCTCCTCTCCTCTCCTTTCCTCTCCTCTACCCTCCTCTCCTTTCCTCTCCTCTACCCTCCTCTCCTTTCCTCTACCCTCCTCTCCTTTCCTCTCCTCTACCCTCCTCTCCTTTCCTCTCCTCTACCCTCCTCTCCTCTCCTCTACCCTCCTCTCCTCTCCTCTCCTCTCCTCTACCCTCCTCTCCTCTCCCCTCCTCTCCTTTCCTCTCCCCTCCTCTCCTCTCCTCTCCTCTCCTCTCTGTGCTCTACCCTTCTCTCCTCTTCTTTGCTCTCCTGTGCTCTCCTCTCCTCTCTGTGCTGTGCTGTGCTGTGTAGTTCTCTGGCCTGCAGGCTGCACTGCCCCCTGCTGTCCACCTGCTGACGGTGTCCCAGTGGGACTACGACTCCGTGCTGCTGCGCCTGGAGCACCAGTACCAGAGTGGGGAGAGCAAAGCCTACTCACAGCCCGTCACCGTCAACCTGCAGGTCAGACACACACACACACACACACACACACACACACACGCGCACACACACACACACTCACACACACAGCAGTACCACAGCGGAGAGAGCAGAGCCTACTCACAGCCCATTACAGTTAACCTGCAGGTGAGACAGAAAGAGACACCACACACACACACACACACACACACACACACACACACACACACACTCGCGCACACACTCGCACACACACTCGCACACACACTCGCACACACAGCAGTACCACAGTGGGAGAGCAGAGCCTACTCACAGCCCATTACAGTTAACCTGCAGATGAGACAGAGACACACAACACACACACACACACACACACACACACACACACACACACACACACACTCGCACACACACACACACACACACACACACACACACACACACACACACACACAGCAGTACCACAGTGGGAGAGCAGAGCCTACTCACATCCCATTAAAGTTAACCTGCAGATGAGACAGAGACAGAGACTACACACACACACACACACACACATCACAGTGGGGAGAACAAAGCCTACTCACAGCCCCCATTACCGTTAACCTGCAGGTGAGACCGAGACAGACACCACACACACGCAGACACACACACACACACACACACACACACACACACACACACACACACACACACACACACAGTAGTACATGTTATTTTAGCTCCAATTTAGACTCTCCAATTCAATGTCACTTGTGTGTGCAATGAAGTAACTAATTATACAGACAATCCCCCTGGAGCAACTTGGTCTTTGGTGCCTTGCTAAAGGGGCACAGTGGAGGTGGACCCTGTGGTCGAACATGCAGGTAGCTGCTGTTTTTTTGGTTTGTTTGAAAGCTCTGGTTACTGACCAACACCACCTACTGTCAGGTTAAACACACACACACACACACACACACACACACACACACACACGAACAGACAGAGAGAAAAAACTTTCAACTGTGACAGCAGTAACACCTGTGAACATGTCAAAGCCTTTTTGGTGGCTATGTCCTAATACAGTGCGTGTGAAGAGGTATCCAGCATGTGTAAGAGAGAGCGACAGCGCGAGAGTCAGTGATGCCTGGTGTCTCTGTCCACAGACACTCTTCTTCCAGCTAGATGTGTGTGTGTGAGAGTGTACTGTATGTGTGACTGATGTCTGGTGTGTGTGTGTGTGTGTGTGTGTGTGTGTGTGTCCACAGAAACTCTTCTTCCGGCTAGATGTATGTGTGAGAGTGTACTGTATGTGTGACTGAGTCTGGTGTGTGTGTGTCCACAGACACTCTTCTCCCAGGTGAATGAGAGAGAGAGTTAGAGAGTGTGAGTGTGTGTGTGTCCACAGACACTCTTCTCGCAGGTGGATGAGAAAGAGAGAAAGAGAAAGAGACTGTGTGTGTTTATGTATGACTGATATGCGTGTTGTGTGTGTCCACAGAAACTCTTCTCGCAGTTGAATAAGAGAGAGAGAGAGAGAAAGAGAAAGAGACTGTGTGTGTGTGTGTGTGTGTGTGTGTGTGTGTGTGTGTGTATGACTGATATGTGTGGTGTGTGTGTCCACAGAAACTCTTCTCGCAGTTTGATAAGAGAGAGAAAGAGACTGTGTGTGTGTGTGTGTGTGTATGTATGACTCATATATGTGTTGTGTGTCCCCACAGAAACTCTTCTTGCAGGTGGATGAGAGAGAGAGAGGGAAAGAGAAAGAGGCTGTGTGTGTGTGTGTGTGTGTGTGTGTGTGTGTGTGTGTGTGTGTGTGTGTGTGTGACTCATATGTGTGGTGTGTGTCCCCACAGAAACTCTTCTCGCAGGTGGAGGTGCTGGGGGCCACGGAGATGAGTCTGGGGGCCAACCAGTGGAAGAGCGAGATGAGCCGCCTGGACTGGAGGCCCAGCACAGGTAGCCCCCAAAAACCTGATATAGGTTTACATCATTTAATATAACACAACTCTGGAAAAAATCAAGACCACTGTAAAAATATCAGTTTCTTTGGTTTAACTATTTATATGTATATGTGTGAGTAAAGTGAACATTTTTGTTTTATTCTGAAAACTACTGAGGTTTCTCCCAAATTCCAAATTCAACTGACACTGGAAAGGAATGGTTGTCATACATGAACATATGCTGATTTTAGGAAAATCTGTAGTGGTGTCTTAATTTTTTTCTAGAGCTGTATAATATAGTATAATACAGTATAATATAATATAGGCATGAGTTAATCACGTAATGTATTCGTTCTCATTTCCTTTTTTTAAACGTGTTTGCTATAGCTTGATAGCTGCATTTATATGCCCTGGTAAACCCGCCCCTCGTACTTCATTTCATTTTGTACAGAGGGTCTGGACCGGAATCTTTTGAGGGTCATTTAGCCCCAGCAAGGCCGATCCAATCAACGAACAGAGGGTGTGTTCGTTAGCCATGACCTTGTGTGCTACATTTGAATTGTAGTGCATAGGTAGGCTAACTACATACGTGGCAACCAGGCGTTAGCAATTGGGTAAAGGCAGAGGCACTTTTTTTTTAAACTTCAGCAGTCCACACCTCCAACAAATTGTTTCTGACGTTGTCTGGTCCAGACCCTCCGTACAAAATGAAAATGAAAGTACAAGGGGCTGGTTTACCAGGCTAGCATTTATAAGCTTTTTTGGATAAAAGCATCTGCTAAATATAATGTAATCTGATGTTTATGTTTAGTGCCCTTTTCATGGCTCATTTCTTGGTTGCTTTCAGGTACGGCCGCGCCCCCACCCAAGCGACCCGCCGACCCTTCACCGTGGGAGGTTACCCTCAACCCCATGGAGATCCGCACCTTCCTGCTCCGCGTCCGTCAGAGTTAGCCAATCACAGGCCAGCAACAGGAGAATCGTGGCCAATCAGGAAACAAGAAATCAAACACAGGACTTGCCAATGCTGCCAATAGAGGGGGGGTCATCTTGACCTCTCTGTTTCTGTTTCTCTTAAATTTTCTCGCTCACCTCCA
Organism: Coilia nasus; assembly: GCA_027475355.1. Taxonomy (NCBI): domain Eukaryota; kingdom Metazoa; phylum Chordata; class Actinopteri; order Clupeiformes; family Engraulidae; genus Coilia; species Coilia nasus. The sequence continues at coordinate 23,951,019 of CM050198.1, forward strand.
CTTTGCCTGTGTTCCAGGCTCACAGCTACGTCCGTGTAATTCAACACGGCAGCCCCCCTCCCCGCCCCACAGTTTGGATGATCGCAGGGCCGTCTTTGGTTTCATACATCTTTTATGACCCATTATTTTTGGTCACTGGAAAAAGCCACCTCAGCAAATCCTCCTCCTCATTACCGGAGCAAGTTTTTTCTTTTTTTCGTTCTTTTTTTTTTTTTTTTTTTTTTTTTTTTTTTTGTTGTCCAGTCATGTCCGCTCTGGTGAATTTCGATCAGCAGTGTCAATCAGTCGGCGGGGTTTTCTCATTATGAGGTCCGTGTTCACAGCGGTTCAGGGGAGGGTTGAGATTATTGGATTTAAAGAGGACATGAACGAGGCCCGAGTAGGTTTTTTTTTTTTTCTATTAAACCACTGCCGTGCTTTTGCAATTGCTGCACAATTTGAAACTGCTGAGGTATGACAATGCAGAATTTAACTCACACAAAAACATTCCCCAAAAGGACTCCCAACCCCCATACTGTATTCAATACACCACACACACATACACACACACACACACACATACAGCCACACACTGACTTCGCATCCAAGACCAACACTCAGTGATTTACGATCTGTGCAATAGACATTTCTGTGCCTTTATTTTGCCAAATGAATCCCTCTTACTTCAATGATTAACTTCAAAATTGTTAATTTTGTTTTTTTAAATAAATGATTGTGTTGTCATTATGTTTCTCCAGCTACACTCAAGCTAGGAAATATGAAGGATAACTCACTCAGTATATCTAGCCCTTTTAAGCTGTGTGTGGATCTAACCCTGGGGGGGGGGGGGTGCCTTGAGGCAGAGAGTATGCCAGGGGCGTTCTGCCGGCACAGGTGGATGGTTGGCTTGCACTGGGCCTCACAGATGTCCAGCTGCATTAAATGTCTGCTCCCAAGACAGGCATTTGGGGGAATTGTTCATCTTTGTTTCATGTAGGTGAGGTCTGCTGACAAATCTGCCTGTTGTGGTTGCTCTGTAGCTTTCTATAAAGCATGAGGCCAGACAGAACAACTGGCTTCCATGTTATTTTGCCCTTTATAGCTACAGATAGCTTTTCTTTACTGTTAATTATTTTTCCTAACAGTAACATCACTATGTATAGGAACTGTGAAATGAATATCCTTCAGCTGGGTGATGAAACACAGGTTGGTTTCAAAGACAATACCTGTAAACCTTCAGTAATTTAGCATAGCCCAAACTCCA
>CM050198.1:23962261-23964761 GCA_027475355.1 Coilia nasus
CTGTGTTTGAGTGTGTGTGTGTGTGTGTGTGAGTGTGTGTGTTTGAGTGTGTGTATCTGTGCCTGTGTTTGAGTGTGTGTGTGTGTGTGTGTGTGTGTGTGTGTGTGTGTGTGTGTGAGTGTGTGTATCTGTGCCTGTGTTTGAGTGTGTGTGTGTGTGTGTGTGTGTGTGTGTGTGTGTGTGAGTGTGTGTATCTGTGCCTGTGTTTGAGTGTGTGTGTGTGTGTGTGTGTGTGTGTGTGTGTGTGTGTGTGTGTGTGTGTGTGTGGGTGCGTATGTATGTGTGTGTATCTGTACCTGTGTGTGTGTGTGTGTGTGTATCTGTGCCTGTGTTTGACTGTGTGTGTGTGTGTGTGTGTGCTTGTGTTTTAAAGAGGGGGCATCCACATGTCTGTGAGCTAGGGTGTGGATGGTGCAGTGGTTAGAACTCTGTTCTGTGTGTCTGTGTGTCTGTCTGTTCCAAGCACAACTCCTGAACCATTCGTTCCACAGAGCCCAAATGTGGCAGGTGTCTTGCTAATGGCCCGAGTGAGTGCAGTGACAAGTTTCATGTTGTTAGGACAAAAAAATGCCAAATATATGAGCGCAAAACAGCTTCCATTCTTTAATAGCCTTTTGTCTGTGTGTCAGTCCGTTACTATCACACAACACAATTGCATCAACAGGATCTGAACTCGGGAAATACAAGATAAGAAAAATAAGGTGCTGCATGTGTGACTGGCTGAGAGTGTGTGTGTGTGTGTAAATAAAATAAATCAAGTAAAATAAAATAAAACCAAATAAAATAATCAAGTGTGTGTGTGTGTGTATGTGTGTGTGTGTGTGTGCGTGTGTGTGCATCTGTGCCTGTGTTTGAGTGTGCGTGCGTGCTTTAAAGCACCTGAACTGCAGCATGGGTGGAGTGTTGCAATGCACTGTGCTGCTCAGATGGTCCAGCGTGTAGTACAGAGGGACATCAGGTAACTCCTGAAACACACACACACACACACACACACACACACACACTTGATTATTTTATTTGGGAGGACCAATATTTATTAAAAAGCATCACAGCACCCAAATATTTAACTCATATGTACAGCAAGTAAAGTAAAACCAAATACTGTTTGTATCATACTTTCAGTTTAGCATTGTTTATTCTGTATTAGTTATTACATGTGTGTATGTATGTGTGAAAGAAATTTTGTGTGTGTGTGTGTGTACCTCGGTCACCATGCTGAGGATGCCCTCTATGCGTTTGGCTGTGTGTGTGTGGGGGGGGGGTGTATATAATATATATATGTGTGTGTGTGTGTGTGTGCATGCATGTACCATGACCATGCTGAGGATGCCCTCGATGCGTTTGGGCGTGTGTGTGTGTGTGTGTGTGTGTGTATATATATATATATATGTGTGTGTGTGTGTGTGTGTGTGTGTGTGTGTGTGTAACATCACTATGTATTGTGTGTGTGTACCTCTGTGACCATGCTGAGGATGGCCTTGATGCGTTTGGCCGTGTGTGTGTTTGTGTATGTTTGTGTGTATGTGAGTGTGTGTGTGTGTGTGTGTGTGTGTGTGTGTGTGTGTGTGTGTGTGTGCGCCTGTGTGTGTATATATATATATATATATGTGTGTGTGTGTGTGTGTGTGTGTGTGTGTGTATACCTCTGTGACCATGATGAGGATGCCCTCTATGCATTTGGCCGTGTCTGTGTGTCTGTGTGTGTGTGTGTATGTGTGTGTGTGTGTGTATACCTCCGTGACCATGCTGAGGATGCCCTCGATGCGTTTGGCGGTGCCGAAGCGAGACGGGTTCCCCGACACGGCCGACAGCACCCTCTGGACAAACCCCACATCGTGCAGAGACTCCGCCCACAGGGGACCGCCCAGCTGAGGAGGAGGAGAGAAAAAGAGAGAGAGGAGAGAGGGAGACAGAGAGGAAAGAAAGGAGGGAGGGAGACAGGGAATGTAAAGAAGATATATAGAGAGATATATATATATAGTCTTCCTGTACATAAACCAGTGGTGCAAAGCACTAATAGAACTCCAGGAAAAAATCTCCATCCTAATAATGCCCAAAAAACATGTTAACACTGCCATGTTAAATTAATAACCTACTGGGTACATTATGCACATTTTACTGCAAGGATTGACTTAATAATAGCTAGACCTAATAATAAAAATATAATAATTAATATAGCTAGTCTTAATAATAATAATATAATAATAATAATAATAATAATAATAATAATAATAATAATAATAATAACAATAATAACAACAATAATAATAACAATAACAAAACCAACAACAATAAATAATAATAAATAATAGTAATAATAATAATAATCTCGATTTTTAAAGCCGTTTTTTATGCAGAGGATGTAGCTTAGACTGAGTGAGTGTTGAGTGAGAGTTGTTCGTTCATGCCTTCGTTCATGCCTTGGTGAGTGAGTGCTGTTCGTAAAAGCTTGATTTTTATAAAGGCCTTTTCATGAAGAGGATGTGGCTCAAAGTGCTTG
>CM050198.1:23969761-24064761 GCA_027475355.1 Coilia nasus
GACCGGCTGCTGGGGGAGAATGGACTCAGCCGAGTGTGGATGACTGGACGGTTGACAGTGGCCGTCAGCACTGGCTAATCAGGGGGGAACTGTACCTGAACCAGGTAAGGGCGCTGCATTGTACTTACTGTGGAGGACTGCCTGGCAACACAGGATGAACAACAGGAGTTCCCTTAGTAGGAGTGTCTTTGCTTTTTAAATGGTTACAAAATGGGAATTCCTCTGCCTTTTTAACTCATCATTATATCATTATCATTATACAGTTGTGCTCATAAATGTACATACCCTGACAGAATTAATGATTTCTTAACCATTTTTCAGAGGATATGAATGATAAAACAAAAACTTTTTTTTCACTCATGGTTAGCGTTTGGCTAAAGCCATTTATTGTCAAACACCTGTGTTTACTTTATTTAAATCACAATAACAACAGAAACTACCCAAATGATTCTCTGAAAAATGGTTACTGTAAGAAATCATCAATTCTGCCAGGGTATGTAAACTTATGAGCACAACTGCATCATGTATTCATGAAGAACAGGTCAGTAGTGACCTATTTGGTAGTAGATCATTTAGTATGACATGGATCAGATCCGATTAGACTTCGTGGATCAAATGAACATAACTTAACCAATTTATTTTTCCCTTTAAAGTTTTATTCTTTAGACTTAATAGAAAAGGAAAGGCTGTGATCTGCCCTACAAAGCCAAAAGGCAGTAACTGCATAATCTGCACTGCATAGTCAAATTTAGTTTAGACTGGAAATTGACTTTATAACACCTCCTTTGTCTTGTGACTAAATATCTTGCTTCTTTCTATTAAGAAACTACATAAAAGCATCTCCACTATTATACATACAATAGTGTATGACTGTTTGACTGGGCAGTGTGACAACTTTAAAGGAATGTTTCTCAGTTTGTATGTTCACGTAGTTACTGCACTCTGCCTTTGCAGGGCAGACCTAGGCTCCGAGGGTTTTCTAGGAGTGCGTTTACCTGGCTGAGTTCTTCACCTTGGCCTGGCCGGTGCGCACCCTGACGAAGACGCGGATGTAGAAGTCGACGCTGACGCTGAGCAGGGGCTCGATGTAGCGCTGGTACACGTTCGCCCGCTGGTCCAGGCTGTGCAGGATGATGCGCAGGGCCTGAGGAGAGGAAGTGTCATACATGTCAATCAATCAATCCATCAATCCATCCATGAAACTGAACGATCAATCAAGTCTGCCTCTTCAGTCATAGCCTGGTAAACCCGCCCCTCGTACTTCATTTCATTTCGTTTTGCAGAGGGTCTGGAACAGAGACCGTCAGAAACGATTTGCTGGAGGTGTGGACTCTGCTGAAGTTTTAAAAAACGCCTGGTCGTCACGTATGCAATTAGCCTACCTACGCACTGCAATTCAAATGTAGCACACAAGGTCAACGTCACAGCTAACGAACACACCCTCTGTTCGCTGATTGGAGCGGTCGTGCTGGAACTCCCCAAATGCTCCCCAAGAGCGTCCGGTCCAGACCCTCTGCACGACATGAAATGAAGTACGTGGGGCGGGTTTACCAGGCTACTTCAGTCATATCATATCACAGTATTATGAATGGAATGGATGTTAAGCAGTTTGGAGTATTCACTGTTTGAAAATGATTGCAAATAATTTTAATTAAAAATAAAGTTGTCCTCTGACGAGGGGGGTGGTGGTGGGGGGACAAAAAAAAGTCTATATGTGGGTGGTATAAGGTTTGAGGGAGGAAGTATCATACATATCAACACACATCTATCCATTAATGAAATTGATCAATCAATCATTCACGTCTTCTGTCTCAGAGAGACACTATTAAGTTCATTAATGACAATACTAATGGAAGTTATAGAATAAGGCTATAACTAAGAATAACAAATGTTCATAAAAATGTAATGTTAAGAATGAAAAAGTAATTCAGGCAACACACACACACACACACACACACACACACACACACACACACACACACACACACACACTCACACACTCACACACACACACACACACACACACAGGCACACTGCTTCCTCACTATCTCATGGCAGGACTTGGCCTTGATGGACACAGAGCCATATTTGCTGTAGCAGGTCTCTCCGCTGTTGCCCGCCATGACGGCCATATCCGTGCAGGTGATGCAGAGCAGGCCTGGAAGCAGAGCAGAGCACATCAGAGCAGAGACAGGAGGGTGAAGGTCAATTTACAGTCCAGAAAACACCAACAAAGTCGTGACATCAGTGAGCTCCCACAAAAAAAAAACATTTTAATCATACATAACATTTCGGGGGCGCATGCTTCATCAGATGTGACGTTTCTGGACTTTTTGATGTCACAACGTGACGTGTGATGTGTTAGACATGACCTATCTGGACACTTTCACTCCACGAGTTCAGTTATTTGGCCTAGAACAGGCAGTAAAATTGTTACTATGTAGCATACAAACTGTGGTGTGGTCCACTTTCACATCAGCAAACGAAGCAGTCCGTTTGACGTTTTCTCATCAATATCTATCTTAGCTACCCATAATGCATTTTGAATAGTTTGCTGGTGCAGAATCAAGGGGACCGAGACTACCTCTTTTTGAAGGTCTGCTGCTGGTATGAAAGCACCCTTTGTTTCTTTTTTTTGTTTGCTGTTTGTAATTTATAGTCTGAACAACAAGTGTCGCTTGACAAAATATGGCGTGAAAGAGACTACATTTCTGTCTGCCTTGCCACATACATCACAACATTTGAAACGGCACAGACCACACTCTAATTGAATAGCAAGTTAAAGTCTATACAAGTAGGCACAGAAACCACATAAATTTAATTGATTCTACTAAGGCCAATTTGTAGACCAGACAACTGTTGGTTAGACTAAAATAAAATTGCCCTTGAGAGGGACGAGCAGTGGAGGCAGCCAGGCCAGTACTGATGCTGTACACCTTAAACAGTGTGTAAATGTACAGCCTCCCCACTGATGAAAAGGTTGCTTGTGTTTGAGCTCAATAGCCAATTGAAATAGCACTCTTCCTGAAGCAATGTGATGATATTGTGTGGGCCATTCCAAACCACCTCTGTCGAGCACTTTCCTATATTTCTCAAGCATCTGACTTACAAGGGCCCCAAAATTGGGGGGGTGGGGGGGGTGGGGTGGCAGGCCATCTCTCAGTGTGACATGGGTAGGGACATATAGTGGTTAAATTGGCAATTGGCTTTTGTAACAAGGGGGAGCCCTTCTTAACACACAGTGGCCAATCTCACTCTATTGTTTTACTATACATACTGTAACAGAGGGAGCTCAGCTCAGGATGGCTGTATTGCTGAGGTGAGGAGGAGGAGGAGGAGGAGGAGGAGGAGGAGGAGCTCAGCTCAGGATGGCTGTATTGCTGAGGTGAGGAGGAGGAGGAGGAGGAGGAGGAGGAGGAGCTCAGCTCAGGATGGCTGTATTGCTGAGGTGAGGAGGAGGAGGAGGAGGAGGAGGAGCTCAGCTCAGGATGGCTGTATTGCTGAGGTGAGGAGGAGGAGGAGGAGGAGGAGGAGGAGCTGAGCTCTGGGGGGGCTCCAGGCCAAATCTATACTCTGGGGACATTACATACCTCCTTCACTAACAGCCTGCACCGCAGCATCTAGGAAGGACGAAGGGCTTCCGTAGGGGTCCAGGTCGATGACGTCAAAGCGTTGGTTCCTCCCCCTGGCCTCGTACATCACCATGCTGACGACGAAACAGATTTTTACTCAGAAGTTGTGCGACATTAGAAAAAAACCTAATACAAAAAAAAAACATCTACTTACAATACAAAGCAGCAATACCTGGGCTAAAAAAAACACACACGCAACAACAATGTAGCTGACATTTGAGTGGGAATAAAGGAATGAGTAAGGCTGGCTTTTAGGACAGAGAGAAGCACAAAGGAAAAGAGAAAGAAAAGAATAAAGAAAAAAGGGATGGCAGAAAGGTCCATACTCTTGCTTGCTCACCCAAGAACACAGCATGAGGGGGAAAAAAAAGAGTATGAAAGAAAAATAAAATCAGAAAGGTCAAAAGAGAAAAAAACAAAGAGAGAGACACAAAAAATAAATAAAGAGAGTGAGACAGTGTGAACAAATGGGGACAGACACAAAAAAGACAGACAGAAACAGAGAGAGAGACAGAGATCAGTCTCTGTGTGTAAATGTGTGGGTATAGAAAGAGAAAGCCAAAAAAATAAATAAATAAAGAGACAGATGTGTGTCTGTGAAGTTGTGGGTATAGAGACAGAGAGACAAAAACAAGACAGAGAGAGAGAGAGAGCGAGTGAGAGAGAGTGAGAGATGGGTATCTGTCTGTGAACATGTGGGTATAAAAACAAGACACACACAAAAAAAGAACTAAAAAGAGAGAGAGACAAGAGATCTGTGGCTATCCAAAGGGCATGTCTGACCTGGCATCTCTTTGGCTGGCCTGCACCAGGTGGGCCACCTTATTGTGCTGTGCGTTGCGGGCGATGAGTGCTGCCGCCTTGGCAGAGAAGTCGTTGGCTGTGACGCTACGGAGGCCTGGAACCTCCAGCGCAAATCGCACCGATCTCAGACCCGATGCTGCCAAGCCCTCCAGCACACTCAAGCCTTGCTGTGGAGGAACAGACATATGTGCACACACACACATAAACAAACACACACACACACACACACTACTTGACAACATATTCATGCAAGAATGACAATCAAGATTGCCATAGAGTAATGATCCAAAACAATATGGCAACACACACCAGCTTTTTCATTTGGTGAACTTTACATTAAATAGCGCACAATATGACTGTGCTATATAAAAGTCATAAAGCAGTGTTTCTCAAAGTTTTTCAGACTGAGGACACCCCACCTCCTCCCCGCCAAAAAAAGAAACCTCACGGACAACTAAGGGTAACAGGGCTAGGTAAATGCATGAATTGGTGCAGCATCATAGCCCTATCAAGGGAATAGCATGAAGATGATATACATGTTGTTTAAAAACACTGTGCATGGCATAGGTAGCTTAAAAACATGGAAAATATATATATATATATATATTTTAACACAACTGTTCGTGGACCACTTGGGATTTCTTGTCCAAAACCAGTGGTCTGTGAACCACACTTCTAGAAACGCTGTCTGCATCTACATCTGGCCTTCTCTTGCCCATACCTCACATTTCTCTCCAACAGAGGCAGTGATAAAACTCTCCTCCTCTTTTCCATCTCCATCCTTCTTCTCATTCTCATTCCCGTTCCCCGTCCCGTTGCCGTTCCCAGCATCCTTCAGCAGCTCCTGCCCATCTCCCGTTTCCTGGTTCTCCGAGGAGTGTTTGTCGTCGGACAGGCACACCACCACGCGCTCCTTCTCTCCCGGTACCACAATCCGCACGCCCCTCTGGGATAACTGCTCCCTGGCAAACTCAGTGATCACTGCACATCTGTAGGTACAAAGATAGAGATCGATAATAAAGTCCAGGGGCCCCGTTATGGAGAAATAACATAACTCACTATCTACGATGTCAAAGATAGTAAAAAACACAGCTTCTGTAAAACAAGATATCTTAAGCGCCATCTTATGTTACGTATGTTAGCTTAAAGTACTGAACTACTTCTGAGTTTGGAAGTTTCTGTAAGGTGGCAGAATTTCCCATGAAGAGAATGTGTAGTATTCTACAGAGCACTGAAAGCAGTGAATCAGACAACTCTTCCACAAGGCTTTCAGATTGTACTCACGTTAAGTCTCGGTTGAATTCCTGGACAGGGTTGTAGAAAACCTCATTGGCGCTTGGAAACAAGATAGCTGCCTTGCCCTCCCTGACCACCGTCTCCCCTGGCAGGAGCCCTGGTTCTGCTGTACCAGCTTGGCTGGTATTTGCTGGGGTAGTGGTGCTTGTGGTCACGCCATCTGTGGACGCCCCTGTGCTGTCTGTTGTGGTGTTATTCTGGGATGTTCCCAACACCTCCATGGTCCCAAGTCCCCTTAAGGACACCTTTCGCAAGTCTTTGTGAGAAACCCTCCCGGCGGTTACACACAAGGACAGTGCGACTCTTAGCAGCATACAAACCACTTATCCTACGCAGAGAACATGGTGAGAGAACGTGTAACATATAATGGTTTATTTGGTTCAAACCAAAAGTGTAGGTTATATGCGTTGCTGACGTACATTATTCTGAGCATCTGTACATGGCAGGGACATAAGGAACCTATTACGTTGCCTAGATAGGATATCCTGCAAAAGCTGTCTAAGAAAACACCTGGTTGCACATGGAGTAATTTCTCTACATGAGCACATCCGTGTAATACATCGAAGACTTTTAGCAGCAGTCTGTTCATAGAGCAACATTACAAACAGATGAATAGGGCCAGCGTCTAGAATATTTTGTGAATTGTTTTACTGTATTTCATCAAATCATTAGCAAGCTACCCTAGCCTAGCTTCGCAAGTCACTGCATGTAAATAATGGCAACTGGCTAAGCAACAGTGAGAAGAATCTTACCGGTGAAGCCAAAATGTCAATTGTAGTTATGCTCAGTTGTAAAACTGCAAATGCTGTTACCAATATCTAATCGCTTCTGTTCACAAACTCTTGAGGTCAACGCTATCCAGCTGTGTTTATATGTTACGCGAGAGTGGCATTTTATGTCCACATGGAAGTAGAGGTGGACATGACTACGGCAAGCCGTGAGGCAAAACGCGAATATTCTGATGACGCCCACATTCGGCGCTGTGGCCATATATAATGCAGCGCAATGTGGTGTAATGTAAGGACATGTAGGACAAGGGGGGTCATTCACCCTATAAAGCTGAGTGCATTCTGGAGAACTGGAATAAATGCCATTTGTGCAGAAGGAAATCCCCAAGCTTTAGGAAGTAGGCGACTTGCTATGTACTTAAAATTCGTTGAAATGAGGGATTTACAGTATTAACAGTATTAAAATGCAGCTGAATTTTAAATAAATATGCATACTAATTCGTGCGTGATAATGTTAGAGTATGTGGCTTTATCCAATGCCTTTGTAAATTATCAATGAGTGTTTAATGATTGCGTCAAAAAATCGGTAAATTAGCTCTATTAATTAGTTGTAAAATATATGTACAATTCCACTCTAATGTTTTTTTTTTCAACCAGAGATCACCATTCTTAACTACAGACCAAATGTTCTGCCGGGGATATCAACGCAAAGCGCCGACGATAAAGTCTTTAATCGACCAATAAAATCTGGAGGGGGCGCTCGTAAATTAAAAACGACCGTCGCAGTTTACTATGGGTCGGATCATCTGCATCGAAAGTGGAGGGCAAAATTAAAAATCGGTAAAGAATGGAACACACAATGGATGCGGTGACAGCTTAAAAAGTACCGCGGGTAGTTGTTCATCCTCTTTCCTCGACGCAGACTGCACTTGGCATTCCGAGGGCGTACCACTCAGACCCCTAGGGGCTCACCTGCTAAAGTCTAGACGCACTGAAATAGATCACTTTTCACAGCATCAGGCAGGCTGCCTGCTGTCGCTAGCATACGGGGGGAGAGCGGGCAGCTTCCGCTATCGCTGTGTGCACACATACGGACCTCGGATACTGCTGAGCAAGAGGGGGATTCCATCGCACCGAGGACCCACATTCCGGCGTGTCTGCGATAAGGTGCTCCAGACAGGGGAGAGGTTCGTTGAACCCGCGTCTGTCTGCCTGATCGGTGTGCTCTGAGCTCTCAGTGCCCCTGGGAAAGTGTTTGCTCTCGATAATTCTGCGCTCTGCGTCTTGCCTGTGTTCACAATGAATGGCTGCCTGTAGCGAGAGCGAGGGAGAGAAGGCTTCTGACTCCTCCATTGAAACACTTTCCAACAGATTACCGTGAGGGGGTGAGTTTGCCTGGGTTCACATCGGTTTATCGGGGTCACGGAGGACAGATGGGGGGTTCGAATGGGATGAAGCGGCGGGCAGCGACTCAGCGGCTGAAATTTGGGGTGAATTCGGATCGGTTCCGAGAGGGTTTTTTTGGGGGGGTGGATGGGGGGGTGGGGTATTGTTTTGGGAAGGTGTGCGATAGATGGGGGATGGGCTCGTAGGAACAGCTCCAACAAAACTTTAACCACTTCACTGACTTCACAGCCGTAGCCTCAGGCCGCCTCTGGGATATGAGTCTTCCACTCTGGCTGACTTATTCTAGAAGTTTTCTACGTTCCCCATGATGTTATGCTAGTGCACCACGACTGTGTGGCGTTGCTGATAATTAAGGTACCATATGACTGTCTGATATAGCGATGCATAGGCATTAGCATGTTACTGTCAAGCGATACAGTGGGTGCCTTGCGTCTCATACCCCCCCTTTCTCCCCGCGGTGCTGGTTTGGTCTGGCTCGCCCCCAGTTGCTGCATTTGTCCCGGGATGACCTGTTGATGTCGGGAAAAGATGGAGTATGGGGATGACCCCCCTCCCCTTTTTATACAAAATAAATAAATAAATAAACGACATGCCTCTAGGGAATCGCTTTAAAATATTTTACATAAAAGAATCAGCACAAAAGTATGAAATGCTGGTATTTTTTTAATTGGATGGGATTTCCGATTTCGAAAGTCAGTGCAGAATGCCTAACAGTTAGGCTACTGTTATTGGGCGAACCCAAAATTTTTGGAGTACAGTCAGAATATCTCGTCTGTAGGCCGTAGGATGTAACTCAAGCCGACATCGCATTGCACTGGCATAGAGGGGGCGAGAACGGCGGATGTGGATGGCTTAATAATTTATTTGTTCGCCTATTTTTGAGACGGACTGCTTGTGGGTGTCGTTCATATGCAATAGGAACCGCATCTGCAGAGGAAATCGGGGGATACTGTATCGTTTTTGTTTCCCTTCGCCCCCCCCCGGCCCGTGCCAACTGAGTGCTCCGATCCTACGGGCAGAGATACTGGCACACGACGGGGCACGGACAGCCCGCTGCCCACACCGACTTGCGGCTACCTACCAAGCCCTTTCACACGAACGGGGCGAAACCTGATTGAAACTGCACTTTAATGTGAGACATAATTCTGTTTAATAACACTTTTATTGTTAACCAAAAATAATATATCACGCCGGGGGAGACGGACAATGCTACCGGTGATGCGAAGTATTTTAGAGCGTAGGCTAAATGCATTCGTGCCGTTTTGACTTCATGCGATCACCATTTGGGCCTATTGTACATCGCTGTATAAAATAAAGAACTTCTTAATAATATATTTAAATTCTGCGGACAGCTTTTAAACGTTACCTGCCAGATAGCAAGTGGCTACATTTTAGATGAACCATGTGACAAAAGTCGATATGTTCGCATGATGTCAGTTTTCCCCACCGTTTAACTTTAACTATGGCTGTGGCTTCTGAAATCTTGCTCGCCAAAATTCAATTTCAGAAAAGAAATTGAGCTGAGCTATGCAGTCCCACTTGAGAAACTGCTCCTCAACTGTAGCCTACAGATGTGCAAACGGTACAATATGTCGTTAGGATGGTTTGCAGCAGATTCCATACAAAATGTATAATTAAACTCTTGGTTTCCGATTTGCGGAGCCCAGGTCAGTGGAGGAAACGGTTGTGTGAACTTGGCTGACCCCGAGGTCGTCGCAGTTGAAAGGTTAAATGGCTTCTGGGCTGCCCGCCCCGTCTTGCGCGCAGTAGGTCTTCGCTCCCTGACTGTGTGGGCTATTGTTTCGCTAATAAATACGGCCTGAAACTTCTGCATAACAGAAGCTTTTAGCAGCCTAGCAGTGACTATTGTAGACCATGACTGAAACATGTGTTCCGACTTGCAAAAAGCTTGTTTTCTCCTAAGGTTGTTTGCTTGTTTTAGGCAAAGTGTCATGTTTTTACGATGCATCAAGTATCTGAACATTAAATGGTGCTCTCCGACGTAATTATTTATCCTTATTTCGAAGTGCCTTGGTGTGGATCGCTTCTGTTATTTAGTTTTACAGTTGGAATTAAAGCTGCCTTAAGCCGTGAAAACAGCTTTGTTTGACCACCCAAACATTGCCCCACTTTTATTCCCCTTTTCCACTTTACTGTGTGCGAGTACAATATGTCCGGAAACAGAATTTCCTCTCTTGTGCGATATGTGAAAAATTAGGAGAATAGGAACGACATTTTTATGTTTGACTTATTTTTAAAGGCGTGAGAGCGACCACGGTAGCAGGGTTACTACACTTAATATGTGGCCCACAATGCAATATTCTTGTGTTTCTGCACAACACACAACATGTAGTGCAAATCAAGTCAGAAATGCGTTTTGTATACTGGAGGTCTCTCTGGCCATTTGATGTGGACATGATGAATGTGCTCTTCACTCTGACTTCCTTTCCAATTTCCTCTGTGATGCAAGAGAATAACGAGATCTTGCACCATATCATGGACATCAGAAGTAAGCCGTTATCAGTGTAGCTATAGACATATGTACCAAAATGAATTCAAATCATTGAATGAAATGACTGAGGGTTGATGCATGGTGCCACTTTATGGCATCACGTGAAAATAATGCTACATTTTACAGTATGGCTTTTTTTTTTGTTTTTTAATGGCTAAAGGGTCTTCACATGTTTTTTTTTTTTTGTAACTGTCAGGATGCCATCTATTCTGAAAGAGAAGTAGTCCATGACAGGAAACAATCCTCTAACGTTTTGAATGTCTTACATTTTGTCCCTGCCTGTTAGATAATAACAGCTACAGTAAGTGAAAATTATTTTTCAAAATCTGTAGGCTGCCACTGATCTGATTTATTAAGCATCGGATAATTCCCAAGCATATGCAATTAATCTTACTTCAGTGAATCTGATCTAGAGATGGATGTATGCACAAACCGGGAAGGGCTTTTAACATCCTTCAACCACTGCCAATAACATTTCCTCATTTCCTTTGGGGTTCTTAAGGACACTGTACATGTTTAATACTAAGTTCCTGTTGTGCTGTACAGCCCATAGTTTGTTAACCTCTTTGGGGGGTTTATACAGACTTAATTAGATTTTTAATTTTTTAACCCCACCCTTTCACTCAGCTGAACATGCTGGTGGAAGTTAGTCGCTCGCTTGCCCAGATCCGAGGAGCTGAAATGTTCATCTGTGCCAAGTTGAGGGCTCTCCTACTGTGGTATTTATGCTGGCGATAAATGTAAGTTTTCACTGAGCTGTGTTTGTGTATGGATGTGTGTGTGTGAGAGAGAGAGAGAGAGAGACAGACAGGGAAAGAGAGGGAGAGAGAGAAGGGAAGAGAGGAGAAGAAGAAGAGAGAGAGAGGGGCTCACTTGCAGGATTGCCAGGCATAGCCTCTCTGCTTGTGCGCGAGAGACACAGACAGACAGAGGAAGAGAGAGAGAGGGAGAGAGAGAGAGAGAAGGAAAAGGAGAAAGGAAGAGACGAAAAAAGAGAGAGGCTCACTTGTAGGATTGCCACACACAGCTTCTCTGCGAGAGACAGAGACACAGACAGACAGAGGGAGAGGGAGAGAAGGAAAGAAAGAGAGAGAGAGAAGGAAAAAGAGAAGGAAAAAGATAGAAAGAGAGAGAGAGAGAGAGCCTCACTTGTAGGGTTGCCACACATAGCCTCTCTGCTTCTCCACACCATGTGTGATCCCCCTACTTCTGAAACAACCTTTTTGAAGTCTTGAGTAGTCTCGAGTACCCTTGATTCACAAAATCATTTGCAAAATGCCCCCGCTAATCAGAAACCTGGGGGAACACCCACTCCTGATTTCTTGAACATCATCTCAAGTCAGCTAATCAAGGGCATTTAACTGATCTTAGAAATGAATAAATAAATGACCATAACCATATGTCCAGTTACCCAGGTGTGTTGGAACAGACCAAGAAGGCAAGAGTGCCATATGGGGCTTTCTAAAGAGCAGGAAAGGGAAAAAAAAGAAAGCGTTTTATTTCAAAAGTGTGAATTGTTTTTGCCCCGGGGCAGACCTGACCTCTGTTTAGTCAGACATAAGCGAGAACTGAAATACTACCAGACCCTCCATCTGGCACGGGGCTAAAAGCAGGTTGGAGGGTCTTGGGACTGTGCGGAGGGTTAGAGGTGGGTTGTTGAGGAAAGCTTGCTGAGCAGACAAGAGCCTTCTAGTTTCACGAGGATGATTTCCTGTCCACAGTCCTCAGTGAGTCATCTTCTAACTGTGAACTCTTGTAACTGTGTGGGAAATCGTGTCACACCTACTAAACTACTGACCAGGACTGCACGATATTAGTAAAATGTGTCATGGGCGACAGCTTTGTTGAATGTTTTGATGACAATATGACTTGCCATATGTAAACGAATTCTTAAATATATAGTGTTAAAACTTTCAGGTTTGTGTTCACTGCTGGATCCTAGACAGAAATTAGTCTGTAAGGCGTCTAAGGCAGCAGGGCTCTGTCTGATATACAACATACATATTATACAGTTATACAATATGACGTATACAACATTGGAATATATATAGAGTGCATGTTAAAACTGCAATATGATGGGTAGCCCTACAGTTGAGACATTTCAAACTTAATAATAATAAAATATTCCAATTGTTATTGTGCAGTATAGTGCATGTTAATATTGCAGCATGTGCAATTAGATGTGCAGCCCTACTGTTGAGACATCACATACTCATAGTTATGGGAACAATGCAAATGAATGGATTTAAACTGAAACTGAAACCTGTTGAAATCTCTTCTCCCCAGACCCTGTAGTTAGTGGGCTATGGCTCAGACGCTGCAGATGGCCATCCCCAACTTTGGCAACAACGTCCTGGAGTGTCTGAACGAGCAGCGTCTGCAGGGGCTCTACTGCGACGTGTCGGTGGTGGTGAAGGGCCACGCCTTCAAGGCCCACCGGGCGGTGCTGGCGGCCAGCAGCTCCTACTTCCGCGACCTGTTCAACGCCAGCGGGGCGGATGGCGGCGGCGTGCTGGTGGGCACCAAGGGCGGAGGAGGGGGAGGAGGGGGAGGAATAGGAGGGGGTGGGTCGGTGGTAGTGGAGCTTCCTCCAGCCGTGCAGCCGCAGAGCTTCCAGCAGATCCTGTCCTTCTGCTACACGGGCCGCCTCAGCATGAACGTGGGCGACCAGTTCCTGCTCATGTACACGGCTGGCTTCCTGCAGATCCAGCAGATCATGGAGAAGGGCACGGAGTTCTTCCTGAAGGTCAGCTCGCCCAGCTGCGACTCGCAGGGCCTCCACGCCGAGGAGACCCCGCCCTCTGAGCCCCAGAGCCCGGTCGCCGGAGGGGGAGGGGGAGGAGGTGTGGCGGTGGGGGGTGTCATGGCCACGACGAGGCCGGCCTCCTGCCTCACGCCCCTGCCTCTGGTGACCCGGGTGAAGACCGAGCAGCCTCAACCTCAAATCCAACCTCAGCCTCAACCTCAGACCCAACTACAACAACAGCAGCCTCAGCAACAACCACCACCACCTCCACCACAACAACAACAGCAACAACCACAACAACAACAGCAGCAGCAACAGCAGCAGGAGCCCAACGCCTACTCAGTGGTCTGCACCCCGGTGGCCAAACGGCTTTGGGAGGGGGGCAGCAGCCGTGACGGGGGAGGAGGTTCGGGCGGCGGAGGAGGGGGAGGGATGAGGAAGGCCGCCCGCTTCTCCCAGGAATCTGGCTCCTCCAGAGCAGGGAACGCCTCCAGCGGAGGAGGTGGAGGAGGAGGATCTGCAGGATGTGCCATTGCCCAGAGTGTGGTGAGCATCCTGGGTCTGGGAGGAGGAGGTGGTACCACCACCACCATCACCACCAACAATGGCAGTGGCTCCAGCAACAGCAACAACAACAACAACAACAACAGCATCAGCAGCCACCCGTCGGAGGGCACCAGCCCGGGCGCGCTCAGCATCTACACCAGCGACTCGCCCATCTCCTACCACGACGAGGAAGAGGAGGAGGAGATGACGGACGACGCCGAGGAGCAGTACCGGCAGATCTGCAACATGTACACCATGTACAGCATGCTCAACGTGGGTGCCGCCGGAGAGGAGCTGAGGGGGTGGATGGAGGGATGGAGAGAACGAGAGGGTGAGTGAGATGGAGGGGGAGATGGAGGGATGGAGAGAACGAGAGGGTGAGTGAGCGAGATGGAGGAGGAGAGAAATGGAGGGGGAAGAGGGGATTTGAGAAGGTGTTTGGTGGGGCAAATATTGAAGGGGTTGAAGGAGAGAGAAGAAGGTGAAGAAAAAGACAGAGGGGATAAGGGGAGGGATGGAGGGATGGAGAGAACGAGAAGGTAAGTGAGTGAGATGGAGGACGAGGAAAAAATGGAGGAGGTGGTTGGGAAGGTGTTTGGTGGGTCAAATATTGAAGGGGTTGAAGGAGTGATAGGAAGGAGGAGGTAGAGACACAAAGGGGATGAGGGGATGGATGGAGAGAATGACAGACGGTGAGTGAGTGAGATGGAGGAAGAGGAGGTGGTTGGGAAGGTGTTTGGTGGGTCAAATATTGAAGGGGTTGAAGGAGAGATAGGAAGGTGGAGGTAGAGACAGAGGGGATGAGGAGATGGATGGAGAGAATGACAGGGTGAGTGAGTGAGATGGAGGAAGAGGAAAAAATGGAGGAGGTGGTTGGGAAGGTGTTTGGTGGGTCGAATATTGAAGGGGTTGAAGGAGAGATAGGAAGGAGGAGGTTGAGACACAAAGGGGATGAGGGGATGGATGGAGAGAATGAGAGGGTGAGTGAGTGAGATGGAGGAAGAGGAGGTGGTTGGGAAGGTGTTTGGTGGGTCAAATATTGAAGGGGTTGAAGGAGAGATAGGAAGGTGGAGGTAGAGACAGAGGGGATGAGGAGATGGATGGAGAGAATGACAGGGTGAGTGAGTGAGATGGAGGAAGAGGAAAAAATGGAGGAGGTGGTTGGGAAGGTGTTTGGTGGGTCGAATATTGAAGGGGTTGAAGGAGAGATAGGAAGGAGGAGGTTGAGACACAAAGGGGATGAGGGGATAGTGACATGGAGGAAAGAGAAGGAGAAACATGGGGTTGGGGTGAGTGAGTGTTTGGGGGGGGTGGGGGGGGGCATTAAATTGATTGAAGGGGAGAGAGGGAGGGGAAAATATATGTAACAGGATGTCTGGGTAGATTCTCATTCATCAGGTCATGGTAGTCAAAGTAGCTAATTGTAAGCAATTGGACTTCTTTTATGGAGCTGGAAGACGTTTCACTTTTCATTCAAAAAACACAACTGAAGAAGCCTTTTGGAGGAGAGGTGAAAAATAAGTCCAGCTGCTTACAACTTAGCTCCTTAAACATATTTAACAGGACTTTAACAAAACACAAACAAAAACCAAAGATACAAAAGGACAGAAATACAAAAAAGTCAATTACGAGAGTAGTAGAGGACTTTTGAGATGGGAGAAGGTGAGTGGGTGTGGATAAAAGAAATTTAGACAGCAGAGAAAGAAACTGATTACAGTCAGAGCAGAAAAAGTGGAGTTAAGAGAAATGAGAGAGCCAGACCATGGAATGAGAGAGAGAGAGAGATAGAGAGAGAGAGAAAGAGAGAGAGAGAGAGAGAGAGAGAGAGAGAGAGAAAGAGAGAGAGAGAGAGAGAGAGAGAGAGATATGAATCTAGAGCGAGAGCCTGGGAGAATCATAAGTAGACCCACGGGTGTCTTTGCATCTGACAGAGTGAGAGAGAAGAAGACAACAGAGGTAAGATACGATAGGGGAGAGAACACGGATATCGACTGACTCTGGATCAGACTTGGCACAGGGGCCCTATCCAGTCATTAGCACAGGGCAACAGGGGCCCCATACAGACTCCATTTTATCAATCAAGATCGTGTAAGGAGGAGGGCCAGACATGGGGGGCCACCAGACACAGAGACACACGGATGGAGAGAGCAGAGGAGGAGAGGAGAGGAGGAGAGGAGAGGAAGAGTATATGCTGGAGGGGTCAGATGGAATAATGGTGTTTACTGCCTCTTGGCACTTAATTGACTGATTAAAGCCGAGCCGTGGGTTTTGAGTGGCCGCGTAGGTGGGGGGCAGTGGCACATAGAGTCGCTCGTGCTAATTGAAAGCTTGTAATGCAAACCAGCACAAAGCCTCTGGGCAATGAAAGAAAGAGGGAAAGAGAGAGGAAGAGAGTGAGGCAGATAGATAGAGAATGAGTGAGTAAGAGAGAGTTTGTGAGAGAGAGCGTGAAAGTAAGTGTAAGAGAGAAACTGAGAGAGATGGTGAGGGAGAGATGGAGAGTGAGATAGAGAGTGTGAGAGAGAAAGAGACTGAGAGAGAGATGGATAGATGGAGAGAGGGGAGATAAAGTGAAGGAAAAGAGATGGGGGTGGTGGGTCCAACTGAGTGGGAATTGATGGTGCCCTGGTGGTCCAACACCCTGTTAATAAGTCTGAACAGACCTTGTGTCTGCCTGCTCTTCATACGACTATCCCAGCCCGTATGTATGTATGTATGTACATACAAACATACAGTAATGCTAAAAATAAGGTAACAGTGGTTTCAGAGCTGCATAGGAGGTATATATAATATCATTGCATTACACTTAGCTGACGCTCTTATCCAGAGCGACTTACAGATATTTAGAAGGGTTTCAGTTACAGTCCCTGGAGCAGTGTGGGGTTAGATGCCTTGCTCAAGGACATGTCAACCATGGGTAGGGCAGGATTCGAACCGGTGACCTTCTGATTGCAAGAACAATCGCTCCCTAACCACTAGGCCACAGCTGCCCTTATCAGAAAATTTGAGATTAAGGTCCCTCTTCACCTTTTAGTACAAGCGAGGTGCTCTTGCGTTAAAAGAAGATGTCCTTAGAATTCAGCTTCAGACACTAAGTGCCACAGGGACCTTTATCTTCCTTTCACTGCCTTGTCTCCTCTTTGCCTCCCGTGCACAGCAGCCATGTCCTGCTTCTTTGTATCTAGCTATCTCTCCTAATCCCCCTCTTTGTGGATGTTTTATTCAGTGATCCTGTGTGTGTGTGTGTGCTTGTGTGCTTCTGGGTGTGTTTTTGTGGGTGGGTGAGTGTGTGTGTGTGTGTGTGTAACGTGTATACACATGTTTTTTGTTGTGTGTGTGTGTTGTACATGTGTTTCTGTGTATTTGAATATGTGTGTGTTGTGAGGATGAGTGTGTGTGTGTGTGTGTTTCTGAATGTGTTTGTGTGTTAATGTCTGTGTTAATACGTGTGTGTGTGTGTGTTTTGTACATGTGTGTCTGTGTGTTAATACGTCTATGTGTGGGTATGTGTGTGTTTTGTACATGTGTGTCTGTGTGTTAATACATCTGTGTGTGTGTGTTTTGTACATGTGTGTCTGTATGTTAATACCTCTCTGTGTGTGTATGTGTGTGTGTTTTGTACTGGTGTGTCTGTGTGTTAATACATCTGTGTGTGTGTGTGTGTGTGTTTTGTACATGTGGGTCTGTGTGTTAATACATCTGTGTGTGTGTGTGTGTGTGTGTGTGTCCTCCCTGGGTTCTCCCTCAGTAGTGGGCGAGCGCGTGGACGCCCTGCCCGAGCACCTGACCCCGGACACGCGGGGCCGCGTGCGTGTGCGCCAGGAGCTGGCTTCTCTCCCCGCCGAGCTCATCGCGCAGATCGGCAACCGCTGCCACCCCAAGCTGTACGAGGAGGGCGACCCTGCCGAGAAGCTGGAGCTGGTGTCGGGCACCAGCGTCTTCATCTCGCGCGCCCAGCTCATGAACTGCCACGTCAGCGCCGGCACGCGCCACAAAGTGCTGCTACGCCGCCTGCTCGCCTCCTTCTTCGACAGGTGCGTGTGTGTGTGTGCATCTGTGTGTGTGTGTGTGTGTGTGCGTCCGTGTGTGTGTGTGTGTGTGTGTGCGCGTGTCTGTGGGTGGGTGTGTGTGTGTGTGTGTTTGTGTGAGTGTCTGCGTATGCATGTGTGTCTGTGTGTGTGTGCGCGTGTGTGTTTGCGTCTGTGTGTGTGCGCGCGTGTGTTTTTGCGTCTGTGTGTGTGTGTGTGTGTGTGTCTGTGTTTCGACATAATGGACATACACATGAGCGTGTGCATCTGTGAGATTGTGTTTATAATTTCTGTGGTAACAAAAAAAATAACCCAACACAATGTGTCCCGGGAGCACTAAGTACTGTTACAATCATTTTATAAATATTATGATTTAACGATTTAAGATACACATCTACTCTCTACACTCCCTCTGAAGTCTACAGTATTGAGCAAGACCTCATTCTTCTCTTGCGTCAAAGTGGAAATTTTAGGGTGTGGAGAATAATTTAAGCATACCAAAATGTCTGCAGGCAGTCACTGTATACAAAACATGAAGTCTATAAAAAATGAAATCATTATACTCACGGCACCATAAAATATGTATACGCATAACATAAACATACAATCATGACCCAGACATTATGATTATATAGTATTATATAACCTACATGGCAGTTAGCACTTCTTGTGTATGAATGTAATGTAAAAACTCATAGTGTTGCTTTAAAAAATTATACCAATGGTATCAATTTGGAAAGTTCCGAAGCCTTCCGTATAGCATTTCTTACTTATTGGTGAATAATAAGGTGAATAATTAGTGAATCTGTTTGGGTGGTGCATTGGGGGAAGCCATCTTAGGAGGGAACATTTTTATGCTGATGTTGTGATTTATTATGTATTGGCACATATTTGCATAATTATCATAATGTAAAAACTTACAACTACTCAATATTTTACAACTGACGTTCAGCATTATTCTCTCTCCCTCTCCCTCCCCCATTTGCTTCTCTCTGCTCTCTCTCGGTTCTCTTTCTCCACCTCTCTCTCCCTCTCCCTTTCTCTCACTCTCTCTTCCTCTGCCTCTTTCTCCGTCTGTTTCTGTCTCTCTCTTTTAAATGTCTTCATCTTGTTCTTTCTCTTTCTCCCTCCTCTTTGCCTCTCTATGCTCCGTCTCTCCGCCTTTCTCTCACTTTCTCTCTCCTTCCTCTGCCCCTTTGACCCTCTGTTTCTGTCTCCCTTTCTTCCTCCCTTCCTCTCTCTCTATCTCTCTCTCCCTCCCTCTGCTATTGTGTGTCTCTCTTCCTTCCTCCCTCCCTCTCTCTCTCTCTCTCTCTCTCTCGCTCTTTCTATCTCTGTCTGTCTTTCCTCCCTCTTTCTCTCTCCCTCTCCCTTTCCCTTTCTCTCTATCTCTCCATCTCTCTCTCACCTCTCTTTCCCTCATTCTGCTTTTGTGTGTCTCTCTTCCTCCCTTTCTGTCTCTTTCGGTCTGTCCTCCCTCTTTCTCTCTCTCCATCCCTCTCTCTCTCTCTCCATCTCTCTCACCTCTTTCTGTCTCTCTCCCTTTGCCTTTGTCTCTCTCTCTCTCTCTTTCTCTCTCCCTCTGCCTTTGTCCCTCTCTTTTTCTCTCTCTCTCTCTCCCTCCCTTTCTCTCTCTCTCCCTCTCTCTCTCTCTCTCTCTCTCTCTCTCTCCGTCTGTCCTCCCACAGGAGCACACTGGCAAACAGCTGTGGGACTGGCATCCGCTCCTCCACCAACGACCCCAGCCGCAAGCCGCTGGACAGCCGTGTGCTTCACGCAGTCAAGTGTGAGTATCCGCCCCCTCGGGGTCACATCCGGCCACGGCCGTCAGGCCACAGCTAAGGCCTGCCGCTGCCCACTGGTCCTGCCACAAGCCAACAACCCCCAGCCCCCCCTCCAAACCTCCTCACACTCAACTGAGCTCATGGGTTTTCACACGTGTGGTTACCCTTACCCTCCCTCTCACTCTCACTCTCTCTCCCTCTGTCTTTGTGTCTCCATCTCTCTCTCTCTCTCTCTCTCTCTCTCTCTCTATCCCCCAAGCCCCCCAACATCCCCCCGCCTCCCAAACCTCCTCACACTCAACAGAGGTCGTGGGCTTTCTCGCATGTGGTTACCTCTGCCAAGGAGGTTTTATGTTGTTTTTGCTGGCGTTGGGTTTGTTTGACCGTTTGTCAGTTGGCAACTTTACACAAAAAAATTGCATGAAATTATCTTGGAAGGTTGGAAATGAAGAAACTAAGGTACTAGTGGTGATATCCAGGTCACCGTCTGGGTGCAAGATGTTTTTGTTTTTTTTGTTTTTTTTTGTTTCACTGTTATTGGCGATGGGACATGCCTTGACAGAGGTCTCCGCTGTCCGAGTGCTTTCTAGTTTGCTCAGGTTATCCATTTTTTTCTAATATGTGTTTAGATACTAATACAAACACTCCAAGGCCTATAAAACCAACCACTGCACTGCCTAACCTGCCTGACTGCTGCTGACACACATCACAGTCTGTGATGTGACAGCCTGTTTCTGTGTTTTTAATTTTTGTTGTGTTGTGATTTTTTTTTCTTTTAAAGCAACACTAAGTTGTCATTATATTATCATTATTATTATTATTATTATTATTATTATTATTATCCTTATTTATCTTTTATTTTTACCACTATTACTTTTATTTGTTTAGGTTTTAATTTCATGTTATTTTATTTATGCACTTTGGTCAGCTGTTTGGTTATCAGTTGGATAAATTGTGCTATATAAATAAATTGAACTTGAACTTGAATTTCCTTTGCCGCCCTCCATGGGCTATAACCACACTAAGTGTGTTTGGAGGAGTGTGTCGTCTCTCTGTAATACGAATGAGATATTTCCAACCTGTAGGGCGACCGAAAGCCGAAAACTACTTAGTGTAGTAGTTGCTTTAACAGCACTTTGGTCATTTGATGTTGTTTGTAAAGTGTTTCATCAACAAATTGACATTGACACTGACACAGTCAGGCAAGGTAGGCAAGGCTAAGATCCCGGTCCTGCTCCCGCTGCCACTGCTGTTGCGCCAGCCCCCGCCCACTCGCACTCAACTCTGGCTCGGCCACGCCAGAGGTCTTGGGCTCAGTTCCACCAGCAAGTTCATAACTGCATAAAAACAATGTGCACTTTCTTCGCCTCTGAGCAGTGCGAGTGGTGCCGTATTAGAGGAGGTTGACTGAACCGTGTTTTTGAGGAAAATGATGTTGGGCTGCCTAATGTTGTGGCATATTGACACCTTAGCTACAGTTCCTCTAGCCAGTTCATGAATTTAATTTCCTTGCTTGGGATCAATAAAGTACATCTGTGTCTGTCTGTCTGTCTGTCTGTCTGTCTGTCTGTCTATCTATCTATCTATCCATCCATCCATCCATCCATCCATCCATCCATCCATCCATCCATCCATCCATCCATCCATCCATCCATCCATCCATCCATCCATCCATCCATCCATCCATCCATCCATCCATCCATCCATCCATCCATCCATCCATAGCACTTAAATATGGACCCTGTACACAAGTAGTCTCTGTGGGCCCACTTCCTTTCTATATTTTTATGAATCTGACTTACTAGGGCCCCTACTGACACAGGGGCCCCTGGGTAGTCAGTCCCACTCCCCTCCTCCACTTCAGTGCCCCTGCAGTTCATAACTTCATAGCAGCAGTGTATGCTTACTTTCTATGGTCTTTATGGCATGCAAGCGAGTAGTGTTGTGCTTGTAAGGGGGTTGACTAAACAGTTTTTTGGAGGAGAAATGATGTAGGGCTCCCTCGTGGCAATATTGACACCTTTACCCCACGGTTAACGTTGACACAGACCCCTTCTGGAGTGCGAGCGCCTGTTTTGGCATTGAGTGCTCATTTCTCATTTTACTTTATGCTGTATGCGGAATATCGAGCCAGCCGTGTCGACGGTAAATTATGGATTTGCTGTAGCGTACTAACTAAGCCTTGGTCGAGGAATTAATTGGGCCCCGCAGAGTCGTGCGCAAGGCACCAATTTATTCTCGTCTCCTCGGCGTGGCAGACAGACGTCCCGAAGTACATTATTGGCCTGTTCTTATCACAGTTTGGTTTCTATGCTGCCCGCTGGCCTTAAGAGACTCTAGCAGGGGGGGTGCAAGTGGTAGCACATTCATTCAGTCACTATTAGTATTGTCAAATGTTTGCTGCAAGCAAGAGTTTTTCAGCCATTGGTGTTTTTTTGTAGCAGTAAGTCATAGACACTGTTTTAGTTAGCATTACAGAACCATAACTGTCGGCAGGCACAACAGGAACCATAACTGTCAACAGATGGTGGTGGCACATTTTCCCTTTCTGTCTGCCAAACGTTTAAAAAATATATAATTAATACAAGTTCAGTATTTTATCCAGAACCATTATAAGTTGGAAAGGAAGTGCCAATATGTCAATTTCATCTGCAAATCGACAGTTGTCACACATAAGTGTTCACTGTTAATGGTCTCGTAAACATTACAAAATGAGGACAGTCTGTTCCTTTTTGCAGTAGAGTCCTATACTAATCATTTTAAGCAACACTAAGTAGTTTTGTCAACCTTAAAATAACGTTTCCAAAATGATTTCAGTGGTTCATTAACTTGTAACTGGGTGAAAGGCACTTCTGAATTTGATTTGCCACCCTTAATGGGCTATAACCGCACTAAGTAAGTTTGGAGGAGCAGGCCGTCTCTGTGCAGTTTGAATGAGAGACAATTCCACTTCCAACCTGGAGGGCGACCGAAGACGGAAACTACTTTGTGTTTCTTTAAAAACCTCAGGGTGAAGTGAAGACCACCAATACTGTTAGCACAAATCCTGTCTTCCACACCACCGGCATGCCTTTTTTTACCTGTCTTATATCCATCCATCTACAAAACCTTGAAACTGAATGTTTCTTCTGAATGTGGTAGTGTGGACATGTGTATTGGTGTAGTTGCATTGTGAACTGGCCTCAAAACTAATGTTTGCTCTCCACTACCTTTTTGTATTTGCCCCCCTGTCTTTCACCACTCTGTTAATCCTCCTCTCCTCTCCCCTTTCTTTCCCTCCCTCCCTCCCTCTCTTTCCTCTCCTCCAACCTGTCGCTCCCCGCAGTCTACTGCCAGAACTTCGCCCCCACTTTCAAGGAGAGCGAGATGAACGCCATCGCGGCGGACATGTGCACCAACGCGCGGCGCGTGGTGCGCAAGAGCTGGATCCCCAAGCTGAAACTGCTGATGGCCGACAGCGAGGCCTACGCCAGCTTCCTGCCTGAGGGCCTCAAGCTGGAGGCCGACGCCCTGGCCGCCGAGCACGGCCTGGAGGCCGCCGCAGCTGCCGCCCTGGAGGGAGCCGAGGCCGGGCCGTCCTCGGCCGACGCGCTGCAAGGCGAGGCAGGGGACGCGGGCGCGCTGTTCTAAAAAGAGGGAGATAATGATGGATGGATGGAGAGAGAGAGGGAGGGAGGGAGAGAGAGAGGGATGGAGAAAGTTGGTGCTTTCTGTAGTAGCGTGCCTCCTGTTCACATTTATTTGTTTTCCTCCCTCATCTTGTTTTCCTCCCTTCTCTTTGTTGTTTGTCTGCACGCTCTCTCTTTCTCTTGCACACTTCTTTTTTTGGTGTCTTCCTCCCTTCTTCATCCCCTTCAGCTATCCCATGCTGCCCCTGGCTTGCCCAGCATCCCCCTCAAGGGTTAAGTGCTCCTCTTACATTTAAAAGGGCAGACAGACATGGAGAGAAAGAGTGTGAGAGACTGAGGGAGGGGAGAGATAGAAGATTTGGGGAATGATGATGAAGGAAGTATGAAAAAAGATGACAAAAGATGGTATTAAGAGTTTGACTGCAAACAGAGTGATGCCGTATCATAATAGCGTGTCAAGGTCAAGGCTTTTTTATGGCTGGTATGAGATGGATTTGTGTGTATGTGTGTGTGTTTTAGATTGCACAATTAAGGTCCCTTTTTTATACCATAAATACATTCCCAACTGGGGGGCATTCTGGAGGAGGAGTATACATGTGTGTGTCCACAGGATGGGGGGTCCAAAAATATCCTAATCAGCTCTGACAACACTGAAGTTTCTAATATTGAATGTATCCACGAGGAACGTCAGGAAAATTGCTGGCGCTCCTGTGCCGTAAGATTGTATTCATCCGTTAACGTGACAACCGTAAATACTCAAGAGGTTTATGGCTATGAGAAGTCGAATTTATATGATTCATAGTATAGACATACAAATAAACATATATTATGGAAGAGTATTATTTTGCTCGTGTCGGCACATAATTTGGACCCTCCCTCTCTCCCAAATCCAAAACTTATGTTGCTCCCCCATCCCCCCCAGGATGTTTACTCTGATGATGTTGACTTTGTTTTTTTAATCCCCCTACTCCCCCCTCCCCAAATGTAGCCATTTTCATTCTTGTCGTCTAGTTGGTTGGTTTTAAGGTCTTCTCATTACTGCTGTTTGTCGTGTATTCATTATGTACGTGTGACGCTTGCCAATTCAGACTTTTAACTAGAATCGACTGCGACAGACTGAAAATAGATGATGACTCATGGGTTTTTAAAGGTACTTTTGAATGGCTTGTGTCCTTACGCCTGTGAAGTTTGCACAGAGAGAGTTAGGCCCAGAGTGTTGGATGGCTGTTAAAATCGCTATGAATTTTCCAATCATTAGAGCTTATGCTTACTTGAAGATTTAAAAGAGCATGGACTCTTTATTACATTTGTTTGCATTATCAAAAGCCCTTGTCCAAAATTCCAGTTTCTTTTCAAGTTTTGTGTGTCTCATTTGTTATCTTCGCTTTTGCGAAATGGCTGGTACTTGGGCGTTTTTGTCAGGTGTTACTAAAGTGTAAAAAGCTGTTAAGGTGCTGTGTTTTCAAAGAGGGTTTGGTGTACCACTAAATACCTCTCAATGCCAGTCACTTTGCTAAAAAGCCCAAATTTGGGCTTGATTGATATAAGATAGACATATGTGTGTGTGTACATGTGTGTGTGTGCTTTTTTTTGTTTTTTTGTTTTTTTTTTTTCCGTCTTGGTGCTGAAAGTGCGAAAGAGCTGAATCTTATGTTCCTGGTATGCCACAAACCTCTAGAGGCGATGGAAAGGAAGGGAGGGGGTATGTGCGTGCTGCACTTTGTGTGTGTGAGATTTTGAGTGGCAGAGAGAGGAAGAGGGAGAGAGAGAGAGGGTGTATGCATGTGTGTGTCTCTGTGTGTGTGTGTGTGTGTGTCTGTCTCTGTGTCTGTGTGTGTGTGTGTGTGTGTGTGTGTGTGTGGGAGGCAGCAGCAGCAC
Organism: Coilia nasus; assembly: GCA_027475355.1. NCBI lineage: Eukaryota > Metazoa > Chordata > Actinopteri > Clupeiformes > Engraulidae > Coilia > Coilia nasus. The sequence goes on from CM050198.1 coordinate 23,994,752, forward strand.
ATGTGTGCTGCCAGACGGCACTTTCCTTCGTGTGCTCCTTTGCACGCCTGAGTGCTCCTGTTCATCCGTCACATGGGGATGTGCCACCCCTCACCCTGCACCCCTTTTTCCCTCCCTCCCTGCCTCCTCTTTCTCTATAGCACTCTTTTTTCTCTTCTCTCCCCCTCTCTTCATCCCTCTCTCCACCACTCCTCTCCCCCTCTCTCTTCATTCCTCTCTCCACCACTCCTCTCTCACTCTCCCCTTCCATCTCTGCACCACTTTTCTCTCTCCTCTCTCCCCCTTTTCTATATGTGTGTGCACACAAACACAAACACACACACACACACACCTCTATATATTTAGTTCTTCCTGTCCTCCTCCTCCTCTTTCCACCATCATCCTCCTTCTTTCAAATCTGTGTACTCCAGTTCTGTCCACCGCCCCCACCTGCACTCTGGACTCCCACCCCCAACAACCCCCACCCCCCACCCCCCTCCTCTGCCATCCCCTACTTACCACCACCACCCCCCACCCCGCTAACCCTGACAAGCTGACATTAATCTGAGCAGCGCAGAGGTGGAGAGCAGAGCATGTTGGGTCCCGGCTGTTACTGCCACTGCTGTTACTGCGGCTGCTCCTGGTGTGAAGGGGGTGCGGAGGTGAGGACCAAGCTGTTGGGGATCAGCTGCCAGCCAGGGCCTGGACTGGATGGTAGGGGTGGAGAGGTAGTAGCAATGGCACTGGTGGTGGGGTATTGATGGATGGTGGGGGGCAGAGGTGTGGTATGGTGGCGATGGCACTGATGGTGGGTGGGTGGTGTTGGTGTTGGTGTTGGTGTGACCTGTTTGATGTGGCTATTGGTACGGCAGCCTTCCGTGCTCGTTGGACTGGTATTATTGGTACGGAATCTGCCGTACCTCTTATTACAAAACTGTGGGTACAAAACTTACTGCACCTGCGTATGACTCCCATAACTTCCGTAGGGTTAGGCTTAGGGTTAGGGTTAACCCTATCTGTGGGAACCCTGCCTGAGTATGGTACAGATTTCAAGTTCAGGACCTATAACTTTACATGTATTGGTCTGGAAGAAGTTCCAATATCCTTACACGACTGGTAAGGAATTCCGGACCCATAGCCACTGCCTAAAGAATAATCTGTCTAGAGAGGCCATGACACTGCTTCAGTGAGCAGTATGCATGTTGAAGGTGTTATGGTTGGGGGTATTTTAGACCTGGTGTCATCTCTTTGATGCTTTCCGTGGGAGGCAGTCTGTTCCAGAACAAGGTGTCATGAAGAGGCCATGGCGCTGCTTCTTGTCTGAGGAGCATGTTGGTGTTACTCTGGTGGGTGGAGCTTAGCTTAGGTTAGAGGCACTGCAAAGCCACTTTCTGCACATGTGGTGGCTGGAGTCCTTGTTGAACTATTTTTCCATCTTGGCCACTATCTGGGTGGTGGTGGTGTGTGTGTGTGTGTGTGTGTGTCTGAGCAGTGTGTGTGTGTGTGTGTGTGTGTGTGTGTGTGTGTGTGAAGGGTGGTAACCATGTAAATGAGGCCAGGTCTTTCAGGCTGTAGGAGACTGAACATGCAGACACACGGATCGTTGGTGAATGGACAACTTGGCACATTGTCCCATGGAACAACTGCACCATATGCATGCTAATGGAGATCCCATGCTGTTCCAGATTAGCGCTGCAGGCACCCATCATGAATTCAACAAAAGGCAAAAAAACACAAAAAAGGCTTTTATCATGTCAAAACCTTCTGAAATTCTTCTGATCAGGCCCCATACAAGCCATGTGCTGTTAATATGCCTGATATGCTGTTGACTTGGAAAAGAAATGATTAATTCCAAAATAGAACAGAGTGCAACTTTACTGGGGCAATAGAAGGCTAGTTGTCCCAGATTCCTGTCCTGGACATGCACAAAACTATAGCCCCAAAACTACTACCCCAAACTCCTTTTGTCCTTATGTAAGGAGTAATCTTGACACAGAAAGATGACCCTCAGCTCCCTGGTACACCTGGCTTGAGCAGTCTTATTTCAAACATGGTACATAAGCCTCAACACTAGCCTGCACAGAACTCTAAAAGACCTTTGACTTAAAAGAGCAATATGAGTGCTTGACAGAGAGATAAACAAAGACAAAGGAGAAAGGAAAAAAAGAAAATGGGGGGGGGGGGGGGTAAAATTTGCACATTCGTTTCTAACGCGTCGCACAAGACGCTGCCTTAAAGGAATAGAGAGAGAAGGTAGTTGTGCCTGGGACATGGGGTACTGTCCTGCAGGAGGCGAGGGGAGGGCTGTGTGTGAGAGAGAGAGTCTGTGTGTGTGTGTGTGTGTGTGTGTGTGTGTGTGTGTGTGTGTGTGAGAGAGAGAGAGACTGTGTGTGTGTGTGTGTGTGTTGATGTGTGTCTTGTGTGCGGCAGTGAGGGCGGGAACGGAACGCCTGGATGAGTCGGTGTGAATGCATGCATGCTGGTGTGCTCTGGGTTTTGTGTGCTAGGAGTTTTTTTTCTCTCTCTCTCTCTTCCCCGTCTCTCCCCCCCTCCCTGTTCCGTGTGGTGCTATTTTTTTTAGGGAGAATCAGGGGAGGGAGAGAGGGGTGGGTGGGTGGGTTGCCATTTATGGACACATGCGAGTTAATGTGTGTCTTCTCATGCGCATAGGCTTGCCAGGCAGGCTAGGAACAGGGGCAAGGGAGACTATGTATGTGCATGTACTGTATTGTGTGTTCATCATCCTCACATATTCTGTGCTAAAATGTGCATGATTGTAGGAGATTGTGTGTGTGTGTCCGTGTGGCTGTCTGTCTATCTGTGTGTGCCCAGCTATAAGCAGAGAGTTCGTTTATGTGTGCGTGTGTGTGTTTGTGTGTGTGTGCACAGCTATAAGCAGAGTCCATGTGTGTTTGCGTCTGGCTCTGTGAGCTGAATGTGTGCATTTGTGTCTGGCTTTTGTGTGCTGAATGCGCATGTCTTTCAGACTGTGTGGGTGGTATGGGTGTGAGGCTGTGTGCAGAGAGGGTGGGAGGGAGAGAGGGAGGGTGTGTGTGTGTGCGAGCTTGTGTGTGCATGCTTGTGTGTGTGTGTGTGTGTGTGTGGATGCAGTGATGAGAGTGCTCTGTTTGTTTTTGTCTGACTCATTGAGGGAGACATACAGTGCAGACTGCAAGCCAAGGAGGGGGTTGGGAATGGATCTTTAGTGAGGAGATGGAGGCCTACACACACACACTCACACACACACACCCACTTACGGCTGGCACAAAGATCGAAAGACCCAGCCCAGACGTTGGCATCAAACACTAACGCTTTTCATCGAACAAACCGTCAAATCCCACTGAAGTCTTAATCTGATTTGGTGCTTCGAGTGTTTTTGTTTCCTGTGTTCGAATGTTGTACTTTTATGACCTACATTGTGTGTGTGTGTGTGTGTGTGTGTGTGTGAACGACTGAAAAAGAAAGAGAACAGGGAGAAAGGGAGGCGCGGAGAGAGAAAATGGAGGGCTGCGGAGACAGTGAGCATAAATGAGTTGGCATGTGTGCGTGCATGCATTCATGTGTGTGCTGTGGATGTGCGTGCCTGCGTGTCAAAGCATGCATATGAATGTGTGTGTGTGTATGACTGTGTGTGTGTGTGTTTCTGTGTGTGTGTGTGTGTGTGCATGCATGCTCCTGTTCCCTTGTCTAAACAACAGATGGGACTGTCGAAATTGTGTGTGTGAGTGTGTGTGAATAAGTGAGTGAGTGAAGGGTACCGTTCCCCCCTGGGAGACTTCTGCCTGATTTTGTGTGTGTGTGTGTGTGTGTGTGTGTGTGTGTGTGTGTGTGTGCACATGCATGTTTTATCTGCACCTTGTTTTTTTTGCCCCTGCAAAGTGAGCGAGAGGAGGCGAAGCGGTCGCCATGTTTGTAGGCATGAACAGGGCCTGTAAGGAAATGCACAGAGCGGGCGAGCGAACGAGCGACGACTTCTGACGTGTGTTTTGTACATAACCATGATGAGACTGTACGGTGGTGTTTCTAAGCAGACCTGCTAATTTTTCTTTCTACTGTTGTCGAACTGAGGACGAATAAAAAAACAGGGTGTGGGGATAGGACAGGGTGGGGTGGGGAAAGTTGGTAAGAGAAAGCGGAGTTGGGGGGGAGTTCGTCGAGCAGTTTGTTTAAACTTTTTTCCTGAGATGGACAAGGTGTTGCTGCTTAAAAAGTGCTGTCACTTGCCTAGCAGCGAGACGAGGAGAAGTGTGGACGGGAAACAGAGGGGACCATTGCCTGGCCTTCGTCAGAAAAGATAAATATTTGTACTTGTTTGCGAGCTCGGGGTTTTGCGTGTCTTGAATGGCCTGGCCAGACTTTTATATTGTTTTGTGAGAGTGGAGGGCGGATGGGTGGGGTGGGTTGGTGTGTGCAGAGCTTGGAAACTCCAAAAGGAGAACTTTCCAGTATGATGTATGTTTATCCGTTTTTTCATTCTTTTATATATACAAAACGTTTTCCGCAGAGAAAATAAAGGATTGATAGCAGCTTTGTGTGGCTCGTATAGAGATTGCTACTGAAGTACTGAGAAAGAACAAGCAAAAGGATGTAAGAAGGAATGTGAAATTAAACATTCTGAGCACATAAATGGTGCGAGGAGCTAAGCTTTTCTTGGTCCAAAAAGTAAACGTAAAGAAACGTCAAGGGGGAGACCTTTGTAAGATTTCAGTAGTTCTGTTTATCTTTTGTTTTTTCCTTCCAACTTAACAATTCTTATCGCTTATTTTTCTCTCAAGCACAGATCATAGTGAGAGTACTGTTACGTTTGTTGATATGCTACTAATTCCATATTAACTCAAACCGTAGACTTGCCAAGGTGCATTATAGAGGAGCGTTACAAAACAAAGTGTACACTTGTTCGTAAGGCAGAAGAGAACCACATATTTTTGCATGGATTATAACTTAATTGACCAGAGGTGGACAGAAGAGAGGTAAAACTGATTTTTTTATGTAAGGGAAGAGGGAATTTTGTTTTAGGTGATTTTTTTAAGGATAAGAAAAGCACAGACAGGGAGGCAGAGTTATGAAGCACTGCAGGGTCTTACCCTGTCTGATAGGAATGTATTTGTTGTTTTTATTTTATTAAGAGAAAGGAAGACAGAATCAAACTAAGGCAAAAAAAAGTGATCATCTTATTGTGTCAATGGATTTCAATCAATACCAGGGGGTAGAGACATGTGTTGGCCAGTGCTCTGTATGAAGGGCATGTTGGGCCCTGACAGTAGGGCAGTGTGAATGTGGCTGGATTGCCACATTAGCCCAGCAGAGGGCAGCACAACTCCCCCTCCGTCTTCTCCACTGCCCTGGGGCAGTGTTAACCCCTTTGTAGAAGTGGAGTTCGGCAGGGAAAGAGAAACATTTCTGGAAGATGGAGCTTCAGGTTGTAGAAAAGCACAGAAAACCCAAGCACCTGATGATTTGATTGAGTTTTTCTTTTCTTCTTTTTTGTTTTGACACCAAAATTTCTTTCCCCTAACCAGTACAGTAATTCTTGTTTGAATGAATGCCAAATGCCAATGACCCCTTTGACCCTTGAGTTTTTTTTTTTATTACTATTCTAATGTAAATGGTATGGCCAGTGTCTATGTCTGCTGCTTACGTTTGTGGTGACCGGTGGCAGTTGGTTTGCATGTTGTAATCATGCAAGCAGGACTGTTAAAAGGCATCACTATTCAAAGAAAAAAATACTTAAAAATCTCACAGGAGAGAAAGTTTCATATCGATATCCCAAATCAATGCTTTGTATTAAAATATTTTTTAAAAGCTTAATTTTTTTTGTATGCCATGTTAATGTACAAGTGATGAATGACTTGATGTGTTGTAGAGGTTTGGGGGTGGGTTGGGGGTATACTGTATATCATGGTACTGGGGAAAGCACAGATTTGATTTGGAAAGAATGCGACTTTGATAGAGGTTGTTACTCGGAAGGAGCTGAAGCTCCTCTATCTTAAGAAACCTTTTTGTTTTGCGTCTTCATTTTTCTAACAGTAATTAAGAGAAAGAGAAAAAAAAACATCTTGTCACCTTTCTTTCACACATACACACACATACAGGTGGAGAGAGGGATTTTTTTTTTTTTCGTTTGTTTTGGAAAAGAAACACAAGCACCTTCGGGTGAGTGCCTACAGTCTGTGGGCCAGTACCTTGGCACCTTCAAGTCTGATCTCTCCCAAAGGTGTAGTATTGTGTGTGCGTGTGTGTGTGTGTGCTGAAGCGGTATTGGATTGTGGGAATTGGGGGGTTTGATCTGCTTTTTGTTACTTGTTTTGCTAATTTCCTTTTCTCTATGATAATTGTGTTTTCTTATTTTTTTGTAACTCTATTGTTAAAAAAAAAAAAAAAAAAAACCCACTATACCTGTAAATCTTTGCGGAAACCGAAAGCGGTGGGGGTGAGATGCTTCTTTTTCTGGAGAAGAGTTCAGAGGAAGGCATATGCTTTGTTCTCCTCAAGACAAAAAAAAGGGGGATGGCTCGCGCAATGCTTCTTTGCTAACTAAAGACGAAGACTGGAGGTTTTGAAAGGAGAGGTGATCAACCAAGTTAGGTGTTTTATGTTTGTTCATTTGCTGTTTTAAGAGAAAAAAAACAAGACAAAAACAAAATTTCAGTTTTCTAAAAGGATGTGTAGCAGCTTCATTCAGGGGCTGCACCTCTCTCTGTGTTATCCATCTATGCTCTCCTCCAGCTTCTTCCAAGCTCTTCTTCTCTTTCTTCTTCTTTCGGATGTCCCCCACAACCCCAACCCCAACCCCACCCCTACCCCAACCCCTACCCTGCACAGCAGCCTGTCAATCCCCTTGTATGTTTCTCCCCCTTCTGGTCTCCGGCCGTGTGCATTCTGCTAACAGCAACCTTGTAGACTTCTATCCAGTCATACGACACCTCGTCCTGCTTTTCTTTTCTTCCGGGGCCTTCCGTGACACACCAGAGACATCGGCCCCAGGGGGCACAGAAAACACTCACAATACACACACACACACACACACACACACACACAACGGAGCTTCAAGTGTGTGTGTATGTATGTGTTTGTGAGTGTACGTGCGTGCGTGCGTTTGTGTGTGTGTGTATGTGGACCTACCTCTCACTTATCCCTCTGCCACTTCAGACGGTCCTCAACAGAAAAAAAAACAGCTCCGCTTCTTCCTCTCCGGTCAAGACGAGCGGCGCGGTCGGGAATGAAAGACAGACCAGGAAAACAAACCTCACCTGATGGTGCTGCTGTACAGCGTAGTTGTAGTAGTTTTCTGTCTCCTAGTTTTGTTTGTACCTTCTTTCTATACGCACGCTGGCTCGCGTTCTCTCACACACCTCAAGACTCACCTCGACTCCGAAGTTTACAGATTTTACAGGTTTTAAACCCAGAGGGGAGGGGCAAACACAAGAGTAGTGGGGGCCCAGTGCTCGTGCACTTGTGTGAAAAGTGAGGTGGTGGTGGTGGGGGGGGAGTGTTACCTCAGACATTTAGGACAGGGGGACTGTTGCGTCGTTACGGCTAACGGGTCAGGGGGCTTCTCCCGCTTCCTATCTTGCTTAGCGATGTCTCTGGTGTGGTCGAAGGCTCCTCAGACCTCTCTCTCCCTTACACTATAAATACATAAATATATATATACTGTACATTATACATAGAAGCACTAATGAAGTTTGATTGTTAGTTGTGCACTCACAAGCATGAGGTATTAAGATAAAAAAAAAAACAGAAAAAAAAAAAAAAAAAAACAACCTTTACCCTTCCCCTGCTCCCCCCAAAACGCTTTTTTTACTTTTTTGTTTTGGTTTTGTTGTGGGGGGAGGGGGGGAATCAAATGCAGTAGTGTCTACTCATGTCAAAGACCCCGACCCCCAAACCGCCCTACGAATCCCCCCCTTATGCCTTCCTGCCATTGACGCCCCCCCCCCTGTGCCCTATTCCCACGTACATGCCAGTGTTTAATCTGTGTTCCAAGTGCCAATAACTTTGTGAATTCCTTACTGTGACCCAATAATAAAAAAAAAAGATAATTGCACATTAACTACTGTAAAAAAGTGGGGAAAAATCTGAATATCTTAATAAAAAGGTTTGTAACAAATATCTACTCTTGTTTGTCTGTCTGTTCCTGTCACTGTGCACTACAGTTAATTATGGATGGCAGCTGTGGCCTGATGGTTAAGTTGACCTTGGGCTCGGAGGATCACAGGTTCGATTTCATGTACCAGTAAGAACATATGTGGGTTGGACTCGAGAGAGTGAACAGTCAGCACACTCCTGCATCCTCATTCGTGGCTCCGGTGCCCTTGCCCAAGGCATCTAACCCTTTATTGCTCCAGAGGAACTGTATGTGTACCTCATTGTAAGTGACTGTGGATAAGAGTGTCCCCTAAATAAATATACGGCATCAGTATAGGGCCTAGTGGTTCATGTCGGTGCACTGCCTCTATTAACATGCTCGGCATCAACATCTTATGCCTCAGTTGAGTAGTTCATCAATGACCAATACATGTGACTTTCTTGTATGAAATTGGCAGACAACAGGTGCATTCTACAGCATCACCCTAAAATCTGAACATATGGGTAAACTGCAGTAGTTTTCAGTAATAGAATTCCAACATTTTATTTCATCAAAATGGTAACATCTCAACATCTTCAATGTGATTTCCACCATTTATGATGCAAAGTTTAATGCACTTTGCAGCATTCTTGTGCACCCAATGCAACCTCTAAATTTAAACTAGGGTTAAAAAATAGTAGTTACAAAATAACTACATATAGTTATAGACAGTGATATTGCCTACATTCCTACATTTTAGGGACATCCTATGTTGCTGTGGCAGCTCCGCTCACCTATTACCTGACACAAGACCACTCTGACCCCTTCCTGACCAGACACCACAGAGGCATCTCCACACCATCACTTCTCCATCTCACTGTCCCTGTCCACGCCGACAGCACACGGACACACACTGCAAAGCAATGCAAATAAAATCCATGTGTTTATTATGACAAATCCGCCTGGTTTGACAACAAACATCAAAAGACAAATGTTTCAAATATTACAGTCTTTACATTTACAAAAAAGGGTAAATGGCACATTTTTTGTACAATTCCTCCTAATTAACCTCAACCTTTTGAAATGGATTGTTAAACGGAGGCAGCTTAACAGGAAAATAGTCAGATGTATGTAGTATCAATGTTAGCAACAGTAATTGTACCAAACTGTAAATGAAGGCAATACAATATCTCCCATCAATCACTCCCTTTCATCTGAGCAGCCATCCTTTAAGTAGTGCATGCTGGCGATGATCCTGTTTTAAAAGTGAAAAAACGGATCCAGTTTAGCAATTTAAAACTTCTTAAAATGCGAAACACTAAACTTTGCATATACACTGTGCCAGACAGATCCTCACACAGGACTGGAATAGAGGAACAAGTTCATCGCCGATTTTTTTTTTTTTTTTTGGGGGGGGGGGGGGGGTGTCAAACATCACAGACTCCTGCCACTGAGCACTGTTTGGCAGAAGGGACATCACTTCCTGTCTTTGGCCAAAGACTTCCTGTCCTGATGGCATGACTTTAAGGCCACTGGACACAAATGTTCGTGTGAATGTTCCTCCAGTACAAGAACAGTGTTTATATATACACACAATTTAAAGAATTTAAAAATATCTACATTGGGGGATGGCATATTTTTCCTAACAATTATGTTTTAAATTTCCAAACTGGTGACGCATATTGTGAGAAATTATTCCAAAATGAATTCTGAGAACTGGGACATTTCATCATTACCTTTTGTGCATATTTTTGGGAAAGGGTCCAAAACAATGAATGAAAGCATTTTCTGATTGGTTGTATATTTAGCACTTGCGTTAAATTGAATTGACATTCTTCTTGCGATCTGCCTTTCAGGCAACAGAAAAGGCTTTTTGTGAAATACAACTGAAATGTTATATTACTAACTGAATATGACATAAATATCAAAAAGAAGAGTATGCGGTCAAAAAAAAAAGGCAGTTTAAATCATTGAAAATACAACACAATCTTTATACAGTATGACATCGTTTGACGAGGAGTTAAATCTTGAGCTTTTCAAACAAAAGTGTTAACACTGACGTTCAGGGTTATCGGACCAAAGCTTTGTTTGTTAAGGCATGGTCTGACCGGCAATAGCAATGACACAACATGGATTTGAATGAAGAGCCGGGAAGCACGGATAGCAAAAAAGATGTCTTGATACTTTGGCCGTAGACGAAGCTCCACGCAGGACAGCCAGCATGAAAGGCGATGAGATGTGCTTCGACTCTCCGCTGTCCTGCCACTACTACTCGGGCTGGCGAATGCTAACCTACAACTGCACAAAACCATACCTGAGGTAAAGGCTTTTGAAAATGTTTACCTTTCTTCCTTTCAGAAGCAGCTTATTGTTGCACCAACACAAAACTCCCATGAGTGAATAAGGGAAGGTTAAACCCCTATGGGGAAAAGGAAACACTAGGGGGCGCTAACAGCTAATTGTGCTTATAGTGTGACACCATCTGGAGTCAGAATGCTTGGAGCAGACGCACACACGCATGGGATAAGCACATGGCCCGCTACTATTACATAGAAGTCAGGAAGGCTACAAGCCCGCAACATCATTCTTCATGTCAGTAATACGTTTCATTGGAGTAAAGCCTTCCAGACTGTGCATGCCTCACTTCGATGCACTGGTAACAGTAGAAATTAAAAAATATTATCTTAAGGCAACACTGACTCCTCACACCGCTTTCGACAACAGGTACCGTAGTTTAAAATATACACAATTGTTTAGGCCTGGGTACAAAATCAGGGACAGTAACCGTTAATCTGTTCCAAGTCCTGCTGTTCTCAAGCGCATTCTTGAGAAATCCTTTCACAAGCCGCTTTCGGGTATTCCTGAAACATGTCCCAAAACAGAGCAAGAGAGAGAGAGAGAGAGAGGCAGGAAGAAAGGAGGCGGGTTGGGGGGTGAGGTGAAGAAATTCTTCATTCCTCCCTCTCTCCTTCCCTCTGTGCTTACTGTCCAAACAAGAGGAGAAAAAAGGGGGGACAGAGAGAGAGAGAGAGAGAGAGAGAGAGACAGAGATGCCTCTAGATGGTTCTCTCGCTCGTCTTAGTTCTCCCGATTCCTCCTGCTTGTCCCCTCAAGATGCCGGCAGGCGATGGCTGATATGGCCGAGGTGCTGGAGTGGGGGGCGGTGGGGGCCGTCCTCATAGGGCGAACAGGAGGATGAGCACCACCAGGATAATGGTGACCAGCACGCCTATGGCACACCACTGCCGTCGACCTGGGAGAGCGGAGACAACACGAGACACAACACTTCAGTCAGCCCCTGAGACTGGCATCCCCACAACACACTGGCTCACAGTCATTTTCAGCACTCAGACTCGTGTGCCGATTGACGCTCGAGCTAAATAAGTTATACAATGATTGAAATTTGTGGCACGCAAGCTCTGCGCGTGGATCACGAATACACAGGCCAGAGCTTGCACTATTTACAGAAGATTCCTCCCACAGAGCTGCATGCAAATTTTGACAGTCACTGACAGTTTCGCTACACCCTAAACCTACCCTTACATTTTAGACATCTTTAATTCACTTCCAGTGTGGTGTCCAGAGAAATGAACCTATGTATCAAACATTTTCCAACAAATATATTTGTTCCTCTCTATCAGTTTTAGATTCTAAGATATAAGCATTTAAAATCTGTCCTATATTTTTCCCTACCCTGTATATCACATGTACATCATGAGAATGATTTCTGTGTTAGGTCTGTGATCTGACCTAGTTTGTGTCTGCTGTCTAGTACTCCCTACTGCTGCTACAACTGCTAACACAAGCAACGCTGTCTGAGTGTAAGCTGAAAAAAACATTGTGCACAGCTGTCATGTCAAGTCCTGCAGCGACAAATAAATAAATATAACACAGTACGAAAATACATTTAAAAACTTTCCAGAATCAAAACACAGCATGTGGTTTCTATGCCAAAAACCAGATGATATGAAGTTTGTGCTCTCATTTTTTTATCTACACAATGAGCTCTGCAGCAGCGTAAATGCTGTGTCTCTCATACATCATACTTGTGTCACCTGAACAATAAACTGGTCTCAAGACTGTCAGGTTCTAAGGCTTCATGCTGAAATGCATTCAAAACAAAACCTCCAAATCCTACTCAACTACAGGTTGTTCAATGTCTTAAAATCACTAGGTAATGCTGAAGGCATGCATGGTTAAGGAATTAAGACAGCAAACACTTTTCATCACACAAATGAAAAGTACAAACAAAGGCTGCCTTCACTTTAGCCTGAAAGTAATAAGTTGCAGAACTATTTGACGTTGGGGATTAGAACGTGCGGGGCTGTGACGGTGTTTACTTCACGGCAATCAGTCTAAAAGATTTAATGGTCCCCAGATCACAGACTTCAAGCTGAAATTAATAGAAACGTCCTCAAACAACAGTCACTTCATCAGAAGAATGTAAGCAAGACTGAGGAATTGACTTGCTTCAAAAGTGTTTGTTTATTGACTACAGATCACCCAAACTTCAACTGTAAACAGAATTCAGAAAAAGCATCAAAGCAGAGGCTGTGTGTGTGTGTGTGTGTGTGTGTGTGTGTGTGTGTGTGTGTGTGTGTGTGTGTGTGTGTGTGTGTGTGTCTGTGTGTGTGTGTGTGTGTGTGTGTGTGTGTGTGTGTGTGTCTGTGTGTGTGTGTGTGTGTGTGTGTGTGTGTGTGTGTGTGTGTGTGTGTGTGTGTGTGTCTGTGTGTGTGTGTGTGTGTGTGTGTGTGTGTGTGTGTGTGTGTGTGTGTGTGTGTGTGTGTGTGGCAGGCGGATAGGAAATAAGCACAATAAACACAAACTTACTACTGGTCATATGAGACACCTTCTCCATTTTCTTTAGTACTGAATCCATCCTTGAACCTGTCTGGTCCATCTCCTCGCTGAACTCACCCAAAATACTGTGAGGACACACGCGCACACACACACACACACAATGAGGGAAAAAACAACAGTAGAGAGAAAGAATGAGGTAAGGCAAATGACAATGTGTAAATGAGGGAAAGTGTGAAAACAAAAGATTTCAGAAACAACACGAGCGCTGGACTACATACCAATGTCATCAAGATCATTAAAACAACACTAAGTAGTTTTTTCAACCTTAAAATAATGTTTCTAAAATCGTTTCAGTGGTTCATCAACTCGTAACAGGGTGAACGGCACTAAATTCACTTTGCGGCCCTCCTTCGGCTATAACCGCACTGTGCAAGTTTAAATGAGACATAAAAAAGACAATTTCGCTTCCAATCTTTAGGGTGACTGAAGAGGCACAGTGCTTTAGTGTTGCTTTAAGACATTTAGTCGAGACACTGAGATGTAATATATTTTACGGTTAGGTTGATGGTTAGGACTAGGGCTAAGGTTGCGCAGTACAGTTTAAGTACATAATGTTACATGTAGATACACTGTAAGAGGGACCATTGAAAGTGAGTGTTACTATGTATTTGTTATTCAAAAACTACTGTTTAAATATTCCACACAATGTTGTCCATTCCAATACTGCCTGTTCAACTTTCAGACATGCAATAAACACTTATATCAGAACCCAACAAGCGAATTAACAGCCAAAACGCTAATAACAGCACAGCTGATAAAGGTTAGCTGGCATATTATCTGCTGTCTGTATCACAACATAAAAACAACACTTTGCTGTTTTTATCTACAATTCCTAAAAGATGGCACAGTTTATCATACGCTGCCCTCTGTTGTTCCCTCAGTACACTGGAAGCAGGTCTGCCCTGCAGCATTCCCGAGGTCTGGCCTGACTGGTCTTACATGCTGTGAGTACTGAGTCAGCGGCATCGCCACAGTGCATTGTTTACTCCGTATCTATGGAGTCTACGACTGCCGCTCAAGCATCCTACAGGCTTTCAAAAGAAAGAAGGGGGAAAAAAGAAAGGCGGAAAGACTAAGAGCAAAATGGAAAAAAAGAAAGACCAAGAAAAAAAAAAAAAGAGAAAAGGATAGGGAAAAAAAAAAAAATCACTGCAGTGGATGTAGTCACGCAAGGTGTGCTGTGTAAACAACATGGCTGCCTCCAAGAGCCTCTCTGTACAAGAGGATTCCCAGCAGTCTCTGTACTTCCCTACGCACCCCTGACTGACATACACACAGGGACATTGACCGGTACTCTCACTAGGACATTTATGTAAGCACAAAGTCTAGCCTAGAATATCTTATCTCAAAAAATATTTTTTCAACCTACACAGAAACACTTACACAGTGATCTAGGAAAAAGAGTGACATCATAGCAGCACATGGTGGTGGTGGGGGTGGAGGAGGCATGTGTCAGCATGTTGGCGGATTTAACATCCCGCACGCACAATACCATGACCAGGCCTAAAAGAGAGCTGACTTGTTTACGGTACAGGAAAAGCATGACGCAAATTATTACCGAAAATGAAGGGGGTGGCCAACCACAGCTTTTGTCGGCAAACAACTCTTGAATTTCCTTGGACAACAGTTTTGTTGTTCCTACTGTAAGTGGTTTTGTAGTGAACGTTGCCCATAACAGTGGTGAAATATTAGAGAAAGCAGGGCTAAGACATGACAAGGCTACTGACTATTTCCGCTGACTGCACTCACAGTCACACTCCGAAAATATGTGGCATGTACAGGCATGTCCGCTGGCTGACTCAACATACGCTTCGGGTTACCATAATACACAGTAGTCACCACACATTAAGGAGAGCCCATTTGCTCGTGGTGCAGTAAAGCAATGGCCAAAATTGTCACTGAAAATGAAAAGATTCACGTCTTTTGTATGAAATACCCTATTGAATTTTCTTGAAAACCTATTTTTTTGGGGTCTACCCAAAATACTTTTTAAATTTATTTTCCAACTCTGAGTTAAACACAGTTTTTTTTACAGTATTTGAATCCACTGAGATGATCTCCAGATCTGGCAGTAACACTTCCAGATCTGCTTAGCATTAGCATTAATTACTGAATCGGAGCTAAGCTAATAGATACAGTGCTACTGCCAGATGGGGAGATCATCTGAATGGATTCAAAAACAATAAAACTCAGCCTGTTTCCCAAAAACAAGGGAGTGTTCCATCAGGGAATGCAGTCATTGTACTGTCTTGTATAAGTCAGTGTTTTTTGACAGAACTGTTGATTTTGCTCGGTGAAAACATTTTGTGTGTCCAGCTCTGAATGTACAATCAGCTGAATCACAGCCGGCTGGGATGTGAGTCACAGGATGAGCAGTGTGCGTCCTGCTGAGGGCGGAGTGGGGTTGATGGTGGCGGGGCAGGGTATGGTTGTGGTGTGGTGTGTTATTGTGTTTGTCTGTGTCTGCAACTATTTGTTTGGCTGCCATTTTGACCAGGACTCCCTGGCAGAAGAGACGCTCAGTCTTAATGGGACAATCCTGGCTAAATAAAGGTTAAATAAAAAAAAATAAAAAAAAATAGTGGTGGGTGGGGGTGGTGAGGTGGGGGTGTGGGTGGTTTCTGAGAGTGGGTGGAGGGGCTGGTCAGGGGTGGGGTGGGGGTGTGGTAGTGTGGAGTGGCTGGATGTGAGAGTGGTGTAGTGGGTGGGGTGGGGTCGCGGTGGTAAGAAGTGGTCAGGGTGTGGTTGTTGAGACTCACTCGGTGAAAGCAGTGGTTAAATTGGCTTCCTTACTCACCATGGTCAATATCTCACTATCCTGTATTACTATAAATACGGCAGCAGAGGGAGCTCAGCTGTACTGCTGAGCTGAGGAGAAGGTGGAGCTGAGCTCCGGAGGGCTCCGGCCCAATTTAAACTCTGGGTAAAAAGGGAGTTGGTGGGGTCAGGTAGGGTGTGGTCTGGAGTGTGTGTGACTGGGTGTGACAGTGAAACAGGTGGGTGGAGTAGGGGGTTGGTGGGGGTAGGAAACAGTCGCGGGTGAGTGGTCAGGGTGTGGTTGTCGAGACTCACACAGCTTGGTCGTCCAGCTCGTCCCCGATGCGTCCAGACATGTCCTTCAGCACGCGGATGCTCCCCGACACCAGCTCCAGCTGCTCATCCTGATCCTGCACGATCAACTGGGGGGGTAATTGTAGATGGTACATAGACAGCATTTATACAGCCCTTTCTCACACTCGTTATACAGGCGTTATACAATTCAATGACTCACATTCGCCTATTCACACACTGTACGCCCATTCATACTCGGATGGCGGGAAGGCTGCCATGCAAGGCGCCAACCAGCCCTTTTGGGATAAGTGTGGAGGTTCAACCTACTGTGGTCAGGAGGGGCTGGAATTGAACCAGCAGCTGAACTTATTGCCAGGTGACTCTTTGATCACAGTCCCAATCCACATTTTAAATACCAACATACAGTATACACTGCCCCTGCAGTGACAGAGAGTGACAGATGAGACAGGCAGAGACAGGAGACGCTTAAGGACATGTCTGGAAAATGTCCCGTGTATCAAAATTAGAATCAGAATAACTTAATTGTCTGTCGTGACAGAAAATCCTCTTAGGGGCGACTGTCAAACAGATACAAGACAATGCCACATATATAGTATTACAGTGGTCCCTCGTTATTCGCGGGAGTTACGTTCTGAAAATAACCCGCGATAAGCGAAATCCGCGAAGTAGTCAGCTTTATTTTTTACATTTATTATAGATGTTTTAAGGCTGTAAAACCCCTCACTACACTTATACACTTTTCTCAGACAGGCAAAGTTCACACTTGCAAACATACAGCACTTCAGAGTCACACAGCTAGCGGTGGAAGATTTATGTACATTTTACAAGCTGAGCGCATTCTGTACTGTACAGGAGATTGCATGCAAAAGGTAAACCGCGACATAGCGAGTGAGGCATTGCTGTTTAGGACTTTGATGGCAGTGGGAATAAATGATTTACGGTAGATGTTCTACGTCAAATGCTGAGAAATTCCCCGTACTCCTATGTTTTAATTGTTTAATAGGTGCTATGTCGCCCTAGCCTTTAATCAAAAGCACAATTAAGATACTCCTTCACCTGCCGGGAAGCCATAAAAATTAAGTGGGAAGGGCTAAAGGGTAGAAATGGGATTCACCTGGCAGTCCCTTGGGTGACAAAAGCAAACAGGCTGAGACAGGCGGAGACAGGAGACACACAGCAGGCCAAAAATAGGCGACTTTATCAGCGACTACATGGCGACTGCCAACAACAAAGGCAACGTGAGTGTTCAGATTAAGTATGCGAGTCATGCCGTCTTTGTCTTTTGTCTCAGACAGGAAACCTGGCTGCAGAAAATAGAGTGCTGCCGTGTGCCGTTTGTTCAGTGGAGTGGAGGCGTAATGTTTTATTTATTTATTTATTTATTTATTTTTTTGTCATGAGATTCTGGGTAATAAAAATTGAGGCCATAAAGCGGCATGGCAACTTGCACTGCCACAAGGATTCTATGGCAGTCTTTAAAGCTCGATTCGAGTCACTATTGCTACCAAATCTTAACTGATTGTAAATATAGCAATTTAGATTAATCTTACAGTTGAGTGCCAGCTTACCTAGGATGTATTTGATGATGAAAATATTTTAGCCCAATAAGTCATAATGAATTTATATTTAAGTAAAATCACCTACTTTACCTATTTTATAGAACCAATCTTTGTGCCGTTATCAGATTACTCAAGCGCTACATGCAGATAACAGAATGACCTTGTCTTTATACGGCATATGTTGATGTGATGAGGTCGGGTTGTTAGGCGAAACACACACTGACTCCAGAGCCACCAGCTGATCGGTGGGCATGGTGGGCGCGGTGCTTTTAAAACTGGAGACGAGTGTTCACCCGAAGAGGTGTGCTTCCGTTTATAGCTGGTGTTGGCTATAGGGGGGAATAACCTAGAGTACGTTGCTTCCTCTTGGACTTTTGTTTAAATTATGTCTCATTCTAGCATCGATACTTACAGTGTAGCCTACAATTATTTGTCTATAATGGATATGAAATTGTGAATATTAAAGAAAAAAATCTACACTAACTATTTTAACTCACACCAGACAACCTGCAAACGAGGTTTGCAGGATGCCTTGCGTGGTTTGCAGGATGCCTTGTCTCAATTTGTCAGATTGTACACATCATTCTTGGCTAGACTTTAAACTTGAAATGAACTGTGCTAGTGCAACAGCTTGAGAGGGCTGACTGCTCTCTGGAAGGGGCTTAAAGCCTGCACCAGCCAAGGAAACGCACTCGCCCCAGTAAGCTGGTTATGTCCCGCAGCCTTTTTATAGATGCAAAGCTCACTGCACACACCAGTGACATAGTTTCAAGTTCACGTGCACGCATCTACATCCAGACACACAGCTATGGGCAACCATGTTTCGCTAGCACAATCTTCCATACCCCTTATAAAATCACAAACCATTATACTTTCTTTGCCTAAATCATTCATTTGTTTATTTACACTCATCATTTCAAATAATTGTTTTTATCCAGAACCAGATTGTTTAATCACTGTCCATTTGATACCACACTGCCACAGATTGCCAGAGATACCTTCCAATTTTCAGCATATTGTGTGGATGGATGGTTATATGATCTGCATGTGTATATAGTACACACTGCAAACCGTGTGTGAGTGTGTATGCGCGCCCATGTGTGAGTAAGTAAGTGAGTGAGTGTGTGTGTGTGTGTGTGTGTGTGTGTATGTGTGTGTATGTGCGTGTGTGTGTGTGTGTGCGCGCATGTGTGTGTGTGAGTGCGTGTGTGTGTATGTGCGTGTGTGTGTGTGTGTGTGAGTGTGTGTATGTGTGTGTGTATGTGTGTGTGTGTGTGTGTGTGCGGCTTACCTGCTGCTGCTCCTGCTGCTCCTGGATGTAGCGCGAGTTGGCCGAAACCAGGTGCGGCTCCAGGCCAGCGAAGCGGTCCTGTGATGGGGCTACCATCAGCGCCTGAGGGCAGGAGGGAGAGAGGAAACCTGCGTTAATGACTTGGATGTGTGTGTGTGTGTGTGTGTGTGTGTGTGTGTGTGTGTGTGTGTGTGTGTGTGTGTGTGTGATGTGTGTGTGTGTGTGTGTGTGTGTGTGTGTCCCAGGATATTTCATACTGAGATACTGTGTGTGAGTGTGTGCAAGTGCATGTTTGTTAGTATGTTTATTTGTGTGTGTTAGTTGTTCTTTGGTCTATCTATGAACAATTTTGTTAAAGTGTGTGTGTTTGTGTGTTTATGTTAAACAAAGGGTATTTATATATATGTGTGTGTGTGTGTGTGTGTGTGTGTGTGTGTGTGTGTGTGTGTGTGTGTGTGTGTTTGAGTGTGTGTGTGTGTGTGTTTGAGTGTGTGTGTGTGTGTGTGCTTCTTTAAGAAAGTCTGTGCAGACTGTACATAAGTGTGTGTCTGCATCTGCGTGTGTGTGTGCGTGCGTGTGTGTGTGTGTGTGGTGTGAACACTGACCTCTCTGTTCTTCTTCTCTGCCTGTGCTACAGCCGAGGGGCTGGAGAGTTGATCTTTCATCTCCTGAAAACACACAGAAGCAGTATTAACAAAAACACTCACACAAACAGCATGAACATCAATATAAAAACACACTGCTGTAGCCTCAGAGTCACTGGTTCAGTGTAACTCAAAACACACTGCAGTTTCATCTGTTCATGCCCTGTGTATTAATGCACTGTGTCCTTAAATCCATATTCCTTGAAGCCAACACACTGATGAGCCTCTATGTCTTAACACATTCACCACACAACACTACACGATTTCACAGTTACAAAGCAACAAAACGACTGAAGGACAAAGGGTACTTAATCACGCACTTGTGCATGCTTAACCATACACAAGTGCGTGATTAAGCAACAAACCTGCGAGAGTTCACTCAGGGTAAGAACCTCACCTGAACTGACTGCCGGGTCCTCTCCACGAAGCCTCTCCTCTCCTGCAACTCATTCTCCCCCAGCCGGAACTTTCCGGGGTTGGACTCCACGATGCCTGAGGCAGCGGTTAAGGCATAGACACTGGTGCAGACTGACGATGTTTGGCTGTAAACAATTTTCTGGTAAAACTTTCCACCACACAGGGTTTCCCACAGGCAGTTGCCCCTGTAGTTCCTCAAACAGTGTGTTTAACAATAGTCTGTGCTTCCCCTAACTCTGTCTATGAGCTTTACAGGCCAGGGGGCATTCACAGTTTGGAGTCCCCCCTCACTTCACAAGGGTCTAATACAGGGTCCCTTCAGTCAGGACAAATGAGCAAAATTTCAATTTTCAATTAAAAAACAAAAATAAAAAAATGACATAGTAATTAATAGCATGAGAGTTGAGTTTCACTGTCTATCATACAATTAGAACGATGTAAATATTTTAATAACAGATTGTACAGCCTTTGCAATTATTTAACTGCATTAGTTCAAATAGCAATTTTGTTTTCAAATCTTTGAATTGTACAGATCTGAAAACAAGGTAATGTTTCTGATTTAACAACTTGTTGACATAGCCTTAAAGCAATCCTAACCAAGATGAAGACAGCCTTACACGTGATCAATACTGCTAGTGACTGCCATGTGATTTCACTGAGAGCAAAGTGCTTCTCTTCTAAGATAGTGTGCCTGGGGTCTGCAAACCTGAACCAAGAGGACTTACTATTTTTGGCTTTAATCTTCATCCATTAATATCCTAATCATCATCAGTTTATTTATAAAACTAAATGGGTATATGGTCCTGGCATTCTATTCTTATTTCATATCTAAATTTGGTAATGCTTTCTATGAAGCCTGTATTCATGGCACTCTATAAACACATTCATCAAAGGTTGTAAAACCTTTATAAAGCTTAATAATGATTACAATTAGTATTCATAACTATTTTTACATACTCATGATTACACTCCTAAGGTTAAGCTTTATAACCAAGAATGCACTGCGTCACTTGATGTTGGAATAGGGCTTATCACAAAGCATTGTAAAGCCTTACGGCTACAGTCATTAGTACATATAAATAGTTTGAAATACTTTGCATACTTTATGAATGCATTATAAGCATTTATGAATGTGTTTACAGTCGTGTGAATACAAGCTTCATAAGAACTGTTACCCTAAATGTTATGTCTTACTCTTGATACTAATTCATTTCACTTATAGATCACCGAAGAAATCCTACTATGGTGCAGTGATAAAAATCAATGTGCACAGCAGTAAAGAAAAAAAGGCGACGAACTGATGCTTATCTTTAACCACAGCAATCCTAAAAAAGGCAGGTAAACGCTGTTTAGTAATTTAAAGACTTGGGCAAATGGCATTTAGGTGCATTTTCCCTCCACCACCTCTATCTATAACAGCCTCTCAGTAACACACACTTTTGTGGGCACAGATTTCACAGTCTGTACACCCCCCCCAAACTGTAACTTTGCAAAATGTACATTGTTACCAGCCACTGAGAAATAAACGATAACATTCACCACCCACTCAATAGTAAATTATTATTTTGTGTCAAAAATTTAACAGGCCTCTTCATATATTACCGGCATTTGGCTGGTGGAAATTTCCATAGCTAAAACACACACACACACACACACACACACACACACACACACACACACACACACACACACACACACACACATTCTCTCTCTCTCCTAAGTGGAGGATACTGATGGTCTCGTGCAGGTCCTCCAGGTCCCAGTCGATGGCCCGTAGGCAGTTGCGCAGCTCATTAGTGCTCCAGTCCAGCTCATCTCTGCTGACGGGAGTCCCCTCCTGTAGCAGCTCTTCCCAGCGCCCAAACAGGCCCCGCGCCCGCGACAGCGCTTTCTGCACCTCCCTGTGTGTGTGTATATATTTTACTATTATTATTATTATTACACTTAGCTGACACTCTTATCCAGAGCATTTCACTCTTATACAGGGTTTCAGTTAGAGTCCCTGGAGCAGTTTGGGGTTAGATGCCTTGCTCAAGGGCATTTCAGCCATGGATGGGGTGGGATTCGAATCTGTGACCCTCCGATCCCAAGACCAACTCCGTAACCACTAGACCAAACTGCCATATATATATATACACATCAACCATTTACATACATACATACACATACATAGACAAACATATGACATGTGCATATGCACACAGGCAGGTGAGTTACAAACACATACAGGTGATTGACACACATGCATGCACAGACAAGCCCACAGACAAGCCCACAGACACAGCATTCTTGATTATTGCTTACATTAGTAACTACAAATGTATCTTAGTTACACTCCTTTTGACTAAATGCCGTACTTGCATCTATAGTGACATTGCGTCTATAGAATTGCATCTATTGTGCACACTTGCCAGCCACTTTGATAATCAACAGTTTACAATGTAATCAATACAGCCCCTCAACACAATCCATTATGTTTGAAAAAAAAATACACAACATATCCAGGACGGCCTCTACAACAATCAGATGGCAGTTAATGTTCGTTGTTATTTTATATAAAACTGTAACGTCATGCGACAGACTACTGAAGTAGCAGTTTGTTTCAAAACGTATCAAATGCTTCCAGCAAGTGTGTCAAAAGTATCAAGTGGTTTGCTCAACAACATTTAAGTATACAGCTAGGACTAGCTCAATCGCCCTATCTGTGCACTTCCAGAAACCTACAACCGTGGAGAGTTCTAGGGAAGTGAATGGCATTTCACCCAAACACCACCCAAACAACGCCATGCAATCTCTGTGTACACTTTCTCACTTGTGTGCTAGATCACAGCAGTATGTTAACCGCTCTTCAGGCGCAGCCCAGATAATAAACCACAGGCTAACTAGACTAGGCCTATGTCTTCGGTTGAATGTCATGTGAGCTGACAAATGCCCAAGTGTAGACCACATTTACAAATACTGTCTAAACAACAAGCGTCCTACAGCCAAGCGACTGGGATGCGTGTAATACAGCAAGATAATGGTTAATGTTAATCAACAAGACTACCCCAGAATAGCTTCAGCTATTTAGGCTAGCAAGCTAATGTTACCTGATAGAGCATGCGAAACGCTGCCGACGCTATTTGGCCGGTGAAAATGTACTCCAGAGGACAGACATGCAACTGTGACTGAGGTGAAATAAGTAACTTTTTGTGTCATTCCGTGGAGATGCTGTGTCTGCTCACCCTTTCACTACGAAGAACGGGTCCTCCATCGACATGTTGACTCTTCTCTGACAGGAACTAACAACAGTAGAGAGACTGCTGTGCCTGCCCACTGCGTGCATGCGTAGTGCTCGTGGTCACGCATCACGTGACCAGACAGAGCACTTTCCCTGTGTCCAAAGTATCACATGGCAACATTGAATTTATGAAACAACTCGACACAAATTAGCAAGCAACCAACTCAGCACGCTCTGACAACAGGGGTGCCCAGTATGATTGGGATATGATCTACTATCGTAATGTTAAGAAATACAATATTAATATATTTATATATTTATATATTTAGATTTGTTTATACTTATACCACTATATTTACTTCTAGCCCAATTCTTCATTGACCAATATTCCACCCCTCAATAAGTATATTATTTGTTCTGTTACAAAAATAACATTCTGAGGCATTTTTTGTAAAAGTGTATTTGTCAACAAATCAGAAATACTAGGCTAAATATCAAGATTCTTTAAATAATTTGTTAAATGAGGAATGCGAAGGCAGCTCCATGAACAGCTTATCCAAATTCACAAGAAGTGACACGTTTCTTGTAAAACATGTGAAGGCCTGTGTTTCATTTTCAACTTGTCAGGCTATGACTTCTGGCTATGTCACCATCGCAGTCTCTGTGATCACATGATAATGTGTCGCATCAGGCTTCTGCTTCAACTTCCCCTTACGCCCACAGCTTGCTTTTCAAGATGACTACAACCTGAATCATCTGCTTCCCAGCTAGTTTCGCTAGAACTGACTCTTTGGACTTCCTTATCTCTGTGAGTGGATCATGTATACCTCTCAGCTGTTAACTTCAACTGGTTCTTGTGTGCTCTCTCTTTCTCTCTCTCTCTCTCTCTCTCTCTCTCTCTCTCTCTCTCTCTCTCTCTCTCTCTCTCTCTCTTTCTGTGTGTGTGTGTGTGTGTGTGTGTGTAACCCTTTGAACCCTTCTGATTTAAATGGATTTTTAGAACAGGACAAACTAGTTACAATCCTGGGGAAAGTCACAGTGCATGACACTGCATGTGCCACAACCTGTTGGACAGAGAGAAAGATGACTCATAATACCTCAGGATATGCATCTTTTCAAATCAACACAAACTCTCTCTCTCTCTCACACACACACACACACAAACACACACGCACGTGTGCGCTCACACACACTAATGCAAACAGTCTACTCATGAACTAAAACATTTTGTGGCCTTCGAGGCAATCCAATGCACAGAGCCAGTGATGTTAACCAGCAATGTTTATTTTGAATGTTTGTTACATTCCTTGCTATGTTGCTTATTCCCATAATATTGTGTTACTTTAAAATGGATCCCAGTATTTTTGTTGTTGTTGTTTGTTTGTTTATGACATGTATGGTGTTTTAAATGTTGTACGTCACTTTGGGGAAAAGTATCTGCTACATATCATGAAGCTTAGGTGTAATCGTAACCATAGAAACTGTCCTTACATTAACACCCTTAGACCTAGAATGTGTGAGGACATAGGGGATGTCCATATTAATGGTTATGGCTCTTCCCTTGAGAATGTCAGACATCTTAGATATTTCTTAAATTATGACAACATAATTTGGGAATTTCTGCAATAGTAGTATACTAACCTGGGTTAGACGTGATTTTGGTGAGGTCATGATTGGCTGAATGTTGTCTTTTAATGATAGTAGAGTAGAGAAGGAAGTTAAGGTAAATGTGATGCCATCACAATTATATATCCCATACAAATGTACGTCACACTCCCTTAGCCATACACCTTAGTGTGAAGTTGAGTATGTGAATGATCCTTGAGGCAAGCAAAAGACAAGCAAAAAGAGATTCTTAATTTCATATTAATTCAAAATTAGTTGGGCCATGTACTTTCTGTTCAACCAATTTAATATGTTATGAATGCCCAAATCTGTCAAGTATGTCTAAATACCTTATCAGGCTAATGAAATGTGATCACGGAAGAGTGCTTTAAATCAAAAGGTCCAGCCTGTATAAATGGTTTATTAATCCCATGGACATCCATTCTGCCATTCTTATAGGTTTTGTCAGTTATACCTACCCACACACACCACAGGTCCCACCATATATCATGAAGAACTGCTTTGCCTCTAAATCATAAATTCCAGCATACATACAGTAAAACAATGTGTTAATCCCATTTACACCAATTTAGTGGCTTTTGCCTTAGAGGCACTCCTACCCACATACATAGCCTATACCACAGGCATTACCAAAGAGAAAGCTAAAGCTAGTACAGTATTGCCATTTTTATGTGCCATGGCAACAGATTACAGTTTAGCGGTGTAACTAATGACGCCATGCTGAGTAGGCAAATTTCATGCGGTGTGCTTTACTACTGGTTGTTACTGTTTTTGTTGTTCTAGTTGCTAGTAGCAGTAGTGGTAGTGTTAGTACAAACAAAAATGTTGTTGAGAAAATTGTGTGCACTCTCAGAAAAGAAGGTGCAGAATTGTACTTTTAGGGGTACAAATGCGTGTCCCACCAGCAGTACCCTCAAAGGCACATAACTGTACCTTTTAACCACTGTTTTACAACTAGTTTGTACCTTCTCCAGAGTACAAACTACCTGAATAGGTACACATCAGTACCTTAAGGTCCAAATGTTAGCCTTTGGGGGTACATTAATACTTATTGTACCTTAAGGTATAGATTTGTACCCCTACTGTCCCCTGTGTATGGTGTTAAAGGTTGAGAGTCAAATACAAGTGAATAAGGAAAAAGTCTATGGTGTTAAAAGACTGTAAAACTGAGAGGGTATGAGTCTGTAATCCCAAAAAGACTGTACAGTGTGTCCTCTCCAACCATAACAAAAGGCCAAGCGCGTTGGACCAAAGTTTTCACACTGTGTGAAATAATGCCTTTGGGGTTAGCCCACACCCCCTCTTCCAGAATGGCTCCTCCCGTTTCCAAATGCTGTGATCTGAGGTCCTCGGGCGTTACACCCCTCCTCCCTCTTCCTCTTGGTTTATGCCACTCATTTCCTCCCCCCGTCACACTCCCCTCTCTCTCTTCCTTCCTGTCTCCATTATTCCTCCTCCACTCCACTCCCTTCCCTTCTCTTTCCTTCCCTTCCCCCCTCGCCCTCACAATCCTGCTCCGCCAGACTGGCAGATGTTTTTAGCTCAAGAGAAAAGAGACTAGCTGGGAGACGGAGAGAAATATTGGGAGAAGGCATTTCTGAATATGGGTATTGGATAGAATATTCTGTCTAGGAGTTCTGGAACTAAATAGATACTTTTGTTAGACATGT
Source organism: Coilia nasus (assembly GCA_027475355.1). Lineage (NCBI taxonomy): Eukaryota > Metazoa > Chordata > Actinopteri > Clupeiformes > Engraulidae > Coilia > Coilia nasus. The sequence continues at coordinate 24,021,158 of CM050198.1, forward strand.
TGAAAACACACAAAGTAAAATTAAAGAGAATAGATGCACAAAAACTCGAGTGCAAAACGCATCAGAGATTACTGGGCCAAAAACACATGTAGAAATTACCTGGCTTTGTAAAATAACAGACAAAAAAGCATGTGCATGAATATTCACAAGCACACACACACACACAGAGAGAGAGAGAGAGAGAGAGAGAGAGCAGTAAGTTGTCGACCGTATCCGAATTCCTGAACTTTGCATGTGAGATAATGGTCTACACTGGAATGTGAGCATGGCGCGGTGGGCCAAATATGAACACTTATGCAAAGGAATGTCAGTCATGAGCTCAGGAGACATATTTTGCATGTTGGTGCCGGTGTATCACTCTGAGTCATTCCTCTCAACAAATGGGAGCACTTGAATGAACAACATGTGTGTCCTTACCAAAGAAGGCTTTCAATTCAAATTAAACCAAATGTAGGCTCATTACATTTATTTATTTTTCTCTGTCTGTGTGAGAAGAGTTAATCAAGAATGTGTTTAAGGCAAGCCAGCTTTTCCTACTATGTCTAAAAATATATATCTTTCATAAACGTGGTCCATGTTTGATTTTGTTGTTGAGACATTACCATTAGGGCTAAAACAGCTGATGTAGGTCGACAGTCTAAAGTAGGTTGTCATAAACCAAACAATAACAAAACACTGTATTTGTTATGCCTGCATTATAATGCATGTAGCCTATATATATACCGGTGGATCGGTGGACAAAATAGAAAGAGAGCAACTCCGAGGTATGGCATTCTTAAATCCGTGCTATTCTCTGAGATTTCCCGGTGGTAAAAATAGCAACGCAATGTTGCTCAGGATCAGTGACAGCTGCCGTCTGACCTCAATCGCATTGCTGCCTAGTAACCCTCGTTCACACGAGCCACAAATCTAACGTTGGACCTGTGACAACTCCTAATATGGCGTTGCAATGATGACATCGCTGCTGCCTCTTCGATGGCAGCGGGAAGTACAGCCGTGTTCGCGTCACGGCTTTTCCACTACGCTCCCCCCAGAGGCTCCGTCGGATGCTCCATATATGGGTGTATAGTGACGTTTGGGTGAAAAAAAATGTACACACAAAACGCAAAAACACAACACAGACAAAAACTACCTGGGAACTACCATTCTCGTGTTAAAATTGACACGCCCAAACACTATATCAAAGAAGCTTACTTTGTTATATTCCGCTCGGCAATGCAAATTAAAACCTCAACTCAAACATGTTAAAAGTCAACAAAAGGACAAAGGGCAAAGTACTTTACGATATCGGCTACTAAAATAATAATCTATCTGTTATTATAACAAAGCCAAGTTACAGTTATTACACTTTTATTAACAAGCTAAGCCTTTATTTCCAACATATTGAACAATAGCAGTTTTGGTAGGATAAGCCTATTTGCCGTATTGCCCAACATATGGTTAAGACGTTGCTGGGCGGGGTGGAGCATACTGTGTCACTTGGGCTACTAAGGAGTGGAAACTCATTACGTCAGCGCGCGGCTGAAATAAAACCCTGCCCTGCCTGGGATAGAAAGTTTTTTAGAGTGACTGAACACCGACCGGTGAACAACTCCGGCTCCAACTTAATATTGTGAAAGAAACTCAGGGGTATACTTATATTCAAGGAAACAAATACCGAGAGGGCCGGTACGTTTGATTTAGCTGTGTTACCAACACAATTTTAAAGGAACAATGAATCTGTCCGAAGACGCCAAAAGGATTATGGCTATTTCCATTAGCAAGCTTTATTCCTCGCGCACTCAGCGCGGAGGATTGCGACTTCACCGAAGTCTTTTACTCTCTCTGGTCATGAGATCAGCACGGGACATCTACCACTCCGTCCAGCTCCTTAACGAGGAGCAGCAACACACAGTTCCATGTGAACCGCAGCCGACGGTCACAGAGGAGCCCATGGAAACATCCGCAGACCAGACGGTTCCCGAAATGGACATCCCCACAGAAACCGACCTGGTGTCGAACGATGAGGGTGACATTCCGTCTCTACACACAGGGGACGGTGAGTGTGACAAAGAAAATAAGGACTCGAGTCAGTGCGACCGACATTCCAGGAAACGACGAGGCAAGGCAGCTGCCGAGCCTGAATTCCTACCGAGCAAGAAAGCCAGAATGGACAATGAGGAAGACAGACGCGTGGGAGTTTTGAGGAGTAGTAACGGGAACTGCTGTCGTACGGTAGAAATACTGACTCAACTTTCTGTTCCAAGTGCTATCGAGGCGTTCTGAATGCCTGGGGCGCTGATAACAGGGAATTTGAAGTGATTTTTCCGAGCTTAAATGAGCCAAGGCCATTGACCTAGTTTATGAACCCGGGACAAAGGGGTCGGGCGCAACCATAGCCCACCTACTCCCACTCGGGTGACTGGGTTATGTGAGCCTCGTCGCTTCAAAAAAGTTGGAAAAGTAGTGACACGGATAGAAGCCTTTTTGTGGACTTAAGAGCAATGACTGGTCACTGAGTCAGCGCGCCTGACGCTCTTTGGAGCGGTGAGTCAGGACGTGCACACGGACGGCAGCTGTTCACTCTCCCTCAGTCTGCTCGAGCTGCCACCGGCAAACAAAGCTTCGGGTGGGGGATGGTGCGCCTGTGTCGGGATTTATCACCACTACAAGAAGTCACGCTGGTGCTTTGATCGCTTGATGGGACCAGACCACTACCCCCATCTCAGGGGGCGCTGTGTTTGTGAACCACCCCATATGACGTTGATGGCCCGTATCGACTGGCCAATGTAAACAAGCGCTTGCAAGAACAACAGCAGCGGCGCGCGGATGACCTCCTGACCAACAAGGACTGTAGCCTACCTGCACTGAGAATGCCAACATTCTGTTTGATATTTTGACATGAAATGTCAAAAAATTCCTTCCTCTCAAGTTGTCTATGTTTGTCTGTCAAATCAAGCTTTTATACAATGATTTTTATATTTATATGGCAATAAAACGTTTTCAGAAATTGAACTTGGTTGTCTTTTACCTTTCTATTATGGTAGTTCTGATGTTAAAGCTCTAGGGAGAAATCACACAAGATTCAAAGGTTGACAGCTGATTATATCAAACAGTACAGTAGTGAGTGAGATGCCTAAATGAGAAAATCTCAGGGGATTTCCAAAAAGTAGAAATAAAAAAAAATCCCCACATTCAACCATAGAGTTTCTCTGTCAACCTACACATTTCCTAGAAGCAGACATGCCTCCTGAATCCGGATACGATTTGTGGGAACACCCTGAAGGCATGTCCTGGGGATCAGTAGGTGTTTAAAGAGCAGGAAGTAGATTGGGTGTGTGCCGTACCACAGAGACTGGTGGGGAGGTCACCACTAATCTAATCCCCCCCAGCCAACACACACACACACACACACACACACACTACCAAGGGAGATCTGGAGCACTCACATACCACCTGCACCGAAACACACTTCCGATGGATTACAGAATTATGAAACAATTCAGAGGGGTAGTGACATGAATTTCTGTGTCATGCCAGCACATGACACACTTGGTACTTTGAATAGGCCTTTTATGTGTCATGACATGATGAAGTTGTTATTCAGAGTTAATGACTGAATCATGACACATCACCATCAAAGTGACTTATAAAAATGGCATACATTTTCTTGAGGCGACCAACCTTTTAGTTTAGATTCTAAACTAAAATGGTTGGTAACCTCCAGGAACTGTAAAATAAGTGGCACAATGCAGAGCTTGATACTGTGGCTACTAGGTCTTTTATGTGTCAATATGACACGGCAAGGTTGTGTGTTATCCACAGTTAAGGACTGAATCATAACACAGTGGAACTTCTATAAATAGCAATGATCAATCACAAACACCCTGGGGCCCAAGCCCTGTAAGGCGCCTTAAGGCAGTCTGATAAGCCTTGGCATTTTAATGTATTTCTTGTAACTGAAAACATTGTTGCAAAATGAATATGGTAATGGTAATATTCTGAAAAATGTCACTAATAATAATATGAAAGAAAAGTGTACATTATATAAAATTGTTTAAATAGTTGGTAGCCTCCAGAAATATTAAAATTAGCAGCACAATGTAAAGCTTGGTAGTCAGTCACGAAGTTGACCTTTACTGATAGGCCAGTAAGAACCACACAATAGGGGTTCGTGCTGTAACCAGCTAGCACTGTGTGTGTAGAGAGTGAGTCATTGTAATGGAAACATGAAATATTTTGGGAGCTTATAAATTCCTGGGGGATGAACTGTTCCGTTGAAGGAAATCAGGAATCGTTGTTAATTATTTTTCTTTTTTTCTTTCCAAACTTTCCTTGTAGTGACTATGACGTCACAGAATGATGTGGTAGCCATTAAAAAAGAAGGAAAAGTGAGAGTGTGTGTAAGGGAGGGAGGGAGAGAGAGAGAGAGAGAAAAAAAAAGAGGGAAGGAAAAAAGGGCAGGAAAAAAAAAGAGAGGAAGTGAGGTGTCAGTTACATAAGTAAACCCCCCTGCTCCCCACTGCAACATTATGACCAAGTCTGACGCAAGCTGAAAATAACTCAGAGGGAGGTACACATAACACACACACACACACCATACCACACACATACACACACACACACGCTTTCTCTCCTTCTCTCTCTCTCTCTCTCCCTCTCTCTCTCTCGCTCACACACACACAAATAAACAATCTCTCTTTCTCTCTCTTTCTTTCTCTCTTACACACACATATACACAAACACACACTTTTTCTTTCTTACTCCCTCTCTCTCATACACAAACACAATCTCTTTCTCTCTCTGTCCCTCTCTCTTGCACACACACACACACACACACACACACACACACACACATACACAGACGCACTTTCTCTATCTCTCACACATACACGTACATATACACACACGCACCCACAATCTCGGTCTCTCTCTCACACTCTTTTATGTTTCTCACACTCACACACACACACACACACACACACACACACACAAAGGGATGCAGCAAATTGTAGGCCATTCATACTTTATTTTCACTCTTTCATGTTTGTCACACACACACACACACACACACACACACACACACACACACACACACACACACACACACACACACACACACACAAAGGGATGCAGCAAATTGTGGGCCATTCATACTCTATTTTCAATCTCTGCTTGTCACTCTGCCTAAGTAAAGGCCTACCTTGTACCTCCCAATATAGTGAAGTGAGGAGTTAGGCAGGATACCTAACTCTCTTTCAGTATTCACATGCGTTTGTTTTTAACACTGCTCATAGGCCTGACTCTGTGTGTGTGTGTGTGTGTGTGTGTGTGTGTGTGTGTGTGTGTGTGTGTGTGTGTGTGTGTGTGTGTGTGTGTGTCAGAGGAAGAGGTTGGGGGTGTGACGTGTGTTTGTGGGTGTGGGTGTGACTGAGGAAGAGGTCTGGGGTGTGATGTGTTTCTCTATGTGTGTGTGTGTGTGTGCGTGTGTGTGTGTGTATGTATGATGTGTGTGAGTGCGCGCACGCACGCATGCGTGTGTGTATGTGTGTGTGTCAAACCCACGAGGGGACGGGGTAAGGGGAAGGCTTGGATGTGTTTCAGGAAGGGCTGCTTGGGGGAAGGGGATGGTTCTTTTTTCATTTTTCTTTTTTTTTTTGTCTTGGAATGTGAAGCAGACAGCATAACTGGCACTGGAATGCGTAGGTGGAGTACAATTTTAAGAACAGAAGGAGGAGAAAGCACCATACTCTGCAAACCTCTGAGAAAAAATAAGACAGATGGATGGCTAGGTAGCTAGATAAACAGATAGATAATGTAGTGAAGATTTACAAAAATGTACCTCTTTACAAAACAGCACTGACTTGCTTTTTGTGATTGCTTATGTTAACAATATGCATAGTTTACTAGTTTACCCTCCTTTTTTAGCCCTGTGTGCATCATTTACCTCAATATACCACTCCACTGATAGATAGATAGATAGATAGATAGATAGATAGATAGATAGATAGATAGATAGATAGATAGATAGATAGATAGATAGATAGATAGATAGATAGATAGATAGATAGATAGATAGATAGATAGATAGATAGATAGATAGACAGACAGATAGACATACATATAGATAGATAGATAGATAGATAGATAGATAGATAGATAGATAGATAGATAGATAGATAGATAGATAGATAGATAGATAGATAGATAGATAGATAGATAGATAGATGGATGGATAAGACAGATAGATAGATAAGACAGATAGATAGATAAGACAGACAGGCAAACGTACAAACGAGTGTGTATTCTTGGAAGGAGAACACTTACAGGAAGTGCTGCTGACAGGAAGAGGGTAGGGGAGAAAACTGACACCAGAGGAAGGAAGGGGGGAAGGAAGGATATGACACGCTGGGGCGGCCGCTGTGGTGGCGGCAGCACTATAATATAACGCGTCCTGCTGTTGCTGGCAGACCACCAGAGGAGGGAGAGGTGTCAAACACTATGCTTTCACTTTAAGCAGGGAGATCGGCTCACTACTGCGTTAAAACGCTGTTTGTCTGTCTCTGTGTGTGTGTGTTTGTGTGCGTGTGTGTGTGTGTGTTTGTTGTAGACGTACAGGGTACCTTACTGATTTTACAATCAAGTTCTGATGTGTTTTTAATCGAGCCGGTCAAGTATTTGCAACAAAATGTTTTTGTAAAATGTATGTCTTGGCAGATTTTTTTTAAACCTAAAGTACCGCACAACCATAAACCATAAAACTCTCCATTAAGCTTTAACATTAAAAAATTTAAATATATCATAAAACATTTTAAGAAAAAAATATAAGCACAGCTTGCACAGGCGGTTATAGGCAGAAACATAATTAATCTGCTCCACTGCACAATGGATAACTACGACATGGTACTGGAAAATAAATAGGTAGGCCTAATTAAAAAGGGTCTATAGTGGCACATGGTAGGTAATTAACCAACTAAATACAAAATAAAGGGAAACAATAGAACTGAAAGTCTATGTGTGTGTGTGTGTGTGTGTGTGTGTGTGTGTGTGAGTGTAGAAACGACATAAAGAGAAGACCAGGAGACAAGAAAAGGTAGAATGCATTCTCTCTGGGTTTAATCAGCTTCTTTAGGAAGAGTTCTGTTCGGAGTTACAAAATGCACTGGTAGAAACAGCAGAGAGAGAGTGAGAGAGATAGAGATAGAGAGAAAGAGAGAAAATGAGAGAAAAGGGGGATTTTTTCATAGCCAGAATCAACAGGAAACATCATCAGACTCAGGCAGCCTCTGTGTTCAGCTCAGCAAGGGATTGCTTTTTTTATCATGTCATTTTCATTTCTATGTTCAGTTATGACTCAAAACCTCCCTTTTCTGACAAGGGTTGTTCGATTTCTTTTTTTTTGTGTGTTTTTTTTTCTTCGTCTGTTTGTTTTTGTTTTGTTTCAATACATCTCAACAGAGTGATAATGTGTCTTAGTCTCAATCCATTTTTCTCAGTGAAAAGTTGGCAACAGAAACAAACATTCTTTGATCATCATCATCATCATCATCATCATCATCATCACTGACGTCGATTTCATCCTTTTTTTTTTTTGGTGTCGGTTTTTTTGTCTTTTTTGGAATTTTTTGTTTTTAAAAATAGAAGGAAAAAAGAAACACATTGCTTTTAAAAACATCTATCTATATATATTTATATTTATACATATATATACTTTTTTCTTTATATATTTTTTTTATTCCTGAAGTTGACTTGTTTAACCCACATAGTGGCATGCACATTGCACATGCAGATCTGTATTTAAATACTTCTCTTTTTTTCTTTAATTGCCATGTATGTTTTTTAAAACTCTTCTTTCCTTCCCTAAAGTACTCCTAAATGGCTCACAGAGCGGTAGTGAAGATGAACACCTATTGGTTAATGGGATGACTTCGACCAATGGCTGGGAGAGATGGGAGGGGCCTGAGAGCTTCATAGTGACAGCGACTGATTTGAGATTGATATATATACTCTATGGATTCACCGACCACATCAACCAACTGCACTGACCTCTTCACGTGACTGTCAAGGAAAAAAAACAAAAACATTACAGCGCCTACTCAAACAATCACACACAGACACACCCACCCCCCCCACACACACACCTCAGCTGATCACAGGGAACTGTTTACACTGTGACTGTGAATTTCCATTTCCTGCTCTGCCATTTCCCAGCAATTGTGAGCTGTCAGCAGCCCATTGTCCTTGTAAGAACCATAAAAAGTGTTACGACTGATGCACACCTGATAAACCCTGCGGCTAGACAGATGCCTAGAGCTGGACTAAAAAATAATAGGCAGGACGACGTCATTGTTAATGTGTCCCCTACTGTCATCGTCTACCGGGAAAGCAAACAAAGTCTCGAGGCTCAGCTAATACATATTCTGTACTTCTGTTCTCAACAATGATGGTTTAGCATGGCAGGGGAAAACGAGGAAATAAGATTAAAAAGAAACATGTAGATGAGAGAAAGGGGGGGGGGGGGGGGGGGGGGTGAAGAGATAAAAAGAGAAAGGCAAAGAAAGAGAGACAAAGACAGAGAGATAAGTAAGAGTATGAAAAACATGTAAAGAATTTAAGAGGGAGAGATAATAGATGTTAAAAGTCAAAAGATTTAGGGGGGTGAAACTGACAGTAGAGGGTGTGATAGAGAGAGAGAGAGAGAGAGAGAGAGAGAGAGTAAGAGGAAAGAATGAAAAAAATCAAGAGATGGAATGTGTGCTGGGGACTGAAACAAAAAGGTTTAGAGGAGTCACATCTGACATGTAAGCAATGCAGCGATATTACTTAAGTGATCCATCTGTGGCCAAGCGTAGACACCTAGGCCTTTACCCTACACTACACTAATAATAACACGCGTCATTAAATACAGGGGTACATCGGTCCTCAGAGGGAAACATCTATGGGGTTGGTTCTGGGGGTGGACCTGTACAGTGTAAGGCACTGAGAAGGACTTATTACATTGGTATGGTGTGTCACATCAGCAGAGGTGCCTACACAAACACACACACACACACACAGATACACATTTACACACTCCACTGGGGACTATCTTACTGTTGGGCCTAATGCTCTTCAGACCCTAAAGGCTCTCCATGTCCTTCTCCCCACCTTCAGTCAAAGAGACAGTGACAGCTGAGTGACGTGAATGAGGAAGTGAAGTCATGAGGGCGAGCGTTGAGCTGACATCTCTCTCGATAAATAAGCGCGTCTGGACGTTTCCTGGACTAACGGGATCACCTACATGGGCGGCGCGGGACTCGATCTACATGCATGTGTGAGCTTGTGTGATTTAATCCCCCTTGGTGAGATGTGATGAGTTAGCAAAAAAATCGGTTTTTGTTTTTTCCTTTCTTTTTTGGTACATAACACTGTCTGTGCCAGCCAGGCTCAATCTATAATGCTCTCTCTTTAAATCTCTCTGCCATACACACATTCTGTATATATAAACCCTTTCCCACCCCAATGTAAACTGCACAGCCCCCTTCTCCACCTCCTCTGCTCCAATCTACACACCACCCTCTACACACATACGTACACAGTTAGCATGCACGCGTACACATACACTCTTTTTACAGACATACTGAGGTGGGACCACTAGGGGGCATGTGGCGCTAGCTACATTTAAGGATGACTTTTGGCAGCACTGTTTATGAAACGCATTGTTTATTTGTTTGTTTGCTTGCTTGTTTGTTTGTTTGTTTTCCTCGTAAGTTGTTCTCGGGAGAGCCCTTATTCTTGTGGAGATATGAGGGAGCGACAAGCGTACGAGGAAATCGGTTCACATCAACATCATCATCATCATCATCGAGGCCTTTGCGGCTCCGCCGGTATATATATGCACGTGCGTTATAAGATGTTTGCGTCGTGACAGAATAAAGAAGCCTTGAGATGAGGAGAATGGAAAGAGATGTTTTGTCTTTAATGGAAGAAAGAGATTAAATCATATAGGGGTAAGTAGAGGAGATGGTGGAGAAGAAAGGCATTATGGGTAAGCCTATAGATGAGGTGTACTATGGTGAGTATGATACAAAGAAAAGCCTTTTGGATGGACATCAAAAAGGAGGCGGTGGCACATTAACTGGGTGTTCATGCTGAGAAGAAAATTTGTGGTTTGCCACTGTCCATTTGGATCCACAAAGTCCAACCATGCACAGTTTGTTTGTCTGTTCTTTTTCGCTTCTTTTCATTTTTTTTCTTTTTTAAAACAACATTTGTGTCTTTAGTGACCAGCACTGCCACTAAGCCAAAAAAAACCCAAAAAAACAAATAACGATGACCAACATCCTGCAGTCACATGTTCTTGTGTTCGGTGTTGAGTGCAACATCTCTTTCCCGTCACTAAACATAACAGAGGGGGGGGGGGCACGATAGGGGTGGTCTAACATGGAGGTCTGAAATATCCCAGAAATCAACACAACAACCAAATAAAAAATGACATCAGATTCAGACCTTTAGTACGTTTAACAATCCAGAAAGAATCAAGAAAAAAAAAAAAAACTAGTGAATGCATTGAGCCAGTCCCTCTTTTCCTGACAGACCGACATCCTCCATTGAAACGATTTTTAATTCCGAGACAAGACCTGAGTAGAAGACAAGACACTCCATTTAAAAGTTTTCACGTCATACTCCCACAACTATCTGCGCAGGGAGGGGCGGAGGGTGGCGGTTGGTGGGGCCGGGGCGGGCCGGGCGGGGGGGGGGGGGGGGGGGTGTTGGTTGTCCAAGCTGCGAACGAAACTCTACAACGCCATCACTGCCAGGGAGGAAGCACTTCCCTGTGGGGCTGAGTTGGGGGTAAGGGGGGGTCGAAGTTGGGTTGGGTTGGGTTGGATTGTGGAGGGGGGTCTGGGGGCAATGTTGGGTTGGGCAAGGGGGTTGGTTAAAGAGCCAAAATGGATGTCTCAAGGACATGAGATCAGAGCCAAGAGGGATTTCCTCCCCCTTGCCCGCTTCCCTCAACGCGGAGCCCAAATGGCTGCCTTTAAATCGGGCTCAGTTTCATCCACTGTGCTACTGTAATTTGCCCACCTCTGAAAGAAGAAACTGGAGGCGGGCACCAGAGTTAAGGCGTAGAGTGGACAAGTCCGTCATTTGCCACAAAGGGGGAACTGGACAGCTAGGGAAGGGAAGGGAAGGAAGGGAGGGGCGAAGGGGGTAAGTGAAGATGGTAGTGTTGGTTGTTTGGGGTGGGGTCAGTTTTTTTACACAAAGACAGAAGGCACTGTGGATCCCTGGGTTTCCCAGGACATTGGCACCTCAGCCCCAAGCTAGGACTAACCCTAATACTGCCTATCCCGATAATCGCCACCTCAACCAGGCCTGGATTTAAGAGAGGTCGCCCCGCAGGTTACTGCCCAAGCATTAATGGGGTGGTGGTGATGGTGGTGGGGGAGGTGTGTGTGTGTGTGTATTTGTGTGTGATGTTCTCTGACAGTCTAATATATGCCAACAGAAATGTCAAAAAACACAACTGGAACTCTGGTTGGTAGCGACGAAGATATCAATGGGTTCTGCATAGTTACATTTAGTCTTGTTGTGGTAGATATGCGAAGATCTAATCCTACTTGTTTCTAATTCAGTCAAGTCAATCATGTCAAGGTGGGTGGAATTGTGAGGTGTCCCCAATCGGATGACATTACACTACAAAACATAATAATGACAATGGCAGTGATGCTTGTGTTTCCCCTCCTGGCATTATTTAAAAAAAAAGATAGATGACGACCTCTGGACCACCAACGGACGGACGGACGGACGGACTGACTGACTGACAGATGAGCACAGATAGGTATGGCTGGAATGCAGTGGAGGGTTTGGCAGGAAAGGCCCTTCCACAGCATGCCTCAGATGATGACTGGTTTGGCTGTTTCTTGTATCCTGAGCTGAAAAGGAGGGGCTCCGATTTTTTTCTGAGCTGACAAACAGGCGAACAGGGCTGTCAGACGAGAAAGAAAGGCAGGGTGGAAGGAACGCCATTTTGGGATTTAAAAAAACAAAAGCTTAAAAACAGCGCCCTCTGGCGGCCATTCGCGATCTTTTGGCGAACTCAGACTCGCCCCCCTTCCCCAGAAAATGAACAAAAACAAGCACAATAGCACAATCTTGTGGACATAAACAGTACATGACGTTTCCATTTTCTCTTCACAAAATACCGCATTCCTTTAGCCAAATATTTCGACCCAAATGCACAACAGCAGAAAAAAGGTTGATGCGATTTTTTTTTTTTGTAAAACGGGTGGACTTAGAAATCGATAAATTCAGAATGGCCGGCCAAGTCTGACCAAAGTTCAAGCTTGATTTGACACAAGGCAAGCTTCATTCATGCAATTGACTTCTGTAAGGTATTTTTTCCTTTTTAAAAAAGTGAGTTTCTGGGACATACCCTGCATTTGTGTCAGTGTTTGTCACTACACAAAGAGAGAGAGAGAGTAAAAAAACAAAAAAAAGAGAATCGTTTAAAGAGATACAAGTCAGTGAGCGCTTGCGTTCTGATTTTTGGTGCCTGGTACACCACCACCTCCACTACTTCACTTCTCCAGTAATACTTTGAGGGTAATGATCAAGTTGCTCCTTTTACAGTCCAAAGATGTCTGAGCATCTCGCTGGGTGTTCTGTGTGTATGAAATACATTAACAGATCATATAACATGGACTCAACCAGTGCTGAACAGAACCAAAGAGTTATGAACTATACATGAGAATTGCACACAAAGTCCGAACAATGTGTGAGGAAACATACATGATCACTTTGACTGTCAACATCATCATCGTCATCATCATAATCATCATAATCATCAGTTGCCTTCATCAATTGCATTGACAATGTGGATCATTATATTTAAAGATTAGTATTAATAGTAATAATAATAATAAGTAACAGACTAAAAGATCTTTTGTTATTGAAGGAGAAATTCTCCCTCCCTCCATCTCTCTCCCCCAAGCTCTCGGCCATGGAAGACGGGGGGGTCGGGTCGGGTCAGGTCGGGTCAGGTCGGGGTCAGGTTCGAGGGTGGGGGCACAAGGGCAAAGAGTGTGGCTTAGGGGGTTAGCAGGGGTGCAGCGTAGCGTATAGTCCACTATACTGCAGTTTTGTAGTGCAATCCACAAGATTTAGACCTCGGTCCAGTGCAAAACATCTGGAGGCTTAAGTCCAGGAGAAAAAAGGGAAACACAACCACAAGAAGGTTTAGAAAAAAAAAATAAAACAGGGAAAAAAGGGGGTCACCGTTTGAGAGATGAAACCAACATTGTGGGTGTCACCTCGAAAAGGCAGTAAAAAGGGAGAAGGTATCAAAAAATAAAAAATAAAAAACAGCAGACGTTAACACATTCCCACGAGACAAACTCAAGACGTTGAGTAAAAACAAAACAAAAACAAAAAAACACAGCATGGAGCGAGAGATGGGAGAGATCAAACGAGAGAGAGAGAGAGAACTTCCAAAAATGAAAAGAGAAAAGGAAAAACCAAAAAACAGAGTGCGCTTGAACAACTCCCCCCAGCTGACATCCCCCCTCCCTACTACAACCCCCCCCCCCAAAAAACAGTAAATCTGTCTGACCATTTTTTTGTCATATTTTTTTTTTCCTATTTTTTGTCTTTATCTCATTTTTTAAAATCAATCATGCAGGTTTCCATCAGATTTTTTTTTTGTTGTTATCTCAAAAAATGACCAAAGAAAGCGGAGCAAGTGCAACAGAATAAACAAGCTTCAATGTCCAATAAGAAGAAGAAGAAGAAGAGGAGGAAGTATTAGAAGAAGAAGAAATTATAATTCAGAAGATCAGAAATACTGAAGAAATCGTCTGTTTTCCCCTCACTCTACCATCCCCCAGCAGAGGATATACACACACACACACATATACTTGCGCGCGTTACTTTCTCGGACCTTTGTCCGGCTTTTTTTTTCTTTTTCGTGTCTTTTTGCCCTTACACAGGGCGAACAGGTGTGCAGGGAGAGGAAGAGGGTGGTGTACCCTCAAACCCCCGTCAGCTGAGTTCATGCCGCACACACACACCCAAACACGCATACATCATACACACTCCCCATACACACATACTTGCGAAACGCATGTTCCTGGCACCCAGGCGCTGAGGTCACTGTCAGTTATTTAACAGTAAACACAGATGATAAAACTCATCAATATCAGCCAGCAAGTTTGCAAACTGGCTGGTTTTTGCAGACAGAGCTCCCCAAAAAAAAACCCAGACAAAAACGAGAGCTGTTTAGTTGTTTCTTCTTGCTTTTTTTTTAAATCCCTAAATGTCATTTTCGCGTCTTTAATCTTCTCTTTCTCATGAAAGGTCTCTCTCTGGAGCCATAGTTGAAGGGAAGGTGGCTACTGGCTTCTTGTTGTTGTAAGCAAGTGTGTGTGTGTGTGGGCATTTGTGTGTTTTTCTTTATCAACACCCTGGCAATTTGAAGAAGAATTTTGGTAGTCTTCAGGGATACATCTTGCATCGAGACTTTTCAAGACTCTGAGTGATGTTTGATCCCCCCCACCCCCATTTTGCATTTGGGAGTCATGGGGAGGTGCTTTCTTGCTCATTCTCTCCTCCCAGCCCCTTCCTGTGTGCATGCCGAGGATTCTGGGAAGTGTAGTCCGCAAGGACAGCAAGAGAGCACAATAGATCAGACAGAAAGGCAGAGGAGAAAGGAGATGCAGGGGGTCTTGGGGGGGCGGGGGGCGTTCTGCTAACCACAGACCTTTCTGCTCAGTCAAATCTCCTGTTTGTGTGTGTGTGTGTGTAGTTCCAGTCTCACACACATGTGTACACACACACAAACAGACATACATGCATGCACACATACATACATACAAACATACATACGTACAGACAGACACACACACACACGTACGCATACTGTCCCAACGTTTTGTGTGTGTGTGTTCAAGAGGCAAGCGTTTTGCTCCAACTCCTCCAGCCTTGGCTGGTTGCCACGTCGAGTGTGTTCGGTTAGTAGCAGTAGCAGGTCGGTGGTAAGGTGGCTCCAATCAACCACCCCCCACAACCCCAACAAAATATCACCCAACTTGCCCCTTTCCCACCCCCCTACCCCTTTTGCGATCACCCCCTCCTCCTGCTCCTCCTCCTCCAGCCTCTGCGAGGGGGAACACTAGCACCAGTCGTCCTCGTCCGTCTCGCTGTAGGGTTCGTGGAGGCCCTTGCGGGGCCCTCGGGGGTGCGGCTGGGGCCGGTGGGGGCCCCCTCCCGGCGGGTGCGGGGGCCCTCCGCGCCGGTGCGGCGAGGGCGAGGAGGAGCGGTAGCCGTTGGGCACTCGGCGTGGGTGTGGGTGCCCCGGGGGCGGAGGTGGGCCCCCCACTCCTCCTCCTCCTCCTCCTCCTCCTCCTCCTCCTCCTCCTCCGTGATGGTGTCGTGCAGTCCTGGGGGAGTGCGGGCCCTGCTGCGGCGGGAGCGGGTGATGGTGGTGGTGGTGGTGGTGCGGGTTGCCCCCCTGCTGCAGGCTCTGCTCGTAGGCGGGCGGCTCGTGGTGGCGCTCGTACTCGTAGTCGGGGTCGTAGAAGGGCCCGTCGCCCTCTAGGCCAAGGTCGTCGGGGGGCGGCGGCGGGTGCGGCGGGGGTCCGGCCCAGCGTCTGTCCTGGTGGTGTTGGTGGTGTTGGTGGCGTGGCGACCTGGGCGAGTGGTGGTGGTGGTGGTGGTGTTGTTGCTGCGGAGAGCCGTGGCGGGACGTCGGCCGGTGGTAGGGGGCGTCAGGGTGCCCTGGCGGGGGGGAGTAGTGTCTCGGGGAGGGTGAGCGCAGGCGCGGCCCCGGCCCCGGCCCCGGGCCGGGCCCCCCCGCGGGGTGCTGGTGGGAGCCCGGGGAGCCGTAGGGGGGCTTGCGGACCACGGGGGAGTAGGCCACGTGGGGCCGCGGTGTGGAGGGGGTCTGGGGCAGCTGCCGGCGGCCGCGTCGAGGGGTGCTGGTCCCCGACGTCGACGGCACGGGGCTTCCGCTCACCGAACTACTGCCCTACACGAAAATTCAAACAAGGCAAATAAAGAAACAGGAGCACCACCCAACAAACAAACAAACCAACAGACAAACAAGAGAAAGGAAAAATGCCAGAGACAGAGAGGAGAGAGGTGGAGAGTGGGAGAGAGGGAGAGAGAGAAGAGAGAAGGAGAGAAAGAGAGAGCCAGAAGGAGAGGGAGAGAGAGAGTGAGAGAGGGAGAGAGAGGGAGAGAGAGAGAGAAGAGAGAAGGAGAGAAAGAGAGAGCCAGAAGGAGAGAGAGAAAGAAGAGAGAGAGAGAGAGAGAGAGAGAGAGAGAGAGAGAGAAAGAGAGAGAGAGAGAGAGAGAGAAAGAGAGAGGTAAACAGAACAAGGGAGGGAGATGAGAAATGCCAGAGACAGAAGGAGAGAGAGAGAGAGAAGGAGAGAGATAGCCAGAAGGAGAGAGAGAGAGAGAGAGAGAGAGAGAGAGAGAAGGACAGAGAGAGAGACAGAGAGACAGGGAAAGGGAGGGAAGAAGAGTGGTGAGAAAGCATGACATGGAATGAAGAGGTAGAGGTAGAGATTAATGAGATTGATAGAGATTGAGAGAGGGGGAGACAGGGTGAGCGGATAGAAAAAATGGGTTGAAAAAGAGATGTTTTAATGTTTTAAAAAGGGAGCATCAGACAGAGATGGATAGTCAGTGTTAATGAGAGGAAGTGAGGGCAGAGAAGAAGACAATAGACGTCGAGGAAAGAGTGAGGTAGGGTGAGTGAGAGAGAAAGAGAAAGAAAGAGAGAGAGAGAGAGAGAGAGAGAGAGAGGGAGGGAGAGAAAGAATACCACAGAGCAATGAACCACCAGAACAAATCAAACCGGCAATGAGGCAAACCAGCAGACACAGAGAAGCCACAAGTCACATCGAGTGAAATGGACAGAAAACCACAGTGACAAAGAAAGAAATCAAAACGAAAGAATAACAGAAGAGAGAGAGACGGATTTCAGTAAAACAGCAGAGGGAAACAGGGAACAGGCATGTTCAGAGGGTAAAGGTCATTCTACAGTGTGGGAGATTTTCTTTTGAAGCTTCGATCTTCCAACCTCTTCACTCAGACACCCACCTTCTCACCACGACATCCATGAAGCATACTGCGAAAAGAAAAACTGTGTTCGTGTGTGTGTGTGTGTGTGTGTGTGTGTGTGTGTGTGTGTGTGTGTGTGTGTGTGTGTGTGTGTGTGTGTCTGTACGTGCGTGTACATACATAAGCTGGTATATGCCAGGACGAAAGAGTACACTCGTAGTATACAAGACAGATCACGGTTTAATTTAATTAAACAATCTGTAATTAAATGCTTTTAGCTATACCTTTTACCTATGGCATTTTATACAAACTTTAATAGACTGGCTTTAAGACATTGGCTACAAGAGATATACTACATATTTCTTCCAGTCATTCACTACATCAGCTGAATCTACTTTACGCAAATCTTCCACCAGGAAAAATAAGTAGGGTGTGAGTCGGTGAGTACTGGCTTATGTGAGTATTTGTATGTATGAAGATTAATGGAAGGGCGTGAATGTACACCTGTAACTGTCTGAATATATTTTATTTGCAATATCCATTAGTTTGCAACTTGCATTATGAGTGTGTGCATGTGTCAATGTCAATGTCAATTTATTTATAAGGCATTTTATAAACAACAGCAGTTGACCACCAAAAACACAGAAACTAAGAGAAAAAGAAAAAATACAATATTCAAAAAAGAATAGATAATAAAACAATACCCATTAATATAACTTAACGTAATGCTTAATAATACTTTGTGTGTGTGTGTGTGTGTGTGTGTGTGTGTGTGTGTGTGTGTGTGCGCGCCCACCTGTCGGTGTGTGCGGCCGTCGCGTCCCTCACTGGGCGAGCGGGACCAGTGTCTGTCGCGGCGCTCGTGGTGGTGGTGCGGGTAGTCGCGCTCGTGGTGGTGGTCGGGCCCGTAGCGCTCCTTGTCCATGGACGAGTGGTGGTGGTGGTGGTGGTGGTGGTGCCGCCGGTCCTTGGCACGCCCGCGCTCCCGCTCACGCTCCTTGGGGGGCAGGTCGCCCGACTGGGTGGTGGTGCTCAGGTCTGTGCCTAAGCCTGGGTTCAGGGGTCGGGGGAAGCCAACAGTTAGTCATTTAGATTAATAATGGACATCTCAAAAGTAAAAAGTCAAATTCAGATTTATTGTCAAAACCGTATGTACACGTCATACACAGGATTTGAAATTGCAGTGCTCCCTATTTGTCAAGATAAAGCTATTTCAAATATATCATCCCACTTTCTTTTTAAAATTCAAAACCTGAGAAAATCACATTTTTTGGACATTTTCAATGGTGCAATTAAAGTTAAGATAGCCAATTTTTAATCTTAACACAGTTATCTTGACAATGGAAAGTGGGGAGATGTTTCTTGAACACCTTTTATTTTATTCATAAAAGAAGAAAAGATATTTTGCTATTTTTCAATATATAGATATTGTTATATTATATTATCAATATTTTAATTTAGAAAATCTGATATTTCTAAGGGTTTCTACCAACATTGACCTGTTCCTTAAAATTGGAATTTGAGACTTCAGACTCATTTTGCCAGATCGGGTCAGGAGTGAGATTGGGGCCCTGGGGTGGTAGTGGTGTGTGCACAGACCTACCCAGAGAGATGGCTGGGCCCCTGAAAAGATCTAATTATTGGGCCACCCTCCTCCTCAAAACAAACCCCATGGTTTTTAATTGGTGGCTGGGCCCCCGGAAACCTTTCCTGCTTATCCCCCCTCATGGGCTTTCCTGGGAGGTCGTACACAAACTGTGAAGCACATTGAGCTGTGTCCTTTGTATGAAATGTGCTATACAAATAAAAATCATTATATTATTACAGTAAGCGTCTTAACCGACAGGCCCTGAATAGGTTCCCTGGTGCTACTGGATTATATATAAAGTGTGCCGTGTGTATCTCTGCCCTGCGTTCCTTTGTCAAACTGTGAAGCACATTAAGCTACATCCTTTGTCCATCCTTCCTTTATTACAGTAGGCGTGTTAACTGACCCGTGTCGGCGTCCGTGTAGCGCGTGAGCGACCTCTCCGAGGTGCGGTGGCTGTGGTCGCGGTCGCGGTCCCGCCGGCGATGGCCGCGATGGCCGCCCTCCTCCGACACCACGCGCTCCAGAGAGTAGTCGTCCAGGCGCACGCCACGCCCGGAACGCCCGTGCACCAGCGAGGAGGTGGAGCGCTGCAGCGGACTGGTGTCTGTGATGGTCTGTGGGAGAGAGAGAGAGAGAGAGAGGAGGAAGAGAGAGAGAGGAGGAATGGAGAGAGAGAGGAGGAAGAGAGAGAGGAGGAATAGAGAGAGAGAGACAGAGAGAGAGAGAGGAGTAATAGAGAGAGAGAGAGAGAGGAGGAAGAGAGAGAGAGAGAGAGAGAGGAGGAAGAGAGAGAGAGAGAGAGGAGTAATAGAGAGAGAGAGAGAGAGAGAGGAGTAATAGAGAGAGAGAGAGAGAGAGAGAGGAGTAATAGAGAGAAAGAGAGAGAGAGAGAGAGGAGGAATAGAGAGAGAGAGAGAGAGAGAGGAGGAATGGAGAGAAAGAGGAGGAATGAAGAGAAAGAGAGAGAGAGAGAGGAGGAACAGAGAGAAAGAGAGGGGGGGAACAGAGAGAAAGAGAGAGAGACAGAGAGAGAAAGGAGGAAGAGAGAGAAAGAGAAAGAGAGAGAAAGATAAACAGAGAGAAAAAGAGGAGGAAATAGAGCAGGAGAGATAGATAGAGAGAGAAAGAGGAAGAGAGAGAGAGAAAGACAGAGAGAAAAAGAGGAGGAATAGAGAGAGGGGAAGAGAGAGAGATAGAGAGAGAGTGAGAGAAAGAGAGAAAGAGAGAGGAGGAACAGAGAGAGAGAAAGAGAGAGAGAAAGCGAGAGAGAGGAGGAATAGGGAGGAATAGAAAGAGGGAGAAAGAGAGAAATGGTGAGGGGAAGAGAGGAACACAGAGAGAGGAAAAAAGGGGGGAGAGAGAAGTGTAGGGCTCTCTCCTTTCTCTGATTTCTCAGCTAGTGGTTTCTCAGGCAGTGGACAGGGATCATCTGTTGCTATATGTTTGTACTTTGTGGCTATATGTTTGAATGTATTTATGTGTAAATGTATGTTGTATGTATGTATTTGTGTAGTTATATATATAATAAATAAATATAAGTATGAGGGACTGTCAGACATGCAGTTTATTACGTTTTTGTGTCTATCAAGGTGAGGTGTCCTACCAAGGAAGCATCATCATTTGAGACACACCCCATCCCCATCATTGCCAAGTCATCACCTTTACGCAAGTCAAAGCCACAGCCCCCCCCCCACAACCCCACAAAGCCACATACACACACATGTTCACATCTATCATGCTCCCCCAGATAAGAGAGACAGAGAGAGAGACAGACAGATAGACAGACAAAGACAGAGAGATAGAAAGAGTGAGAGAGAGTCGTGACTATTACAGCATGCCTTGGAGAACATGCAACAGCATAGTTCTTGCCCAAACCGGCACTAATACACACACACACACACACACACACACACACACTTACAGGCCCACACACTCACACACACACACACACATGCACACACACCATAAATCAATGCAATGCTGATAGCATACACCATATACTGTAAATGCTAACAATGGTAGCAGCAAAAGCATCACCACAGCAGCCACTGCCACCTAGACACACACACGCACACGCGCACACGCACACACACACACACACACACACACACACACACACACACACACACACACACACACACACACACACACACACCACCCCACTTCATAATCAGCTGAATCCAGCCATGCACATTCCCAGAAGAGCTGGCCTTTATGTAACCAACCACACACACACACACACACAGACACACACACACACACACACACACACACACATACACACACACACATCTGCCGCCTGTATCATTCTTTCACTTGCACAGCTCATTTATATGCAGTGTATTTTCACTGCGCTTGTACACATGCACACATCTCATACATATTCATGCACACACATACATGTATGCCCATATACACGCTCACACATTTGTATTTATACTCAACACACACATACATACATACAGAGACACACGCATACACACACACACAAAATGCAACACTCCAATGCATTCATTAGCTCTGCCAGTCACAGTCACATCATCAGCTCTCACTTCGTTAGCTCTGCCATCGCATTTGTTGTCGCATGAAAGCACAGTCATGCACTGCAGCACGTCGGATGCCATGCCAGGAACTCCCGTAGGCACGAACCCAACACACCCCCCACACAATGCCCCAATCCGCCCTTAACCCTCATCCGCCCACCCCGACCCCACCCCACCCCACCCCACCCCACCCCACCCCCTACCCGACCCCCAACCCAGCAGGTCATGCTTCTATCATTCACTGCCAACCCCAACCAAGACAGAAAGCACAAACAACAGAAAACAACAAAAGAAAGTGAACAAAACGATACAGACAGCACAAACAAGCGTTAAGCAGTCAATCGCCCACGAGGAATGACGGGACGGGGAGGGGAGGGGAGGGGAGGGGAGGGGCCGGGTGTCTGTCTGAAACAACAGGCCGGGACATACACAGGTGGGTGGGTGGGGAGGGAAAGGAGGAGGAGGAGGAGGAGGAGGAGGAGGAGGAGGAGGAGGCAGAGACATCAAGCAAGACAGGAGGACAGGGAGGGAGAGAGAGAGACAGACTGACAGACAGACTGACAGACAGACTGATAGACAGACTGACTTGAACATAGATAGATACACAGAAAGACTGAGAGACAGAGATAGAGGTAGTGATAGATAGAGAGAGAGAGAGAGAGAGAGAGAGAGAGAGAGAGAATAAGAGAGAGAAATGAACACAGATAGGAATGAAGGAGTATTCTGAAAGATCAGACGAAAAAGAAACGAGAAACACTTGAAAACAGCTTGAGAAAAAGCTTGAAAACAGATAAAGGGAGAGAATGCAGTATAAGAGGAGAAAAGAAAGTAGGAGAAGGATAAGAGAAGAAGAAAGGAAGAGAGTTAGAGAGGGAGGGCGAGAGGGAAAGAGAGACAGGGTACATACACTAAAAACGAGACAAGAGACGCTTGAAAACAGATAAAGGGAGAGAGTACGAGGTATGAGAGATCAAAAGGCAGGAAGAGAAGGATAAGAGAGGAAGAGAGGAAGGGAGGGAGAGAGGGAAGGAGAGAGGGAGGGAGAGAGGGAGGGAGAGAGACAGGGTACATACACTGAGGTTTTTTCCGCGCGGCCTGGTTCTCCGTCGCTGCAGGAAAGGCACGCAGACGGGGCGCGAGAAACCACATGAAGCCACACGGACACGCCACACACACAGCACAGCACGGAGAGAGGGAGAGAAGGAGAGAGGGAGAGAGAGAGGGAGAGAGAGAGAGGGAGAGAGTACAAAGTAGAGAGAAAGAAGAAGAAATGGAGAAATGGAGGAGGGAAGAAAAGGATGGGGAAGGAGAGATGAAGCACACACAGAGAGAAAGAGAGAGAAAGAGATGGAGAGTGAAAAAGAGAGAGAAAGAGAGAGAAAGAAGAAAGAAATGGAGAAATGGAGGAGGGAAGAAAAGGATGGGGAAGGAGAGATGAAGCACACACAGAGAGAAAGAGAAAGAAAGAGAGGGAGAGTGAAAAACAATAGAGAGGAACAAGAATGAAATGGAGAAATGGAGGAAGAAAGGGATGAGGAAGGAGAGATGAAGAAAGATAGAAATGAGGGAAATATGAAGAGCAAAGAGAAAGAAGGGATGCAGACAAAACGAATGAAAAAAGAAGGGAGAAGAGGGACGAATGTGTCAAGACGCAAAGGAGGGTAAATGGTTCAGATTTGGTCAAATAAGAGGGTAACAAACCGCATGGGGTGGCCATACAAGATGGAGGAATGACCAGCAAGGAATTATGGGATGGTTTATAAAAACACAAGCGAGAGATAGAGAGAGTGAAAAGTGTAAGGACCAATCAGGGCAAAGTGGAACCCAAACACAAGAGAGAGACATTTGGGAGGCAGGGGGGAAAGGTTAAGGGGTGGGATGGGTAAGTCACATTTAGGGGAGCGATTGAATGAAAGAATGAAAGAGAGAAAGAGGAGGAGAGATAACATGAGAGTAAAGAAGAAAGAGAGAGAGAGAGAGAAAGAAAGAGGAAGAGAACCCAGTTATCATTGACTGCAAAGGCACAAATAAGAGCACACAGAGTCCAGAGACCAGGAGAAGGGGGAGCGAGGGAGCATAGAGCTGCTTTGGAAGGGAGGAGAAAAGAGGAGGAAGGGAAGATGAAGGAGGAGAAACAGATAGGAGGAAAGGAGAGGCAGAGGGAAGGAGGGAGAGGAGAAGAGAGGAGAGGACAGGAGAGGACTCGCCAGCAAACTTACCACGGCGGAGAGAGAGTCTATGCTCTGAGGGACAGAGCAGCATCAGTGAGTCACAGGAGAGAGCACTTACATCACACACACACACACACACACACACACACATGCTTGCACACACACACACACACACACACACACACACACACACACACACACACACACACACACACACACACACACACACATGCGCGATGTAACTATCTAAATCACCCAGAGTACTACGATAAACTAAGATCTCTTTCATCGACTGCATAATCACACACGTAAACGCATTCACACCTACAGAATAATATTTTAAGGCAACACTTTAACCCTACTACAATTATTTTCTGTGGGTCAATACCTAATACTTCTATGGCTATGCCAATAACATAACAACCGTCATGTGGCACTTTTTTATACTGTTTTTATACTGTTGTTCCACAGAGAATAGCTTTTGCAACAAGGACTCACACCCCAAAATTTTAAATACCATTATTATTAATTCACATTCCAGGGCACCGTGTCTATTGCATATTCTGAAAACCTACATATAAAGTCTTATAGACAAATACCCAGCCCATTAATACTAGACCTCTCTCATGTGCTCTCTCTTACTGTCTCTCTTCTTTCTAAGGTCTCTCTTTCTCTTTGTCACACACACATACATACACATCTCTCTCTCTCTTACACACAAACGCATGCACAAACACAAACACACATACTAGCAGCAGTTGGAGAAAGGAGTTTTATGGCTGGCTAAAAGATCCCTGAGGTATGTACGCACACACACTCACATACATGTAAAAATTCACACACACATACACACACACACACACACACACACACCCATTGACACACACACAGCCATGCCAGGAGGTGACAGGAGAGGTAAGTGTTTGTGATGGGCCACTTATCCTCCCGCTACAGCTTTAGCTTTATCATGTTAGCATCACTCATGCCAGCGCAGTGGGGTGCATCAGCCACTCTCCTGGTTGAAGCTGAAGGTACAAGTCAACTACAGTACAGTACAGTACAGTAGAGTACAGTACAGGCCCTTTTACATTACATGAACTCAAGGACCAGTTCTGGAAGGTTCCAAGAGGCCCACATCATCATACTGATGGAAAAAATAGCCTCTGAATGAGAAATAATCAGAGGTGTCAATCAGAAAGTAAAAACCCTGTCATATATTTGATCTGCCATTTTCTGGACAAACTGATCCTAACTAACACAGTGTTAAAGGTGTCATTCTGTGAGAAACTGTTTAGTACTTGCTCTTTTTGAAATACGATAAGTCACTCTCAGTGTCATATGTATGCTGCATGCGAAAGTGTTCTTCTACCCCGATTGCTTCTATTAGTCAATTAAATAAAATAGGCGGAAAAACCAGCGAATAAGAAAAAGGCAAACAAAGTGACGTAAGTTTGTTTATTTAGAAAAAGCCATGCCATAGTTGTGATTACTGGAGGAGTCTCATTGCAGCACACATTCACATAGCAAAATATAGGTAATTAGGTGTGTTTGTTTTGAACGTTTAAATCTTCTATTTGGTGTGCTATGACCGAATGGGCTTTGAATGATTGTAGCCTGTGACTAGCATACCCAAGAACCTCACTCCATCTCCACCAAACTAGAACAGCCTGTAAAAGGAACACTAAAGCATTTTTTTCACCAAAACTGGCTCACAGGGCATTTATTAATACTAGAGACCACCGCAGAATTCATGACAAAACACTGCAATGACACCTTTAAGTGCACAGGCAGAAGGAATACATGGAAGGGTTTTTACCTTAAGAAGGGATCGACATCTCTGGAAATAATTACCTGCTAATTCTTCAGGCTCCTTTTATGCCAGAATGAAAGCGCTGAGTGGCACATGTAATTATGGTTGATTTTTATTAGTTAAGTTTATGGAGTGAAAAGAGTTAGGTTACTATGAAAAATGGGAGTTAGCATGTTAAGGTCATTGTTAATGTCTGAAGACACCAGAACACAAAAGTTTTCAAAAGACATGCTTTGTTATTACCCAATGATGTTAGCCTCATTTGTCAAGTAATTTCAGTTGCCAAAAAAATGGTCAGCTGAATATTAGAAGATTTACACCAAATTACGCTGACCCAATGCTGAGGCAATTCTGATGATATCTTAGCATTATATGGTTTAGCTTTCCAGCATTGGTGCTGATCCTGGAAAAAATATTGTTGTTTTCAAAGCACTTGAGATTAATCTGGCAGTTCCCACATCACAATGGAAACAGGACAGAAAAGTGAACCTGTTCCTGAAAACAGTCCGAGTTCCTGCAGTGGAAAAACTACTTTATTGGGCCGCTCTAGCCAATGTCAACCGCGGCTAGCCATTCAACCAAGGCAATGGATGGGAGGGTGGAGCTTATCAACCAAGGCAGATGGTAATTGGTTAAAGTCTTTTTTTAGAGAGAGAGGGAAAAGATAAACTGGCTGAGGAGAGGACAGGGGAAAAGAAAGGGGGGGAGGGTGAGAGACCAAGGAAAAGAAGAAAAGAGAAGGAAGCAGGAAGGAAAACCAAGAAAGGGATGAGAGGAAAGGGGAGGGGAGGGGAAGGGAGGGGAGGGGAGGAGAAAGCAAGGGGGAGGGGTCTGAGGGTGGAATGAAAGTGCTCACTTGGTTGTCTGCTGAGAGGCGGGGCATGGAGATGGTCCGCCCATGCCCTTCCATTGGGTGATAGGACTCAGAGTCCGAGTAACCGTCCCGCCCCATCTCCCTCATCTCTACCGTCTGCGGGAAACAGAGCGAGAGCGCGGGACGTTGCCATGGGAACACTGACTTGTGTGTTTGTGTGTGTGTTTTGTGTGAGAGTGTGTATATGAGAGATTGAAGAGCTTCAGTGATGCAGGTTGCTTCCTCTTGTTAATCTTCATGAGTATGTATGTATAGATGTTTGTGTGTGTGTGTGTGTGTGTGTGTGTGTGTGTGTGTGTGTGTGTGTGTGTGACCCACAGACAGTGTATATGAGGACACTGATAAAACCCACGGACTACGTGACAACAACAAAAACAAGGAGAGCTGACAGTGTGAGTGTGTGTGTGTGCATGTGAAAAGAGAATGAGAGAGAGAGAGATGGAGAAAGACACAGAGAGAGACAGAAAGAGTGTGGGAGATGGAGACAGAAAGAGAGAGAAAATAAAGGGAGAAAACTAGAATGGGTAGAGAAAGTGGTGTGAAATGCTATAATACAAGCATGACAACGAGTCTGACAGAGATACCACATAAACAAATGTTGACAACACAGTGTGTGTATGTGTGTGTCCAGTGCATCTGTATGTGAGTGTGTGTGTGTGTGTGTAGCCTGGGGCATACTCGAATGCGCTTGCGAAGCGCAAGGCGCGGTCATGTGCATGTGACAAAAAGCATTGACATTTACGTTATCTTTGCGAAGCTCTGTGTCGGCCAAAAAATGTGGATAGTGCCAAAGTGCGTGTTGGGGTGCATGGGTAGTGTATGTCTGTGCAAAACGCAACTCCCATAACTACAGAATTCGCCTAAAAATTGGATAATACTGGGATGATACTTCAACAAACATTTGGTGAAAACTTTTCCATAGCGCCTGACACAGTACTGTTAAGCTCATCACCCTTTTTTACATTAAGTCTTAGTCTTGTGTCAAATGCCCTCATTAGTTTTTGTCATAGTTAGTCTTACAATTATAATGAATTTGTCATAATTAGTCATTAATAGCCTATACCATTCTTGTTAGTCAAACTGGTATTATTGTGGCACCCAGTCTTTAAACTGTAAAAAGATGTTGAGCGCACTTTTCCTTTTATAGCCATCTACACCTAGCTGTGATGCATAGATGCTAGGACTAGTTCAATCATACGTGTCATAGATTCTCAGTCGTTTTTATTTCTTTCACAACTTGATATTTTCCCAGTGTGGCAAATAATATAATAATATTATATAATAACAGCCTATATAACAGGTCTGCCATAACACCATAACTATGTGGCTGATTTCCATTGTAGATCCTTAAAATCAACATTAGCTTTTAACCAAAGCGTTTAGGTTAACTTACTTCAATGACAACGTTAGTGTTGTTGAAGGCTTTCTGTGATATTCCCCGATATTTTAAATCTGCACACCTTCCCGTCAGATACAATGAGAGATTAGGTTTTCTTATCAGTGTCATGATATTGATATTGATATGAATTTGAGCTGCTGCAGACTCATTCATTGTAACCATTGGCTTATGCCCCGGGCTTATGTGTGTGTCTGGTGTGTGTGTGTGTGTGTGTGTGTGTGTGTGTGTGTGTGTGTGTGTGTGTGTGTGTGTGTGTATGTGGTGAAGGTGGTGGGACACAGAGGTTGAAGGTTTAGGGACGTGCAATAAGTGAAGGTTCCACAATAACCTGGTTGGACAACATGCTGGACAACAGTGGTAGATGACGTTCAAACACAAACACACACACACACACAAAAACACACACACACACACACGCAAACGCACACACACACACACACACACAGACGAACAGAGGCCTCTAAACTAAACACCGGCTCCAACAATACAATCCACAGAATAACCCACTGACACACAGGACAGTGCCCTGGATATGATTCTGAATGTGTGAGAATGTGTGTGTGTGTGTGTGTGTGTGTGTGTGTAATATTCCATTCCTCTGCAGCTATATCATCTGACTGCAGATGGAATGGCATGTTGCTCTTAACTGTGATGAAGCATAAATGTGTGTGTGTGTGTGTGTGTGTCTGTGTGTGTCTGTGTGTATTTGTGTGTGTATGCATGTGTGTATGTGTGTGTGTGTGTGTGTGTGTGTTTGTGTGTGTATGCATGTTTGTGTGTGTATGCAGGTGTGTATGTGTGTGTGTGTGTGTGTGTGTGTGTTACCTGTGGGTTGTGGCGGTTGTCGTCGGGATAGGGCTGATCGGGACTCCAGTTGCCCGTCCTCTGGAACATCTCCTGGGCTTTGACCGACACCCAGGACTGGCTCTCAGTCATGCCACCCTCAGGGGGACTATCAGCAGAACACAGCCATCAGTGGGGACCCCACAACACGCACAAATACAGTACACACACAAACACACACACACACACACACAGATGTGTACACACACTAACACATACATACACAGATGTATACACATGAGAGCACATTTAGAAACACATAGATGCATACACAGACAGGTGTGTGTACACAAACAAACACATAACACACACACTCTTTTCTGTCTCTCTCTTTTACACAGAAACACACATCTGCGTAGGCTTACATTCGCTGACATACACAAACATACACACACGAAGAAAACACACTAATGAATTCTTATATTTACTGACACAAACACACTCACACATACACCACAAAAATGCTAATAATAAGAACACAGGAAACACAGTAATATCACAAAACAAGCAGACAGTGGCAGAAAGCGGCACTACCTGAAAGAAAAAAGGAAAGAAAGAACCAGCAAGATAGAATATAAACTACAAAATGCCACAGTCACTATACACCACCAGTACAGGAAGTGGACAGCATCGAATCTGGAAGAGGAAGTAAGATAAAAAAATAAGGGGGTGGAGGGGACTGGTGGGGCATCTACTCACAGGCTGTTGACTGGCTCCTGCTGTAGCTGGGGTACACCGTTGACCCCCGGAGGTCCCCCTTCCAGGTTCTGGGAGGGTTCCATGGGCACAAACATTACTGGAGTTTGGTTCTGTGTGAGATACGACATGGCCGGCGGGCTGGGGTCAGACACACTCATGGAACACAGAGGGAGGTGGGGGGGAGGAGCTTCCAGCTCACCCAACCAATCACAGAGCAGAAGGGAGCGACCCCTTCTGTTGGCGGTTGGTTGGTGGTTAGTTTGGTAGGTTAGGTTTGGATTGGTTTGGTTTGGTGGTGGGAAGGGGTAAAGGTGTTTAGAACACCACAAGGCATTCTAGGAAATGGAGTCCACTTTGACCTTCTGTTGAAAGGAATGTGCCGTCTTGTTATTTTGTTTTAGTACTGCTCTGGCACAGAATGGTATGGTAAGTTGTTCATTCAGCCCCATACCAATCTGGGGTTGGCACAGGCAATGTCCCTTTGGGCTAGTGGGCCATGTGGTCTGCATAAGTCAAGATGACTTTTCTCACAGCTCCATCTGGCACAGAGCTTTTACATTTCATTTCCATTTCCACTATAGTAAATGATCCAATGTTCAAATCATACTAGGCTGTTCTTTTTGAATGGAAACCTCACAGACCATGGCTGCCCAAAGGGTCACTGCCAAGATCTTCAGCTCAACATCTCAACCTCAATCATAATCACTCAGTCCAAGCAGGATGACACACACAGGAGAAGAGGAAGATATGTTAGAGAAGTCCAAGACCATACTGGTCAAGAGATTTGACCCATTTTACTGAAGAATATTATCAGGGAGGAGTTTAAGGCAACAGAATGAAAGGGGTGACATGGTAACTATGACAACAAAAGATTTGGGGGTATAATAGCCCACAGATAGACAAACAGGCCAAGGGTATAAGACACCAACAGTACAAATAAAGACAACAGAGACCATTAAGTAAACCAATAATTGAAGATACTGCATGCGATGACAGAGTGAGACAGAGAGAGAGAGACAGCGTGAGAGAGAGAGGAAGAGAGAGAGACAGAGCGAGAGAGAGAGAGAAATGTCATAGATACATGTATGTTCATCATACTGTATTGTTTGGATGTTATGCTTTGCCAATGCAATGTCGTGCCAATACAGTTCACTTGAATTGAACGGAATTGAATTGAATTGAATTGAGAGAGACAGAAAGCAAGACTGATGGGGGAGACAGATGACACAGGGACAAGTTAATACAGATAACCAAGATAACCATAGAGGACAAGGGACAAAGAAGGAAGGAGGGGGTCTTTGCATGCCACACCCCCCCCCCCCCCCCCCCCCCCCCCCCACACACACACACACACACACCACCACCTGCACAGATGTTGAGAAGAGCCTACATGGAACTCCGAATGTGATGGCATGGGGGAATTTTGGGACAGAAATACAAATGACATACAAACCAAATGGGGCAGTATGCCCTCTGGGCACTGCCAGTGACATGGAGCCAGTCAGGAATAGAGACTTGGACAGACAAAACCAAAAACAGCAGAACATATTGTCTATCCACTCGCCTATGAAGAGTGCAGTATCCACGTTGTATAAATATTAGTGCTTGGATTTACAATACTTGGGGCTTCACTCTTGTGTTACATTGAGCTTTAGAGCACCCCCTGGTGGAAACATGGATACTACACCTTGAGCAAGTGAGTGGAGCATTCAGCACACATCAACAGGACAGGGACGGACACAAGACACTGGGAAACGGCCATGTTGTACCATCATTGTCATCATCACTGCATATACAGTACATGTAAATCGGTGTTCAATCCGGTTCCTCTACATACCTTTGACAACTGTCATGCATTGTTTAAAGCAGGAAATCAGGAAGTCCAGGAGAGGGTTGAAGCAGAGGGAGTGAGCTCAGAAGTGGCTCACTAGCAATATAACACCATGAGTGGGCCATAACTTGCACAGGTAAGTAGTGAAAAGGCCCAAGGTAGGGTCATTAAGCATTGCAGGAGGGCATGCTATAAGGCTTATTTAGCTACAGGCAGGATGTTACAGTATGGAGGACTTACCTTGAAACCTACTATTAGCATGGCTAAGTCAATCTAGCTAAGCTACCAAAGTAAGTAGTTTGGATACAGGTACACTAACTTTAAACAGTACACTTCATCAAGTAAACAATGCTCTAGCATTAGCTTGGATCTAGTTAGCATGCTGCTAGCCCTAAGGAGTATGTATTGTAATCTAACACTGTAAACATAATACAAATCAGTTAGCTTAAGCACGTTCCAACTAGAGGGACAGCATTTCGGATAGAGCTGCAAGGGGTTTCCTGCTGCTCAGGGACATAGGGTATAGGGCATAGGGCATAGGGCATAGGGTATATAGGGCACAGGATATAGGGCTGGTATGGGAGGGGCATAGCACGGTGCCGGGGCTGTGCAGGGGGGCTCATACTGGTACCTGCTCTTCCCGAAGGGCCTGCTGCTTTTTTGCCTTGCTCTGGCGATAGTACTCCATGATCATCATGGCTGCGTAGATCTTCCCCACCGTCAGGTCTGTCGCTGCTGAGAAACGGACAAGTTACCCTGCACGATTAGACGAGGCGAGATGGGACCCTGAGCCGTGGGGGGGTAGTAGTAGTTTATGGGGGGTGGGAGACAAGGCATGCCACAAACACTGACACAAAGACCGACTAACACTTTTTAACATATAAACACAAGAAGACATACATATATATATACACATCACACCATAAACACAAGTCTTTACAAAAAAGTTACGAGGACATGTACAGCACAGACGTACACGGTTACGATACAGTACGCCACAAGGCTGAGTCTTTTCACAGGCAGATAGATACCTTGCTTTGAAGCATCTATCATCTAGTGACTCTTATCTGTGCAGACTACAAGCTAGGAGGACTCAGGAACCATTTCACCATTATGTGGACTGGAGTCACCATGGTTAGTTGGCACAACTGCTGCCATTTGCTGTGCTAGTCTCATTCCGATAAGGAGCTCAAAGTTTTTTCAAGACTCCAGATTAGCTTCTGGAGTTTGAATATAACATGTAACATATATTGTAGGAAAAGAAAAATTTTGAGCTTCAGGTAGGTAAGAGTATTAATCAACTATTTCCTGGGCTAAGGCACAGTGACAGCTTAATGGTGAAATAGCCGAAGGTCCTCCCGGCTTCATAATGCCAAAAAATGTAAATAACTGAAACAATAACTCTAAAACTACTACTACTTACACTACTTTTGCACTACTGTTATTATTACGACTATAACTACTACTAGTTCTAGTATTTTATAAACAATAACAAGCAAAACATAGACTTTATTTCTGCAAACTATTCATATTGCAGAAAGTACTGATTAACTTTAGTAAATACTCAATGCACTTAACTACGCATGCATTAATCAAAAACTAACTTAAGATCATTTTATGATATCATGCCACAACTAAAATTACAGTACAGTGTATCAACATGTACTTTTCATAAAAATATTTATCTGTACATATTATTAATATTGCAATGGTTATATTCATATAGATGCACATTATATTGTATACCCTATGCCCTAGACAGCCATTAAAATGATTATGTAAAAGGTAAGTTGCCACTACAATTTCTAAGGCCAAAGCTGTCTGTAATAATTAATATTAGCCAGGGCTTAACTTAGATGACTTATTGGTCTATTTGAGGAACACAGCCTAGTGCCCAAGGGCCCTACTTTATCCTGAAGTCCTGAAGTGAAAAGACTTCTATAGAGGAACTGTCTATAGGATAGCACCCTCTGATAACAGGCCATGGAGGGGTACAGGGTGAAGGGGAGAAGATGAGGAGAAGAAGGAGGAGTGACAGCCAAGACAGCATACCAGGGAGAAGAGGAAGGATGAAGGAGTGTGTAAGGAAGTAAGGAGATGGGAAAGATCATTTCCTTTCAAACATCATGTCTGCGCATGAACTTAAGCAGTAAACCAGCTGTCTGTGCACATTTCAGTGATGTGCCAAGGGTAAAAAGGGAACAGTCCTTCTGAAGGTTCCATGGGGATTCAAAAGGACACTTCATGCTAAGGGTTTCATTTCCTTGGCGTGTACATGTTTTAATGCAGCAAACAAAGAGCAAAACACCATGCAGTCAAACTTTAGGATAGGCTGGAATAACAGGGAGGAGGAGGATTATCAGCTTTTGTAGATCAGTACTTAGACGTATGACAGTGATAAATTGTGATAAAATAGTAGCATGTTTGAAGACTACTACTGTACTTGACTCAAGGCAATCACAGTACACAAGGCTTGCACATCACCTTGAAACATGCAGGTATTGCCTGATTGCCATCACCTGTCATACTGCACCATCTACTATTAAGCCATGGGGTTCTACAGGGCGCACCACAAGAAATTCTTGTGCACTTGCCAGTGGCTGTGCACACATGCTGACACACGTCTGTATGCTACAAGCCATTACAGGTGAACTGTAATTCATTCACCCATTCCTGTGATTCATTCATTCTTATACAAAGAGGGATTTAGCAGATGGGGCATGGGGTGGTTGGTGGGCTAAGATAAGGGCTGAGAGAGAGGTAGCTACGCTACAGCTACACTACAACTGATAATATAGATAGACACAGTGCTACATTAAAGACGGGTCATCCTGCGGAGACTAGGTACACACTGATAACTGATAAAGAGCTAACTGTTGTAAGACAGCTAACATTAGCAGAGAGAGAGAGAGTGTGTGAGAGAGAGAGAGAGAGAGAGAGACTAAAGTAAGGCACAGCAGAAACAGATATACAGATAGAGATGAGCAGGTACAGATAGATTAGCAGAGATAGATTATCTGAGAGATAAGGGACAGAGACAGAGAGAGAGAGCATGTGGGCTGGCAGGTGGTGGGCAGAGTAGGTTGGGGGGGCTGCGGTGGGGGCCTGATCAGAGGGTGCAGAGCGGTGAGTGGTACTGGCTGAAAGAAGCTGTCCTCAGATGAGTGGTGATTGTCACATCACGGTCGGTCGCGGCAGAGCAGGCCGGCAGTGGCAGGAGGGAGAGACCGCCGCCACCACCACCGGCGCCACCCAGGGGCCGCGGCGGAGTACAAACCCTTGTGCAACTTACACTTGTGTGGTGTGACCAGCAGGTCCAGGTGCTTCTGGGAGAGGTTGGGCCAGATGGCCATCATCTCCTTGCGTAGCTCCGCGTCCATCTGGTGCTTGTCTGCACCCCCTAGTGGTTGACGTTGGTGGGTGGGTGGACAGGTGGGTGGGTTGGTGCCAGTGCCGACACAAAGGTGTGCGAATACACATTTACACACAACATTTACACACACATACAGGCCCGCAGGCACACAACAAAAAGCACACAAGCACACCCACACACAGGAGTATATGTGCACAAACACCAATATACTCATGTCCAGAAACATGCAATTCCAGCACACACACATACACACATGCACACAAATGTTCAGTGTTTCAACACACACACACACACACACACACACACACACACACACATTCAAAGAGCATATACCATATAAATATCAAGATGATCCAAAAACCATAGTAGTAAATACATTCAAGAAAAGTACACATACACACACACACACACACACAGACACACACACAAACACACAAACAAACAAAGACATATTTTTTTTAATAATCATGAGTACTCTGTGGAGCATCTTCTGATTAAAAAACATTAAAACTATGACCTTGATGAGAGACAGAGAGTAGTGGAAAGCTCCAGGTTATGAGGTTGTCAGAGAGTTTTTAAAAAGGACACAAAAAAGAGCCATTTAAAGAGGAAGTGGCAGTAACTCAAAGGAAGTCAGAACTTCAGAGAGGAAATATGCACTTTATGCTCTTTATCCCACCTCCCATCATCTATTCTACCTCTGCCCTTCATCAGGTAGTCATTCCCCCAACTGCATTCTACGCACTTTACTCCCCCCTTCTCATGCACAGTTTAGACTAACAATCAGCAGTTTCACTGTATGCTGTACCCTAGCCAGTATGTCTATAGATGTGACAAATAAATATCCTTGTATCCTTGAAAGGGAGATTTGAAACAAACATAAAAAAAACAAAATGGAGGCCAGGAAGGGCCCATCATACCCTTCGCAATTTTGATGTCCAGGGCGGTGCGGATAAGGGCCATCAGAGTGGAGTTGAAATGCACCGTGTTGTCATCAGCGACCGGCAAATCCATGCGCAGCAACCTCTGTGGACAGGCCAATCAGTGGGCTCGATGAGCTTCTGGGCGGGCCAACTTGGAAAGCCAAGTACCCTCAACCCACTCAGTGGCGGGTCTGGGGTATGGTATGTTTTTTTTTTTTCTTTGGGGAAGGGGGGTGATGGATAGAGGGTTGGCGAGTGGGAGCCCAGAAAACAGCCTAGATCACTTCCTCTGTTAGACTCTGTTTTGAAAACCCACAGTTAAATCGCGAGATGTTTGATATTACCGCAGGCATCAGTACTGTAATGCCCACGTCAAGCCTTTTTGCATCTACTTTGCATTGTTGTTTCTGAGTAGATGGACCTAATTTCAGTGGGTGTTGTTCCTAGACCAAGCGAAAGGGAGATTTGAATTCCTGACTAATATCTGTGAGAGCTGGGATCACATAGATGCCAAGACAAAATGGCGGACGACCAACCTATGCACCCCCAGACATTTGCGCGATGTGTGAATGGCATGTGTGGGAATTCATTCACACATTCTGTATGCACGACAGACACACAGATACAATGAGATAACTCAACACCCCCACCTCTTCAGACATAGACTTCAATTAAGAGACTTAATTGGAGCGCTCACAGATAAAGAGAGATAGTGTACTAATGCTACAGTCTGCAGTTACTATGAAGGAAGTGACATCATTGGCTGTAGCTAAACCTTTTTGAGCTCCCCCTGCCGATCAGCATTGGTTATTACACATTTCGTATGTATGCCAATGACTGAGCAGGTGTATAAAAAACACTCAGAGCCTTTTGTTGTAAATAGACAGGTTTTTTATATGCCTGCTGTCACTCATTGGGAATTACCTTTTCAATGTTTTTTTCCAAAAGAAAAAATGAACATGGAGGCACTCACGAACAAGCATATGGCATGGCATTAGTGTGTGTGAGTGAGTGAGTGAGTGAGTGGCTGAGCGAGTGAACATGGGTGGTGTGTGTGCGCTGGCCAGAGTGTGTCATGGCCATTTTTCCGAACTTGTTCGGCAACCAATCACAGATTACATACAGCGGCAGCAGCAGCAACAGCAGCAGCGAAGAGCCAGCAGCACGACCATTTAAAGGCGATCAAGTCAGCGCAAGACGCCACTCTTTCAGCTCCACCATGCACCACAGCAACATGCAAGTGTGCTTCCCTCCCAAACTGCGTCCGTCCGGTCCCACCCGCAACATACACACACAACATACCGGACGAGCCCCCAAGAACATGCAGCGTGCAGAGGAC
The DNA here is from genome assembly GCA_027475355.1 of Coilia nasus. Classification (NCBI taxonomy): domain Eukaryota; kingdom Metazoa; phylum Chordata; class Actinopteri; order Clupeiformes; family Engraulidae; genus Coilia; species Coilia nasus. The sequence continues at coordinate 24,057,582 of CM050198.1, forward strand.
ATGCACCCCCCTCCCCGGCCCCCTGTTCACAGCAATAGCAGTCGTGCAGTTGCACACAGAGAGTATCATCTTCATTGCCTCTTTTCTTTCTTTCATGGTTTAGCGTCGTGTTGGCTTGTGAACAGTGTGCAATTTTTTGGCGGATGGGGGGGAAGGGAAATGGGGACGGGGTGGGGGGGTTCTCTAATTAGGTGGTCTCTTTGTTAAAAGCAATCGCTTTGGAAAATGATGTCTGACACCATATCCAAAATTGTCTGATAGTTAGTGCTAAATGGGTGCTGTGTGTCTTGGGAAAGGAAGGTTTTTTTTAATCGATGGTTGAAGTAAATGAGTGTCATTCTCTAAACAATACGATGTTTAATATGAGAGAATTTTCGTATCTTGTTTTTCTTTGTTGTTACTAAAGAAAAATCTTTGCCTCTTTGGAATCAGCTAGGTGTGGGGTAGGATAAGGGGAGAACAGTAGAGCTGTTAGTGTCGTTAGACTGGAAGGCCATGGAATGGAGTCACACAGATAAAAAGGAGGGAGAGAGGAAAGAAGAGACACAATCAAAAATGGCAAACATGGATAGAGGAGGAGAAAGAGAGTACAGAGAGAGAGAGAGAGAGAGAGAGAGAGAGAAAGAAAAAAGCAAGACAGAGGAAAAAAGATGACTTGATACAGTTTACCGGTGGTTTTCCCACCCAGTGTTGATGAACGTGTTGTCTCCAGAACTAGTTAAATGCTTGTAGTAGCCCCTTTCAAACCAAGACTATGACTTCAAACCAAGACTGAAGGAGCCTTTTGGATGAAAGGTGAAATTACATTACATTACACTTAGCTGACGCTCTTATCCACAGCGACTTACAGATATTTACAGGGTTTCAGTTACAGGCCCTGGAGCAGTGTGGGGTTGGATGCCTTGCTCAAGGGCATCTCAACCATGGGTAGGGCGGAATTCGGACCGGGAACCTTCCTATTGCAAGACCAACTCCCTGACCACTACGCCACAGCTGCCCCATGTCTTCAAGCTCCAAAAAGGATTCCAGTTGTTTACAACTTAGCTCCTTTGATGACCCTGACCTGGATGACTGAGAATCTACACAGACAACCAAGACTATGGTTTTTTTCACACATGGCAGTTAGTTCTAGTCCTAGATTATTAGCATAACTACTTCCGAAAAGGTCGTTTCTAACTTCAAACTGTACTGAATTTTACAATAGTTCATGGTCTTATCTACAGCAACATAGTGGAGCAATGCCGGGTTACATGCCTTGCTTAAGGGTACCTCAGCCTACTGGTACAGAAGTCAAACCTGTAACCTTCTCTTCTCAAAATTACTATTACAAACAAATTTCAACCCAGTGTTAGTCTGGCTTGTAGAATTAGCCAGAGAAGAATATGCCTTGAATGTTTTTCTTGGGACATAAGGGCCCATTTCCACCGCACTCTCTGCGTGTTCAGCGCGTGGCCGTATTCTGTCCGTATTCATTTAGAATGCACGTTAGCAGATGAGACCATTCCCACCGCAAGCGTGTTCTGAGCGTATTTTGTCCTCATACAAACCTATTGTATACGCCCACGCGCTGAACACGGCTACGCGCTGAACAAGGCGGTGGAAATGAGCCCTAAGTCTGTAAAGCTATGTACATACATACATACAAATTTGACATATAGTTACATGGTGCTGTAAAACTGTTTATAGTTAATAATTAAATAAAATCACTGGCCTATGTGTGAAATTACATGACATTGGTCGTAGAGTGGTCATTAGCTATTAGCCATTTTAGCCTCAGGAAACAAAAAATAAGCTATTTTTTTTCCATCATATGAATGCATTGGCGTTGTCTGAAGTAAGAAAAAGACCGATGAGAACCCTGAACCATAGAGATAGACCATAGAATACTAGAGTGGACACGGCATTGGCTGACCACACGGGAAAACGTCCGACGCAGCCGCCATCTTGCGTGTGCTAGGCACTCAATGTAAATAAGCGTAGAATGGACCCACCTCTGTCAAAACCGGCTTTGTTCTGTGAAAATATCCACTGACACTGACACTATACAATGATGATATTTGAAATGCCTGACTCTATATGTACGTAAATCGTATCAAAGAAAACGATAATTCACGATAATTAAAACGACACAATATGACCTGTCATTAGTATAAAATGACACGTACGGATCAACAATGAATATACTAGCTAATATAAAATATCAATTTATTATACAAATCGATATTTGTGTTCCTTACTCAGCACTGCGAGGGCTAGGATTCCCGGCCGGCAGTCGCAAGATGGCGGCCACGATTGCCATGAGCAGTGCGCCTGTGTCCACTCTAGTATTCTATTCAGCTCTATGCCCTGAACTTTGTGACCATGTTTGCTAAGTTAGTGACACAGCAAGTTATCTTAAAGTCAACTCAGCATGTGAGTAACATGTCGATTCCCAGGTTCCTCAGTGATAGTTTGGTCTGAAAGGGTACTCTTTTAAAGAAGAGATTAGGGTATGCAGACAAGGAGACTGTAGCCAAGTTGATCCCTAAAATGCTAAAAGGAAGCTCCATTTTGATGATCTTCTATAAAAAATTAAGGTCAAGATTTAAAACAAAACGTGAGGAAAGACAAGATCGATAAAAAGCGAAACAAATGACGATTACAAACAAAAGTCTCCATCATTTTTAGCAACATGCTCGTGAGCAATAGTGTTTTTTGGTGGAATGTCAAGTACTGCACATTCTTTATTCTGATCAAATCGTTTAATCCGAAACTGGTACTGACAGCCTAATGGGCGAAAATGCTTAATTTAAAAGCAACTGAGTGTAGAAGCGTGAAATGATGATTTAAACTTTTTCTTTCACTTTCACACAGCCTCAGTTATTGTTGGTCTATAGTTGTGTTTGTGACAGAAAAACAGATGGCCACACAGCTCTACACTATATTACATTACACTACGCAACACTCGGAGAAAGAGGCATTGTCATGTAGTGGGGGGGGGGGGGGGGGGGGCAGTGTCTGTAAGAGACGGCCTGCCTTTTCACAGATCTTAGTGTGCTGAACTCGATATCTAAAGCATGTATGGCATTTGCTACTGTTCCTTTAATTGAGATATATAGTCTCCACGGTCCAATTTAATGACCTGTGAAGATACAAATGTAATCGTTATTTTTGGAGAGGAAATGATCCCGAACCCTCGCTCGGTTGTTGTACATGACTGGTCAAATCTTTTTTTTTTTTTTTTTTTTTTTATCAAGAACTTACACCATAGAAAATACTGGCACTTGTGTTTCTGGAATAACAAACATCAATGATAAAGATGACCCATAGAGTTTTATAGAGACACACAGGCATAAAGACAGACACACATACAGACTGGTAAGACAGACAGACTGGTGCAGATAGACAGAGAGACAGAGAGAGAGAGAGAGAGAGAGAGAGAGAGAGAGAGCATCAGAGAGAAATAGGAAGAGAGACAGAAAAAGAGAGGGCAGAAAGAAAGAGCAAGAAAAACAGACAGTAAGAAAGACAGAGAGAGAGCGAGAAAGAAAGTGACAGAGACAGAAAGAGAGAGAGAAAGAGAGGGGGCAACAGAAAGAAAGAGCAAGAAAGACAGACAGTAAGAAAGACAGAAAGAGAGAGATAGAAGGAGAGAAAGTGACAGACACAGAGACAGAAAGAGAGAGGTACAAGGTATTTAAGGAGGAGCGACAGAAAAAGTATCTGAGAAACAACAGCAGAGACCAGAGGAAAACAGCAAAAGACAGAACGACAGAAAGAGTGATAAAAGAATGAGAACGTGTGAGTGACAGAGAGAGATAGGGAAAGGAGACAGATTGGAACTGCATTGACAGAGGAACACAAAAAGGACAGGTGGAAAACTGTGATTGTCGTGGCTCTTCTCGTGGACTTCCCATAAAATTTAAACAACAAAAACGAAAAAAAGATGGACAAACACTCAGGGCTTTCTCCTTAACCGCCATAACCGCTAACTCTAGCCACTGGTGTCTAATCCGAATATTTAGAACTCTCTTCATCATCTTTGACCTTCTGACCCAGGAACTGATTCTTACATCACACCACTGGGCAGGAACGGTATATTATCTCTGGCTAAACATCTGGACTAGGCTGAGTATATTTGGAGTCTACGTATATAAGCTTTCGAATTTCTCTGTGTGTGTCTGTGTGTGTATGTCTGTGTGTGTGTGTGTGTGTGTATGTCTGTGTGTGTGTGTGTGTGTGTGTATGTGAGTGCCATCCACAGGAGGGAGAGACTCGGAGGACCAAAGACACACACCCCTTCCCTGTCCTTCTGTACACACACACGCAGGCCTCTGTTTCCATCAGCGCTACACAATGACTTTAGGTCGCCACTCTCTATCGCACACGCGAGCCTCCTGACTGAAGCCGGCTAATCAATTCACATTAAAGTACTCGCTTTAATGCAATGCCTTAGCACTTCTCAGATAAGTCGATGCTACTTTTCTTATTAAAAGTAACTGATGATGTCTGGTCTGCTGGATTGCTGTGAGGCTGGGGTTTATTGATTAAACACGATGAATGATCACATCACTGGAAGCTATACCATAATTTAAAGGAATATAATAATAAAAAAAATGGCTGCTACCCTGACTGCGCTGGGGCCGCATTGCTTGATTTTTTTGTTGTTGTTGTTGTTGTTGTTGTTTTCTGGCCTGTAAGCACGGTGCAGAAAGGCTGGCAAGGCATCTTGCCCACGTTCCCCCTCTCCTGTGGATGTGGGAGTAGGTTCCTAACACTAAACACTCTCAATTTCACCCCCGCAGCTTTCAGCACTTACAAATAAAAAATGAAACCAACAAAAACCCAAAAGTGAACAAATTAAAAAACCCCACATAGAAGAAAACAGCGCTCACCAACCACACCAACACTAACAGAGAACGGACAGAGAATGATTAGGTTTCTTTTTTTTTTTTTTTTTTTTTGCCAGGGTGGCGTTTTTGGCGCCCCCTTTTGGCTGAACGATATAATTATTACAACGGGCAGAGCCCCTCCTCTACCTTGTAAGCCACCCGCGCAGGGCACCTCTTCCCCAGGCCAAGAGGCGGGCACATGTGCCTTAGCATCTGATACATATCACTGTAACTGATCCTGCCGCTGGCAGGAGCCCACCGGTGATAAAAGGTAAACAAAATAACAAAAAAATAAAATAAAATAACAAACAACCAAAGCCAACAGAAATGAACAACCGAAAAGTAACATACGACAATGACAACAAACAGGAAGGAGGGAGACGAACGACAGGAGATATCCAATAGGGAGGGAGAGAAGGGGGGAAGGGGGGAAGGAGGGAGGGATGGAGGGGAAGGGGATGGGAAGAGACAACATACAACAGAGAAGTGTGCGATGTGCAAACACGGGGTGGGGGTGGTGGGAAGGAGGAGAAGGAGGAGGAGGAGGAGGAGAGAAGGGGGGAGAAGAGGGTGGAGGTACATAGAAGAGGAAAAAACAAAAACACAGAGAGGTTACTTGTTTTGGTTGTTTATAGGTTAGGGACACTGAAGATTGGCGAGCGCATTTCTTTGTCACTTTGTGTGAGTGTGTGTGAGTGTGTGTGTGTGTGTGTGTGTGTGTATAGTGCAAGTGTGTGCACATGTGTATACTTTCACCGAGGAGGTTTCCTTTTGTCCTAAGACAGGTAGAAGGAGAGAACAGGAGGGGGGGGGAGCGGATGTGTGTATGTGTGTGTCAGAGGAGTACTTAGTTTCAGTCAGTAAACACCGTTCTATGTGAACTGCACAATATGAGAGAGAGAGAAAGAGAGAAATAGGGAGAGAGAGAAAGAGAGAGGGATGGAAAGAGAGAAAGAGAGAGAAGAGGAAAGAAAGAGACAAGGGGAAAGAGAGAGAGGGGAGAAGAAAGACAGAGAAAGAGAGAGAGAGAAGGGGAGAGAGGGAGTGAGAGAGAGAGAGAGAGAGAGATGGAAAGAGAGAGATAGAGAGAGTGTAAGGGCACTCACATAGAACAGCAGTGGAGCTTTTTAGAAACAGGCAAGTGGTCAAAGCACCCCTGCTTAGACACGTGTGTGTGTGTGTGAGTAGTGTGAGTGACTTGGAGTTGGTGGGTGAGTAAGAGGGAGAGAGACTGACTGAGTGAGTAAGAGTGAGTAAGAGTGAGTGAGTGAGTGAGTGTGCACAATGGCCAAGTCACGTCAATGCAGTTTTCTGTCCCCCTGCCACATTTCCCAATCAATCAGGAACAAAATGCAACGCTGCTATACCCAAACTGCCAAGGCAATGGTAAAGACAGCAAGCATTCAAAAAAGATATACCAAATGACCAAACAAACAAATCGGATATTTGAAAATATAACTTCAAAACCCAAAAAAAAAAGGATGGATGTTTTTTTTGTTGATTCGAATAAACAAACGAACAAACAATGAGTTGTCGTGAGGCCTGTTTTTTTTTCATTTGCAGTGCAAGTCTCATCATGCTTTCTCTTAACGGATGTCTGCATAGTCCCACACATTCACTATTTTTCTAGTTCTCATGTCATACCACAAGTGCAGAGAGAGAGATGGCTGTGAGAAAATCAAAAACTAACCGCTAAAAACAAACTAAGAAAAAAAAAGGGTGAAAACCATTTCATGGTGAAGAAGAAGAAGATTTAACAAATGTGTAGAAAAAAAAACGAATCAAAATGAAAACTTATATCAAATAATAATAATAATAATAATAATAATAATAAAAAGCGACATTCATTCCAGTCTCCAAAATGCGAGCAGTGAGGTTGTGACTTGGGGTTTTAGTGGTGTCCAAACCTTGCAGGCCACTCTATGGGGGCATTTCTTGCCGAGACCAAGTGGGGGGTCGATTACTCGCAATAAACTGTACATATCCTTGTAATGAATGCGGCCGCTGCAAGAAGAATACAGGGTGGTTAGAGGAAGCAGACATACGCACGCACACACAGAAGAGAGAGAGAGAGAGAGAGAGGGAGAAAAAGCAGGTAAGGGAAGGATAAATGGAGGGAGGGAGAGAGAGAGGAAGGAAGAGATTAGAGAGAAAAGAGGAAAAGGGAAGGTGGGAGAACACAGAGAACCAGAGTGAAAAAAAATAAAGCAAGCACCCACACACGTACACACGTACATCTCACATAATCACAAAAATCACAGACCCTCTCTCCCAAACAGAGAGAGAGAGAGAGGGAGCAAGAGCGGTGA
>CM050198.1:24072261-24087261 GCA_027475355.1 Coilia nasus
CATACAGTTAACTGGCGGAAGTGTAGCTTAGCAAAGAAGAATGAGGCTAGGCTAACAAGCTAGGCAGCTAGTGCTGCTTCACTACTGTCTCATGTCAGATGTAACTTTGGGAGTTTTCAGATCCAGCCAAAGGGAGAAAAGACAGACAAAGAGATTGGCAGAGAGTTAGAGAGAAAAAGAAAGTGAGAGAGAGAGAGCAAGAAAACGAAGAGGTTGAGGATTGGGGGTTGTGAATGGATGCATTACAGCTTGAGATAGAAATTACAAACCAACCGCATTCTACATGTGGGGACAGTAGATGGATGCATTTGTTTGTTTGTTTGTTGGTAGTGGTTTTAAGAGTGGATGCAAGTAAGTTTCATTGGAGTTGTTGACGTTGTTGTTGTTGTTTTTGGAGGGGGAGGGGGAGTGCGTCGGTTGGCATGGAGACACATGGAGCCAGGTCATGGATGGAACAACATGATGTTTTTCATAGTGCATTTTTGTTTGATTTGTTTTTTTTTTTTTTCGATTGGATGGATTTATAAGTGGGGAAAGGGGAAAGGGGGGTGGGGTGCCAACAAAGCAGAGGAATAAAGAAAGCATGTGAAAAGATAAAACAGGAATAATAGTCGTTATGGATACAGTCAACAACAGGCAAAATCTGTCAGTCAAAAACACAGCTTGGTTTCGATTGGTTCTGTCAGGCCACCCCAAGGTTCTGAGTGTGATGTTTAAGATCCAAGACATTCATGAACTGTATCCTGTTTTCCTCAACTAGAAAATACATTCATGAAGGCATGTTTCATTGAATTTTATAAGCAGTTTACTGGAATTTACCATCACTGAAACTGTTGTAATTTAATCATCTATAATCTACCAGTACAATACAATATCAATTACAATATCAAAATGTTACGTACAATGTACATATGTACAGCTACATGGCGAAATTTTTGACCCGGAAAGCTTGTTGGTGGCTGTTTTAGTGATTCATAGGCTGCTCGTTACCAATGGGATTGCCTGAGAGGTTGAAAACAGCGATATTCACACACCCACACTACCACCATAAATACTGTACATTACTGAGAAACCCCCACAAGAACTACCCAGAGTTGTCACCCACTAATGATCACTGTGTTAAAATGTACCAAATACATAGACACGACACACACAACACTTTAACAACACATGCACATCAAATGTACATACTGTGCACTGAACACAACACACACTTACAACCGCACAACATAAACACACCCAGACACAATGGAAATATGACTTCATCACATCTGGCAGAGAGCACATCTGGCAGATGTTTAAGAGAAATGTGCTGACTTTACTGACCACTGGCTAAATTACTGATGTGAATCCTGAAGACCAGATGGTGATTAAGTATAAGACCAGAGAGGCTATACTACAAAGGTGGTTAAGTTCTACACACTTGGTTAACTGAACCCAGACGCAGTTGGAAACCTGATAGAAGAGGATCCCACTGGAATTTGTTTCATTAAAGCAACACTACATAGTTTTTGTCTTCGTTTGCACTACAGGTTGCTAGCGGAATTGTCTCTCATTCAATTTTATTTTATTTATTTCTCCTTTATTTTACTAGGGTAGTCACATTGAGGCTGTCTCCTCTTTTCCAAGTGAGCCCTAGCCAAGAAAGCAAGCAGGAGGCCAAACGCATCAGACTACAGAGAGACGTCCCGCTCCTCCAAACGCGGCAAAGTGAATTCAGTGCCTTTCACCCAGTTGACGAACCACTGAAACAATTTTGGAAACTTTGTTTTAAGCTTGAAAAAACTACTGAGTGTTGCTTTAAGAGAATTAAGCTCTGGGCTTTTCTTCTAAAGGATTTACAACTAACTCTGGGTAACCACACCAGGTTTAGCATTTAATCACCTTTGTAGTATGTCCCCCCTACTACCTGCACTGCATGTGCGTGGCAGCTGTGTATACCTCGACTTTCATCGACTTCAATGAACAACTCAAACTGTGTGTCAGACATGTCTCACACACACTTTGAATGCTCTAGACCATTAACACGGACACAGAAATCCACAGGCAACACAGCCGTCAAGTCCAGTGCAATGTAAGGTGGTGCAAAACAGGCCTAATTTTATGTCATCTTCTGCCAAATAGCAAACACGTGAGCCTCCAAAGCAGCAGGGGGCGGTAAAGTCAGTCTAATGCCACCAGTTCTTCATCTATAGTCCAGACCATAAAGAACCACCTGGGTTGTATGGCAGGTTGGCCGTGGGGCCTCGCCTTAATATGATATGGTTATAATAGTGTTATAATCCACTTATTACATTATGAGTAGATTTACATAGAAAATGTATTTAATATATTTTGCTATTTACCTTTTATTGCAATTAACAGAAATATTCTACTGCAAATCTAACAATAAATGTAAAATGTTACCTTATAAACACACTCTCTCTCTCTCACACACACACACACAAACACACAGAGATACAGAAATACCCACCAGCACAGACACAGAAAGGCCAACAAAAACAGAAACACACACACACACACACACACACACACACACACACAAACACACACCCACCCACCCACCCATCCAAACACACACACACACACAAACATTTCTGGACAACAGGGACATGTATAGGTTCATAGGTTTCCAGAGCCTCTTCCAAATATCCTTGTCACTGGGAGAGACTTACCACAAATTCCGTCACTACGATGTCAGTGATGCTCCCGAGCACAGAAACAAAATCAAAAACGTTCCAAGCGTCCATGAAATAATTCTGTAGGGAGATACAATGGGGGTTAATACGTTTCAACCAATAACCAAGCTGCTCAGGGATGACTGACAAACGTATGAGCCAATTGGAACCAGAGAGAGGCAAGTGGTTTATATGTGACAACCAACAGGATGACTGTTACCAGGAGGAGGTCCCAGTGAGGAAGTGGATGAATGCACTTGGGCTTACTGTCATAGTGCATTTCTGAGACATACTTTTTTGTAGGTCAGGAAAAGCAAGCCTCATAAAAGCTCATCTTCTAAATAAATAAACTGACTTTATGAAAACGTAATGGCTGGTATCTGAAATATATATTTAGAATGCTTCTCTAGATAGTGGATACGTATGAGTGCTCGTCAAAAAGAGGGGTAGGAGAGAGAATGCAAAAATAAAAGATGGAACGGGTAAGAGATATAGACAGAGAGTGAGGAAGACAAGATCAGAGAGACAGAATTTGGGTTGAGGTGAACGGGTTCACTCACGAGGGAAAAAGAAAGAGATAGAATAAAAGACATAGCCAGACAGAGAGAGTAGGAGAGAGAGAGAGAGAGAGAGAGAGAGAGAGAGAGAGAGAGAGAGAGAGAGAGAGAGAGAAAGAGAGACAGAAAGAGAGAGAGACAGAGAGAGAGAGAGAGAGAGACGAGAGAGAGAGAGAGAGAGAGAGAGAGGGAGAGAGAGAGAGAGAAAGAGAGAGAGAGAGAGAGAGAGAGAGAGAGAGAGAGAGAGGGGAAGAATTTGGGTGGAAGCAAACAGATAGCCAAACAGATAGCCAGAAAGAGAATGAGAGAGAGAGAGAGAGAGAGAGAGAGAGAGAGAGAGAGAGAGAGAGAGAGAGAGAGAGAGGTGGATAATTTGGGTGGAGGTGAATATGTTGACTCACCAGGACACCGAAGGCGATGATCTTGAGCACACACTCCATGAAGAAGAGTGTGGTGAAAACTATGTTCAGGTTCTTCAGGACCTTATCATAGGCATCCGGAGCTTCGTTATACTGACACACACACACACACACACAACCACAATGAATAAGTACCCACATATCCACACACACAAACACACACCACCACAATGAATATGTACCCATACATCCACACACACACACACACACACACACACACACACACACACACACACACACACACACACACACACACACACACACACACACACACACACACACACACACACACACACACACAACCACAGTGAGTATGTACCCACACATTTACACACAACCACAATGAATATGTACCCATACATCCACACACACACACACACCATAAATTTATTATTAGTATTGACAATGCCAAAAATTCCCAAAGCATTAGCATAGAGAAAAAAACTTCTAATATAACAACTCATGTGTACAACTCATGTATACAATTGACTGTTTGCTGTATTATTACTTTAGCCTGTACTTTATATTGTAAGTACACTGTAACATGCACTGCTAAAATAAAGTGTAACCAAAACAAAAACATTAGGAAATAAAGTGAGCAACTAACAGATGATTTTACTTTTTAATCACTCATAAATGTTTTGGACTAATAGCTTTCTTCAGCATGAGTATAAGACGATTTCACCTTTGACCCCGTGCGACAAAATCAGTTTGAATACATTATTTTCAATTAGACTGTCCTAACTGAATGCGATGTAAAGCAGTGCGACACAATGCGATGCTATGCGACTTCATTAAAGCCTTTTTGTCACTTGGTCCACTTCTAATTTAGTTGCGCCATGTTGGCATGAACTTGGTACACATCTAAAGAATCTTATGGATTTATTGTGGACATAAAACATTCAATGTAACACGATAGACAGTCGCTTGCAGTTAGGACACAGAGTCAGAAAGACTGAGGTGTCCATCCTACCTTCATCATGAGGACAACAGTGTTGAGCGCGATCAGGGACATGATGCTGTACTCGAATGGCGGTGACACGACAAATTGCCACATCCGGTACTGGAAGCTGTGCTTGTTCTGTGGCATGTGGCGGGTCAAGGGCTTAGCGTTGATAGCAAAGTCAATACAGGCTCTCTGTGGAGGAGAGAGAAAGAGAGTGCTCAGTTAGGATAGTGGGTCAACATGTTCTAGAACCTTCTGTTAGAAGACCCAAAGGCAAGTGCTTGATTGTCAATTATTTTTTGTGAACATTTGAACTTGGCAACCAATCAAATCAAGTCTGCCTGTCTGCATGTCTGTCTATCTATCTATCTATCTATCTATCTATCTATCTATCTATCTATCTATCTATCTATCTATCTATCTATCTATCTATCTATCTATCTATCTATCTATCTATCTATCTATCTATCTATCTATCTATCTATCTATCTATCTATCTATCTATGTCCAGCATGTCCACTAAGTGTCCAACAGTGTGCTGCAAGTAGCACATGACCATTAATGCTAATCGCTAACAGATCTCAGTACTACATACACATGCACACAACCTCCTCCATGGAGTACCTCGTTCTTTTCTAAGCTGTAGTCCTCCATCATCTTGTCTCCTTGCTCCTGGAAGGTGATGATGATGAGAGCCACAAAGATGTTGACGAAGAAGAAGGGGAAGACAACGAAGTACACCACGTAGAAGATGGACATCTCCATCCGGTACCCCGGGCTCGGGCCCTGGTTCTCATAAGTGGAGTCCACCGAGTGTTTTAAAACCCTGTTGTGAGAGAGGAAAAAGAGAGAAAGAGAGAGAGGGAGAGAGAGAGAAACAGAGAGAGAGAGAAACAGAAAGAGAAAGAGAAAAAGAGAAAGAGAGAGCGAGAGATTTTTAGCAATCATGGTGGGGGAAACAAGCTACAGACTATTCGATAATGTTTTTTTTTTTTAAATATCATTTGTTCTTGGATTTATGTTTATTTTGTTATTACTATTATTATTCCTTCTAGTGCTAGGCTAATATGTGTATTTATGTGTGTGACTGTGAATGGGAGAGTGTGTGAATAACAGTGTGTGTGTGTGTGTGTGTGTGTGTGTCCAATATGTGTGTGTGTGTGTTGTGTGTGTGTGTGTGTGTGTGTGTGTGTGTGTGTGTGTGTGTGTGAGACTATGTGTAAGTGGTGAGAGTGTGTGAACAAGTCAATCAGAGTTTGTGTGTGTGTTTGTGTGTGTATGTGAGTGTGTATCCAGTGTGTGAGTGTGTCCAATATGTGTGTGTGTATGTGTAAGACTATGTGTGAGTGACAGAGTGTTGTGAACAAGTCAATCAGAGTTTGTGTGTGTGTGTTTGTGTGTGTATGTGGAGTATGTATTCAGTCTGTGAGTGACTTTGTATGTGAGTGTGGGGGAAGAGTGTGTGAATAAGTGTGTGTGTGTGTGGATGTGAGTGTGTATCCAGTGTGTGAGTGGGAGAGTGTGTGAACAAGTCAATCAGAGTTTGTGTGTGTTTGTGTGTGTATGTGAATGTGAATGTGAATGTGTATGCAATGTGTGAGTGTGTCCAATGTGTGTGTGTGAGTGTGTCCATACTCACGTCGGCCACCCCTCTCCAGTGGACACAGTGAAGAGAGTTAACAGGGCCCAAAGCACGTTGTCGTAGTGGAAATCGTACTTCTTCCATTCCCGCTTCTGCGCCTTCACCTCATCATTGCCATTGTACACCAGGTACTCTCCCCTGCGGGACACAGCACAGTGGTCAACACCACCCACACACACACAAACACACCGCACACACACACACACACACACACACACACACACACACACACACACACACACACACACACACACACACACACACACACACCTAACACATCTAACAGGGACACCTGAGGGAAAAAACATGTTTGCACAAAAACACACAGTGCACATAAACCTAAACACACACACACACAATTAGTCCCAACAAGACACAAGGCAGTATACTCACAGGGCATTTCATTGGCATGATTGTGTAAATTAAATTGTGTCTCTGTGTCTGTTGTTGTGTATATAATTGTATACTAGTAAATATTTCATGAATTAGCTGACTTAGATAAAAGGGTCTGTGTAAAATGTTTATGTTGTTACATGGGGTAAAGGGTAAAGGTGACTTCCTTGTGTGTGTATGTGAGTGTATGTATGTGCATGTGTGAGAGAGTGTACAGTATGTGCGTGTGTGCATGTGTGTGTGTGTGTGTGTGTGTGAGAGAGAGTGTATGTGCGTGTGTGCATGCGTGCATATGTGTGTGTATGTGTGTGTGTGTGTGTGTGTGTGTGCTCTCACCTGCAGTCACTCTCAAACTCTTTGGACTCGTCGGTGCAGTAGAAGAAGCGGCCTTTGAAGAGCTGCACAGCAACCACGGCGAAGATGAACATGAAGAGCATATAGACGATCAGGATGTTCAGCACATTCTTCAGCGAGTTCACCACGCAGTCAAACACAGCCTGTAGGGGGCAGCACAAGCAAGAGCTCAATACACACACATACACACACACACACACCTAACAAGGACCAAACACAGCCTGTAGGGGGCAGCACAAGCAAGAGCTCAATGCACATACACACAAACACACACACACTTAACAGGGACCAAACACAACCTGTAGGGGGCAGCACAAGCAAGAGCTCAATACACACACACACACACACACACACACACACACACACACACACACACACACACACACACACACACACACCTAACAGGGACCAAACACAGCCTGTAGGGGGCAGCACAAGCAAGAGCTCAATACACATACACACACACACCTAACAAGGACCAAACACAGCCTGTAGGGGGCAGCACAAACAAGAGCTCAATACATACATACACACACACACATACACACACACCTATAAGTCCTATAGTAAGACAATATATGAGGAGTATGGGGGGAAAATTGGCATAGTCACAAAATTGCTTTTTTCAAGTTAGTCCCCCTATTGGTAGTTGCATTGAAGCCTCAGCTTTTTCAAAAGTAATCATCTGCATAAACGAGTGTAGTCTCAAACTAGAAGCATTTTAAGGGGGTGCAGTGGCGCAGTGCGTAGAGCACCCATACCATGAATGGAGACCCAGGTTCGAGTCCAGCCTGGGTCATTTCCCAACCCTACCCCCGTCTCTCTGTCCCATTAATTTCCTGTGTACTCCTCATTATCCTGTCACAATAAAGGCACAGAAGCCCAAAATATACTAAAACGAAGCATTTTAAAATAGCATTTACTTATAAAATCAAATGAAAAAAAAAATCAAAGTTATAAATAGAATTTTCTGAGTTTCTGCAATTTGTGACCATGGCTGTTTTCCCATAGACTCCTCATATGACTCCTGAGAGAATACGCATAATTATGTATAAACACCGCATATATATATAAACCTAAATACACAAACACACACAACTCAGGGGGGACCACAGAGATACAGCAAGACTTTATATGACACCTGAGAGAAAATAAAACATATTCACACCAAACATATGGTGCACATAACCCTAAACACACACACACACACACACACACAAACCCAAACCCCACACCCACACCCACATTGCATTTAGCTTGGGTACCTGTCTGATTGTTATGTGAGCAACACAACAAAAGTCTTGACAGACAGACAGACAGACACACACACACACACACACACACACACACACACACACACACACACTCTTCACACACTCTTCACACACCTTTAGCTTGGGCAGCCGTTTGATGGTCTTGAGAGGCCGCAGTACCCTCAGCACTCTGAGAGACTTGATTGTGCTGATGTCTTTCCCTTTACTGCTCCCTCTGGTGGACATGTGGAGAAACAGCACACAGTCAAAACACGAATGACAGGAAACTGGTTTAAGGTTGGGGAGTGCAGATGAGGTCTAGTTTTTGCCAATAGGCAACAGGCAAGTAAAAAAAAAGATATTAGAAAAGGTAAGACATTATATAATTTTTAGTTAGAATGCACATTTAAGAATCGTCTACCGCTCACACTCTTTTGTTTTCTCTCTCGGAAGACAAAACAGGTAAAAAAGCAAAAATTCTGGGAAAAAAAATTACATCACGACTGGCTTCATCATCAGAGATGCTTTGTCAATGCTGTGTCATGACACATCCAATAGTAACCATGTCAACCATCAGGCATTGTCAGGCACAATGCCCAGCCAAACCTCTTTCTTTCTTTTTCGCTTGGTTTTGCGTCGGAACGCAAGAGGAGGCGGAGGGGGGTGAGTTAGAGGGTAGTAGGAAGCAGAGCAGTGTTGAGTGTTTCTGTATGTTTCATAGTGTAGCAGTTAGTACGAGGAGTATGAGTGGGGGTAGGGAGGGGGCGTTATACCACAATGCATCTCACAACAAGGGAGGGCATCTAATGTAACTTGTAGCCAAGTAACGTAGCTGGAAATATTTAGAAAAGGAAGGGGGGGAAAATAGCCAAAGATTAAAAAACGGAATTTAATTTTCTCACATTCTACAAACCAATGTGAGCCGAAGGTGAGAATCGAGGAGAACATACTCTCTTCTTTGTTTACAGCCAGAATAGGAAATGATGTAGGCCACTGCAAAATTGTTTCTCTCAAGCCATAACAAAATGGCTGCCAGCAATCCTTGTGACTCATGTGAATGTAAGCAGCAAAACTCTAAGGCAACAGACAAATCTCAGACATCGAGTCAAGGCAGCCAATAGGGTAGAGTGAGAATGAGCGGGTATCTATTCCAACTTGTGATCATAAAAAACAAAATGACCAAACATCCTGACTAAAAAAAAAAAAAATGAAATAAAGAAAAGTGGGCCAAGGTGAAACTCAGAGGCTTGGCACTCAATCAAGCGGCCATGTCGACGTTGTCCTTAACTATGAACCATAGGAGTTCATGAGCGGAAGGGGAGGACAAACCAACCGATGGGAGGATTGACTGAGTGCGAGCCTTGGCAGAGGGGCCCAGGATTTTCAATCGATAATCAATAAGGGCAGTCTAGAGTGGGAAGAGGTGCATGGCAGTTGAAGCTCCTCATCACCAGGTGGGACACAAGAACACCAGACTTTATCTGGTATAGTCCGAGTGCTCAGAGAGGTCAAAGTGACATAATTCACTTTTGGCAGAGGTCAACGGTGGCCTGGCCCTCCCAATGTGGGGTTAGGGTAAAATGGTGGAGGTTGTTGGGGTTTAAGGGTTGGGTTGGGTTGAGGGAGAGTTTGGTAGCCCTTTCCAGAGGTGCAGAGGGCTGACCAGGTAGGTTGTGATGACCGTCAACGGTGTCGTTGACCCAAGGGTTTTTTTTTTTGATGAGCAACCAGGAAAAACGGGAAGGAGGGCATCATATAAAAAGAAAGAAAGAGAGAGAAGCCTTCGTGCGAGAGAAGGAGAGAGAGCTGTAGAGAGTGGGGTGCCGGTCGACAAGGAGGATTAGAAGGGGAAAAAGACAACGGATGCCGTGCGACGGTGTATTTGAAAATAGGGAGGGGGGAGAACTTTACCGGGTGAGGCTCCTGTTTCATCACCAATGGCGGAGACACGAGAAATGATCAGAGACAGCAAGAAAAGACAGTACAAGAAGGGGGTAGAGGAGGGCAGAAAGAAAGAGAGAGAGAGAACGAGGAAGAGAGGAAGACAGAAAAGGACATACAAACATACAAACACAGAGAGAGAAAAAAGAGGAGAAGAGGACAAACAGACATACAAAAGAAGGGAGAGGGGAGTTTTGGTGGTGGAGAAAAACATCCAGAGGAGAGATGGACAGAGAAAAATAAGTAGTGAAAGGACAGTAAAAGAGGGGAACTTGGTGGCTGTTAAGAGAACACGAGAATAATGTGTCACATCTAGCCACTTACCTCCACACACCTGAGTCCACTCTATTTCCTAGCACACAACAATCTAGCCTTACACACTTTCACATCAATAGGGAATGACCGGAGGCTACTTCATTAACAAATTCTTACATGCGGTAATTATCTCTGTGGGAAACTCATTTGCCTCAAGGTTATTGATGTTTTCAGGGACATTTCATGCTGATAGCCTACGCTCATCTACAGTACAGATAAGCATGTTTAAGATGTAAGATAAGTTAATTGCTGTCGCCTGCGTAGTTGTTTTCCTTCGGGCAAGTCATCCGAAAAAAAAAGAAGGAAAAGAAAAAAAAAAACAGTCAGAGTCTTCGCTGCTGCATGGAAAGAAATTCTGTGTTGTAAACAGTTTTGGACGTGTTCTCTGGGAGCAGTCTGTGGAGAAACAATTTTGCTACAAGACTAAAGGAATGAAAAAACCCACTCTTGAGGTCAAACTTGAGCTGTTTTTCATATCTCAGTTGATATCAAAAACAGGTGGATGTCGTATTTATTGCCTGCTTCTCCACACACAGTCACTCCCACGAACACTCCATAGGGACACCTGAGGAACCCTGGGTCAGTCAGGGCCAACTCCGGTATTGACTGTGGCTCGGTCTGGCCGAGCCTCTCCATCTTTTAGCAGCATGCATGCTAGCCCAAGCTCACAGCGGAGGAGCGGGGCGTTTTTTTTTTTTTTTTTTGGCAACCCTTCCCGGGACCTTGTCCTGACTGGATCGATAGCTGAGGAGTTGCTCCTGTCCCACTTATGGATCGGGACGTCCCTCTGTAGCCCAGGGAAACGGAGACAACCCTCTCGCTCGCTCTCGTACCCTCTGACAGTCCAAGGAAGTGAAGGGGCGCCGCAATGCAAAACAGACTTAGCCACAGCCTTGGTCAAGTCAATGGCAGAGACTGGATCCAAAATGGCTGCCAGATTACAGACGAGGAGGTTACCCAACTGGGCAACCAGCATTATCAGGCAGACATCTACGGATACACTGTCCATTCTAGGACACCCAAACCCAAAGCTAGCCGTAAGCATAGTTGCTTGGATGGGGCATGCATGCTAATGTTGATTATAATGGTGGTGTCATTCAGATCTAAAATAAATAAAGAGGGTGCTAGTCGAGCAGGCATTTGTTGAGTCCAGCTAGCACTGCATTGTGCTATATCCTACCAGTGTCATATGCATGACTTTAGTGTCTCTCCAGGAGATAAATATGTAACATCCTTTGGATTTATGCTATGCGTTCCTGTTCTTTGGTTTGATTTGCGTAATAGCTCACTTAAACAGAGAATAGTAAAGGTAGTGTTCAGGCACGAAAAAAAAAAAAAAAAGTCAGAAAAGGAACATAAAAGTCACAGACAAAAAACAGCATCAGTGACCTGACTGAATGAATCTGAAACTATCCTATCCCTTTGTTAAACACCTTACCTTTGCATTCTCCGTCGTCCTTTTTCTCTCCCTCTCTCTTCACCTTCCTCTCTCTCTCTCTATCTTTCTTTCTCTCCCTCCCTAATCCATGACTCAACAAATGGAAGCACCATAGGTGAGCATCTTTGTCCTTGCCAGCCCTCGAGCAGATGAGAGGAAGATGGAGGGGAGGGTAGAAGAGGGAGGCGGAAAGGAAGAGGAATGAAGGAGTGCAAATGAAAAGCTGACAAGGAGGAGTAAAGAGGAAGGCATGGAGGGGAGGGGAGGGGATGGGGGGAGGAGAGGAGAGGAGAGGAAAGGAGGGGAAAATAAGGTAGGGCAAGGAGGTGGGCTTGGGTATTCAGGGTAATGTAAAGGGTGGAGTAGAGTGAATTGTTTTTGTAAAACTTGCAAAAAGATATAGTTTTTTTTTCTTTAGCTTTTTTTTGGTTTTGTTTTGTGACTTATCAGCCTATGACATACAGTCCATGGCTGATAAGTTTTTTGTTAAGAGCCATTCATATCATCACATCCTGTGTATGCACTGCTGAGTGTGGATACACTGGTGGTATAGCATATGTAACAAGCTTCCTCAGTCACCCATATATGGTCTGGCAGCATTTTTTAACGTGCATTATAATGTTTAACGGCACAGGGAGCTACAGCGTTGTGAAATAATAAAAAATAATGTGCCGTACGTGCGGGCGGGGCGGGCATTTTTTTTTTTTTCTGGTAGCACACCGGCCAACATGCCAGCTTCTTTCAAACATGGCCATGACAAACTGACCCAGAACCAGTTTTGGCGGCTTTCGTTTAATGGCATGGAGTTCATGGAAAATCGGGCCTCTGATGTGACACGGGGAACTGCTTGGTTTGGATGCTCACTCACAAAGCCAAGCAGAGAGGCACCTACCTTGGCAATCCCAAAAGAGTCAGCTCATCAAAGTGATTTACATGTGGGAAACAATGCACTTGCGTGGTTGTTCTGGTGTACAGCCGTTGTTAGCATGTTAGCATGCACAGATCACGGTCAATTTGCTAATGCACAAACAGCGCCGACATTTGAGCAGAGGTTTCTAGTGAAAATCCCCCTCAGCTGTCTGGAAAGCTACAGCTGTTGTTCAGGCATCATAGGACAGTAATTAATATGTAGTTAGTCTGAAATTAGAGATTAGCATTAGCGTTAGCATTGTAAGTCCAAGCATTCCACATCATCTAGGCTGTAAGGATAGGAAAGCTAGTCCTGGATCAGTGTTGAAAGGCATAAACAGTGATTCATTCACTTGGAAACATTCAGCTTAAAGCAGCCAAGTTGAAAAACTGTGGCAAAATGCTCAGATATTCTGTTTTTTTACATAAACCATTTCCTACACAATGAATTATGTGTGGTAACGTATCAAGCCTTTCCTGTTTGAGATTTTTGTTTGTACACATGCACAAAAACAGACTCATGTAGACACATGCTCGTATACCCACACCCTCCACATACTTCACACATCTATATAGTTACAGAACCACACACTCACACACACATACACACGACCATACAC
This sequence comes from Coilia nasus, assembly GCA_027475355.1. Taxonomy (NCBI): domain Eukaryota; kingdom Metazoa; phylum Chordata; class Actinopteri; order Clupeiformes; family Engraulidae; genus Coilia; species Coilia nasus. Next base: position 24,085,727 of record CM050198.1, read on the forward strand.
ATGGGTAATACAATTTTTTGGGTTACCTGTGTCTACAGAACAGGTGAACTACAGTGCAACATCAGGCATGCACTGCTCCTTAGTGACTGAGGAGGCCGCATATACATTTATACACACCATCTTCCATAGATAGACAAAAAAGCATGTGTACATGTGGCGTGCATTATCACACACACACACACACACAAGCGCACACACTGTATCCACACATATAACATACACATCTAGCTCAGTAGAAGCACTTAAAAGTCTTGAAAATCTGGCAAAAATCAATGCACCCATACTACCTCAAACCAACCAAACCCGCGTCCGTACCCACAGATGCCGTGCAGGGGTAGGGGGAGAGAAGGGAAGAGAAGAGTCAGACGGAAAAAAAGCATGGACCAACCGGAATACCTGACTCCACCTTCGGAGGGAGCGTAGTGGAGCGGAGGGGAGCACGCGTTCTGCTCCGTGATGGGGGAGAGGTAGAGGTGGAGGAGAGGAGGGGAGGGCAGAGAGGAGAGGAGAGGAGGGGAAGGCAGAGAGAAGAGGAGAGGAAAGGTGGAGGAGTAGGACAGAAAGACAGGGGTGGGGAGGTGTGGGCAGGTGCCTGGGCACTAAAGGGTTACAGATGGCCTGGGGGACCCTCACCCCCACTGCTAGAGAGCCACTGGGGTGGCCCGGGGTTAGCCTTCTCACGGCGGGGGTGACAGGTGACAGAGGACAGAGGACAGGGGACAGGGGACAGGGGCAGGGCACAGGGAGGAGTGGAGAGAAGGATGAAGGTGGTGGAGGTGATGGAGTGATAAAGGTGGAAAGAAAGGGGGTTGGGCGGAGGTACCTTGTACACAGACAGACAGGTGTACAGGAGACACAGGGAGGGAGAGAGAGGTGGGGAGGGTGGAGAGAGTAGAGAGGAGAGGAGAGGAGAGGAGAGAAGAGAAGAGGAGAGGAGAGGACAGGAGAGGAGAGGACAGGAGAGGACAGGACAGGACAGGAGAGGAGAGAAGGAAAAAAACAAAACAAGGGCAGAAAAATGGAGGAGGAGGAGGAGGAGGTGGTGATGTTACAAAGAGGAAGAAAAGAATGGACAGGAAGGAAGCTTAGACGAAGGGGCGGGAGCGTGAGCGATAGAGGGATGGATGGAGAGGATGGATGGAGGTGTGACAGTAGGACAGGAGTGGAGAGAGAGAGAGACGTGTGGAGAGACTCTGACAAGATAAGATTTTGCAGGAGGGGAGGGGAGGGGAGGGGAGGGGAGGGGCTAGAGTCAAACTCCTGTCTACTCCCTGAATGTCAGATATGGCGTGAGATTCCTGAGTGTGACTCAAAGAGTGTGTGTGTGTGTGTGTGTGTGTGTGTGTGTGTGTGTGTGTGTGTGTGTGTGTGTGTGTGTGTGTGTGTGTGTGTGTGTGTGTGTGTGTGTGTGTGTAAATGTAGATGGATGGGCATGGAAAGAGAGAGAGAGAGAGAGAGAGAGAGAGAGAGAGAGAGAGAGAGAGAGAGAGAGAGAGAGAGACAAACAGACAGACAGAGACAGAAGGATAGGAGAA
>CM050198.1:24092261-24107261 GCA_027475355.1 Coilia nasus
TATACAAACACACACACACACACACACACACACACACACACACACACACACACACACACACACACACACACACACACACACACACACACACACACACACACACACAGTACAGTAGTGGAACATACACACACTCTAACTCTGCAGGAAGGTGTTGAGGTAGAGCAGAGGTACAGTCACACTCACACCCACACACGCACGCGCGCGCACACACACACACACACACACACACACACATTCACACACACACACACACAGACACACACTGGAGGATAGTTTTGGGTTAGAGCAGTGGTACAATCACACTTACACACGCACACACATGCGCGCACACACACACACACACACACACACACACTCACCCTGGAGGATGGCGTTGGGGTAGAGCGGGGGCATGTGGATGGCTGTGTGCTCCAGTGGTGCGGGGGTCTTGCTGGGGTCCGTTAAGATAAGGCTACTACCCCCAACACCACCACCACCACCATCACCCCCCAGCTGGAGGTCCGCGCCGGGCCCCCGCATGTTGAGCAGGTTGTTGGCCTGCTCGGGGTGGCTGAAGAAGGGGTCGATGGCGCTGTCCAGCTCCCCCTCGCCCTCCTCGGGCCCCTCGGGCTCCTGGTCCAGGAAGAGCTTGCTGCTGTTGCGCAGGTTGTCCAGGTCCTCGCTGTACGCGCTGCCCTGCCGGGACAGGGACTGCTGGATGGGCCGAGAGGTCGACAAGCTGCACTCCCTGCAGGAGGGGGGGCGATCGGAAGGGAAGGAGAGGGGGATAGAAGGTTAGAGAGAGAGAGAGAGAGAGAGAGAGACAGAGAGGTAGAGAGAGAAAGAGAGAGAGGTAAAGAGAGAGAGAAAAAGAGACAAAGACAGAGAGGAAGAGAGAGAGTAGTAGAGAGAGGAAGAAAAAAAGAGAGTGAGAGAGAGAGACAGAGAGAGAGAGAGAGAGAGAGAGAGAGAGAGAGAGAAAGGTGGTACAGTGGATGGAAGATGAATTAGATTTATTATTCATAGATAGTGGATAATCTCTAAATTTCTCCATTTAGCGGTGAGGTCGTAAATTGCAACCAAATGAATTGTATTCCATAGTTGCCCACTGTCTATGTGCTCTGGTCTATGGTAGCCAAATATATTAACAAGATGTCTGCACCAAGCTCGTAGACAAACATCGCATAGACAGGAAGCTCTTAGAGGCGGTATCAGTAAACGTCTGTCAAATGCCTCTGTATACTACCGGACAGAGCTACAGCCAATCAAACCTCTGATTCCAATGACGTATGTGTAGCATTCGTTTTTCATTGTGCCCGATTTCTCGGGCAAAGGAACAGCCAAAAACCGGTAAGTTGGCCAGATTGACTTGAACGCAAAATTCAATCGGCGTCACAGGCAGTATAGGCGGGCTAATTCAACACATTTTTTAAGTTGATGAGAAACACAAAAGTTTCATTTCCTTAGTGTGGTGCCCTTTTGCGGCCTGCAGTCTCAAGATGGCGGCGCAACATGGCCGCCACCGCTGAGCTCGCACTCACTTCCTGCGGTGCTGCCTGCACCTCTCCTTGCGTCCGTCTGCGTTGTCGTGGCGATGCCTCCTGTGTCTCCTCTCCTGGCAGCTGGCATCTCCACCGTCTCCACCATCGCCCGCCTCGGCCCTCCTCCGGTGCGCCCTGGAGCGGCGAGGCTGCTCCCCCTCTCCACCCTCCTCCCGGTGCTGGTGCCGGTGGTGGTGAGGGTGGTGGTGATGGTGGTAATGACGGCGCCCTCCTCCTCCTCCTCGACCCTCCTCCCCGTCTCCTTCCTCCTCCCCCTCCTCCTGAAGCGACTGCAGGCTGTGGCCCAGATTTGGCCCACCGCCGCCAACGCCGCCGCCTGAGGCAGGACCACCGGCTCCACCGACGCCCGGCCCGGGTCTCCCACCGCCACCGCCTCCACCCCCGCCACTGGCGGGGTACCGAAGGGGTGGCCGCAGGTAGGGCTGGCTGTAGTCGAGGGCCTGGTCGGGGGGCTCGCCGGGGCGGGGCTTGTTGGTGTTGTTGTTGCGGTTCTCCTGGGGGTTCACCACCAGCGGACGGTCCAGGTGGGTCTTCACGTCCTTCTTGCCGTAGTTTACCTTCAGGGGGGAGACGCGTAGAGGGGAAGGTGAGGTCAAAGGACGAACGACAAAATGAGAAATAAATGAAACACAAAACACTTTTTTTTTGCTTTTTTGACAAATTGTTGAGCACATTGAGCTACATCCTTTGTATGAAATGTGCTATACAAGATTATTATTATTATTATTATTATTATTATTATTATTATTATTATTATTATTATAATATTACTTATAAAGCTTCAAAAAAGCAAAGAGAAAGAAATACACAGTATTCCTTCAGTATGCTTTTACTAAAAACAGCACATTGCATAAGAGTATGTTTTTGTATATTTCTTATAGTACCTAAAGGTAACAAGAGTTCTATTTATTTAACAAAAGTACCAAAAGAAGAAAACTTTTAATGAACTTTAAACACACAGGTAGATATTTTTAATTTTGTTGTACAGGCAACTGTTCAATGACAATAAAAGTCTTGAGGTCTTAAAGATTTAAGTCTTAAAGCCACTGTTTTTCACTGTTGGCCAAGTTGCCATCTCTGATTGTGCTTGTTATTATTTATAAAGCTTCAAAAAAGGCAAAGAGCAGGCCATGCACAGCATACCTTTAGTATGCTTCTACTAAAAACAGCACATTGCATAGTAGTACTATTTTTGCATATTTCTCATGATGCCTAAAGATAACAAGAGGTCCATTTATTTCATACAAGTACCAAAAATAGCAAACTTGTAATGAACTTTAAGCACACAGCTAGAGATTTTTTAATTTTGTTGTACAGGCAACTGTTCAATGACAGTAAAAGTCTTGAGGTCTTGAAGTCTTGAAACCACTGTTTTCCAGTTCACTGTTTTTTATACAAGTACCAAAAATAACAAATGCTTAATCAACTTCAAGCACACAGCTAGGGAAGCCACTGTTTTCCAGTCCTCTGTTTTCTCACCTTCCAGTTTTCGTCTGCGTCCAGCTCGTTGTAAAGGGCCTCTCTGCTGGTCATTAGGTTCTGCCGGCGAATCTCAGCTGTGCGTTGCTCCCACACCGACTTAGGCTGCTTAGAGTTTTTCTGCTGTTCCTTACTGTTGAGAGGGAGAGAGAGAGAGAGAGAGAGAGAGAGAGAGAGAGAGAGAGAGAGAGAGAGAGAGAGAGAGAGAGAGAGAGGGGTAGAGAGGAGAGAAGGACAGCGAGAGAGAGAGAGAGAGAGAGTGAGAGGAGAGAAGGAGAGAGAGAGAGAGTGAGAGAGATAGACAGAGAGAGAGAGAGAGAGAGAGAGAGAGAGAGAGAGAGAGAGAGAGAGAGAGACAGAGAGAGAAGGGGAGGAGTGGCAAAAGGAGGAAGAAAGAGTGTGGAAAATGAGTGGGATGAGTGGTCAAGGAGAGAAGAGTGTGAGGGAAAGACAAATGAGGCAGCAGAAGAGAGAGGGATGATACAGGGGGGAGTGAAAGAATGATAGAAGGTAAGGAAAGACAAAAGAAGAATGGAGAGACAAGGAAGATACACAGAGAGAAATAGACAGTTTAACCTCTGCACTCCAGCTGGAGAAAGCAGCGATGTGCCCCATCGACCCATTACCCCCACCTCCCACCCCCATCCCTGCAAAAGCATCTGAGCAATGACATGACCTGTACAGCCTGACAGCCAATGAGAGAACCTGTGACTGACGGCCGCTGACCAATGACACGGCCCCTTTCACGATGGATGGAAAAGACAACGCCCATAAAAAAGATTGGTGAGCAAACCACACAGATTCTGCTATAAAAAATATATGTTCCATCCTCCCCTCCTTAAAGGTTTTGTGACCAATGGTGTGTTAGTCAGACCTAGTTTTATGAAACCTTTTGCAAGTCATTTTAAATAACATATATTGTTTATAAAGTCTTTGCTCTCTACGAGCAAATAAAAAAACAACACATACAGTTTACACTCAAGGAAGCATTTAGGCTGCTTCACCCAAAGCAGATGGATAGACGCACAACGGCAAGCAGCACTGAAGCAGTTGCTTCATGTTCATGTACAGTAAGATGGAAGACTGACTCAAGATGACAGCTGGTCAGTGAGATACGTACACATACAGACAGGTATATGTATGACAGACAGGTGGAGCAATATACACTCAGTGAAACACGAATGGATAGGTAGACAGGCAGTGTGGTGGGGCAGTCAGTCAGACAAGTACAGTATACACTGTAACAAGAGACAGGTCCACAGAGTCGGTACTGACAGACTAATACATGGTCTTTGACGTATAGCCAGGCAGACAGAATTATATTATAAAAGCACTCTAAGTGGAGGGAGACAAAGAGCCATCCGACCCCCCAGGGGGCCTAAGATCTGCAGACAGGCAGCCACTCAGTCTGTTGGTAATACGCCAGGACAGGGCAGAGTCAGTCAGAGAGCCTAACTGGGAGAGACACATCCAGACAGTCAGTCACGAGGGGGCCCCACGGATCCTACAGGGTCGTTAGCTTGTCAAGATGTGGCCATTTTTTTTGTTACTATTTAGTTACATTTGGTTGTTCGTTTTTTAATGTTTCCAGAGCTGTTGTATAACAATAAGACATATTTCTAAAGTTTTTAATACAATTTAGATTGCAAAACCAATGACAGCTAAAAACAGATAAGATCCAAATTGGTTGACTGGACTTGGTAACTGGTGTGATGCTTCTGGAAGCTTCTACGGCTACTGACTTGTTTAACTCAACAAGCTAGCTGCCATTCACTCACATTCACCTGTAAGAGAATGAATTAGTCAGAGTGGAGTCAGTGAGCATTAATGAAAAAATGGAAAATGGTGAGATCGAGTCGCTGATGGTTTCAGGCAAGTCGAACACTGACTTCCTGATAAGGAGCTTGGTGGGCATTGTAAAGTTTTCTAGAGGACACTGGCATGAGATGGGCACTGCTACCACACAACCAGATGCCCCTCCCCCTTCCCCCTCCAATACGCCCCTCCATCCACCCAATCCAGCACATTGAACACACAGCCGAGAAATGAAAGAGAGAAACAACCAAAAACTACCATCACCACAGAAGCCACAGAAGTACAAGACCAAAAGACAAAACCAAGGAGAACACACAAAAATAAAGAAGCCATCAAGATAGGAGGACTCGGCTACACAAAAGGTAAACTCAAAGGATAGGAGGGCGACGAGAGGCCAGGTAAAAAGGAAGAAAGAAAGAAAGAAACAAACAAACAAACAAAAGTGTAAAAGTAAACGAGTAAATACCAGAGCAGCATACTCTCTGTGGCATCGATACGTTCAGTTTTTACCGTAACTCTGAAGAGGAGACAAGGGAGGAGGAGGAGGAGGAGGAGGAGGAGGAAGGGTGAGATGACACAATGAACATAACAAAACATACACACACACAGTGTTGGGGTCGTTACTCAAAAAAAGTAATCAACTACACATTACTCGCTACTGTTAAAAAATGTAATGCATTACTTTACTTCTTTACTCCTTATGGAAAGTAACTCGTTACATTACTTTGCATTACTCGGCAACGGCCATGAGCAAAATACATAAATTCCTATTGCATTGAGCAAGATGTAAGACAAGTCATTCTGTCATGCCATTTCACGAAAACAGCCTGGCTACACCACAAAGTTGGTGAAAATCTGAAGAGCTCTGCAGAGGGTCATATCAGTATTGCGCTGCAAGTCAAATAAAACGTGTTACTAAATAAAATAAAATAACCATTTCATTGGCATGCTAGTCTAGGGCAAAGGCACTTTGTTAAGTCGTTGGGGGTGCTCCCCCGATGATCATACTGCATGAGGAGACGTTTTTCAAATCTTTTATCCGACAAACGATTTCTATTAGGCTTCAGCGCGAGACCGTCTAGTCTGAATAGCCTCTTGACTGGCGCACTAGATGCGTTAGCTGTGTTAAGTTTCATACGTCTTATATGATGGAAACGGTTAAGGGCTTTCATGTCTGACTCCAACTTAAAATACTCTATTACGTTTGTGTCAGAGCTGAAGGAAGCTGTTTTTCCTTCTTCTCATCAAAAGCAAACATCTTCTCAGCGACAGTGCTGTATGGCGGCAGGTTTCTAATTCTGCGCAACCGGCTCCACATTACGGAGCAAAACAATACACTCTGCAGACAGCAAATTCCTCACGGATTTTCTCTTCCCCTTATTCCTTGACAATTGCACTTTAACTTCAGCAACGTCGCTCAACATGTTAAAAATAATGATCATATCTCCACCCCTGAACATTATGGTAGATGGCTTTGTCATTTTCCCGAATTCCCCGACAGTTGCGTATGGACATGTCTGGCAACTAATGTGCAAGCGTGCACCTGAGGATTTTGGGGGAGAGTCAGGGGATCCATCTCAGATATCTGTGGTCAGACTGTCCACTGAAGAAGTCCAGTAATCAGCATATGCACTGTTAGTAACTGTAGTGTGATTAATGAACTTGTAACAGTAACGCGTTACACTACTACGTTACCGACAAATGTAATGTGAGTACAGTAACGCGTTACTTAGTAACACCTTACACCCATCTCTGCACACACACACACACACACACACACACCATAACAACACACACACACACACGCACACACAAGGGCCCAGTGTAAATGTTGTGGTCCTGACAACCTCATTGCTGATGGACAGTATTAAACATTCATAGTTCTGGGCTGTGTGTTGGATGATGGCTAAGTGGGATTACCTGGATTTACGTCTTTAGTAATAAAAGACAGGCACAGGACTCACGTGTGTGTAAAATGAAAAGTAGCATGTGTTATCAAGAGAAATATCATGTGTATTCAGGCAGAATGAGTGTTTTCTGGATTTTTTCTTTTGGAAATATGGGACTGAAAATAGCTGCCTGGCATTACATAATATTTTAGAGGAATTCTATAGTATACACTATAAAGTGAATTCAGTAAGGTTATGAGTTGAATAAAATATAAATAGATCGTAACGTGTAGGTTATAAGTAAAAAAAAAAAAAAAATCAACTTTCTGATTTTGGAAGGAGCATTTTAGAAGTGGGGAGGGCTTCTCATAATATTGTTGAGCATGAGTCAGGGATTGGTTTGTCATTAGAGCTCTTCTCCTGTACAGCCTGGAGCTAAGCAAACTCTCACTCCACACCACTTGTGAGAATCTCCACTGCCACCCTATCAGACTGCTAGCCTGGGGCGCTAACACTACACCACTTCAAATGCTAATGCTAACGCAGAGCTAAACACACCTCTCTGCTTGTTAGCCTCCTCTTGACAGGGTCACGGGTGGCAGGCTAGCGACTAGCTCTCACACCTATGGACCTTGGCTGCCTTGGTTCCGTCAAGGAGTGCTAATTATTCACTTCATGGTGTGTATGTGTGTGTGTATGTGTGTGTGTATGCGTGTGTGTGTTTGGGAGGGGAGTGGTGGTGATGGGAGGTGGAGGCTGTTGACATCTCTTGACAGAGTTCAAGGAGTATCCTGTCAGAAGCCTTTATGTAAAACGTGTCAAATCATTGCGCAAAGTGAAGTCAAAACAGATTTGCTGAACGGGGATAATCAAGCTAAGCTGACAGGCTAAGCTACTGAACAAGCCTAAGACCATGCTATGCCATCATCTCTAAGCTAAGATAACTGTGTGCCTCTTTTCATTCCATAAAGTATTAACTGAAGCATAAGGAGCTAAACTACCCGGTACTAAAAGTCCTCCTGTCTGTGTTCTGAAATGGGGCTTGCTGGGTACTAGCTGGCAGACTTTATGCCGCTATCCGTCTTTTAAGTTGCCGTAAAGTGAGCTGAAAATGGCACATAAAGGAGGCATTTTGACAATATGGTATGCATAATGATATGGGCTTGGGCCGTGATTTTTCATACCCCGATATTTTCCTGACATAATACCCTGGTATGTCTGTATTTAACATTTTATTTTTTTTAAACGTACATATATGTTATGTCAGTAGGTATGGCCGATTTTCAGCACCGTAAATCAGACAAGTAGTGTCTATGAAGTAGCCCTGAATTATTTAATATACTGGAGTGTGCTTTCCTTATTATAACTTTTCGTATAATGGATGAAAATGCTTCTTTTGTATCAATCTTCACCATTCTGATGTGTGCAAACTGATTCAGTATTTCTCACTGTGACCTGTTGGAGGCCACAGTATTAAAAATCATAGCTTCGGTATGTAAGAATTTCGTGGTATACCACGAAATTCTTACATACTCTTCCTTTAAAAATACAGCCCAAGCCTAATACAATATGCATATGATGCATACGAGTATCGGTGTGTTGCATAAGGAGCATTCTGGAGATTATCATCCTGGCCCTCAAAAAAATTCTATCAAACAAAAATGTGTATTTATGTGTGTGTGTATGTGTGTGCGTGCATGTTTTTGCATGTATATGGGAACAAAATGTATATGGCAAATCAGAGTGTTAGTCTTTGGTTTTGTGTCATAGGTGTGCTGTGTAGATGGTATACTCACGCGGCGATGGAGAGGTTGGCCGCAGAGAGAGGGCTGACCTCAGCCACCTCCTTAGCTTTCTGCAGCGCGATCTTCTGGGTGGCTGCCTCCTCCTCCTCCTGCTCATCCTAAAACACACACAAACACACACAGTTTAATGTAGCATGACAAAAATTACGATTTATAAAAATAAAATACATATGTTCTGGACAACAGATAGATATGGTGTCAAAAAAAAAAAAAGTTAGGTCTACAAACAGAATTAGCTTTATTTGCTATGAAAAAAAAGTTGTAAGTGCTACAAGGCTTGGTAGTATTGTCTGTGTTTTTTATTTTGTCGAGGTCAAAATAAAACGAGATACCTTGGTTAGCTCCTGAGCATTGGCTAAGTTGTCGACGGCGATGGCCAAGAATACATTAAGTAGTGTGTCTGGGAACATAGTTAAGGACTTCATCATAGACCAAAATACAGTGTGTGTGTGTGTGTGTGTGTGTGTGTGTGTGTGTATCAGGGGTGGAAATGAACTTTACAAAATGTGAACCTTTACCAGTCACTGACAAGTAAATGGCAGAATTCATCAGCCACTCAACAGTAAATTATTATTTTGTGTCCAAATTGTGTCAGTGACTGGTACCAATTTTCATCCCTGGTGTATGTGTGTGTGTGTGTGTGTGTGTGTGTGTGTGTGTGTGTGTGTGTGTGTGTGTGTGTGTGTGTTTTGTGTAAAGCAAAAGGATACAGTTGCCAAAGAGTGTGAGTACTATGAAGAAGATGGAGAAGATCATGCCTGAGTTTACGCCACCCTGGGACTCAATCCCATCATACATCACCATGTTCCAGTCCTCTCCGGTCAGAATCTGTGAACCCACACACACACACACACACACACACACACACACACACACACAAGTGCAAACACACAGAGAGAGAGAGAGAGAGAGAGAGAGAGAGAGAGAGAGAGAGAGAGAGAGAGAGAGAGAGAGAGAGAGAGAGAGAATTACACAAAATTCAACACACTTCTAAGAGGCCAATGCATGATTTTGAAAAAGACTTTAAAAGCTAATCGCTAACAAAGAACATTCATGTTTGAAAATGTCTCCTGAACCTAATAGCTACCAGACCCATCAAACCTAAAAAAAATATTTCATGAAGCTAACAGCTAACCCAGAAGCTGCATACCTGAAAATGTCTACTAAAGCTAACATGTAATACAAAACCTCCAACCTGAAAATGCTAAATGAAGCTGCATACCTGAAAAACAGTCATAATGGCTGCTGGAAACGTGTCAAAGTTGGTCGAAGGAGTACCCTCGTCAAAGTTAAACCTGAGAGAGAGAGAGAGAGAGAGAGAGAGAGAGAGAGAGAGAGAGAGAGAGAGAGAGAGAGAGAGAGAGAGAGAGAGAGAGAGAGAGATGGACAGGTTAGAAGGGGAGGTTGAGGAGAGGGGATGGAGAGGGAGAAACAGGGAGAGCAGAGCCATGTTTGCAGCTAACAATGAATGAACAAAGAAAACCCAATGTGAAAAAGCTAACCCAAAAGAAATAGAAAAAAAAACATATCTACCTACCATATCTACATATCTATATCAACCTAAGAATGTACGCTACAGGCTTATTTCATGTCAAATGTCCAAAAACCTTCCCACTCAACCATCTCAGACTTGACTTCATACAGTGTTCATACACTTCCTAATAGTAAAAGTCCAAAAATGTAGCTCTCTACTCCCAATAGTTTTATCTTTAAAGAACATTTTAGCAACTAAAGTAGGGGTGTTTTTTGACGTTTTATTACGTCATACTGTATGTGCTACAAGCGTAAGGTGGGATAGAGCAGAAACAGGTGGGTACTCACTGTCCTCCAAAGAGCTGCATGCCAGAAGAGCAAAGACCACGATGAAGAGGAAGAGCAGGAACAACAAGCTGATGATAGACTTCATGGAGTTGAGCAAGAGACCACCAGGTTACGCAGAGGGGCCCAGTACCTGTGTGTGTGTAAGAAAGAAAGAAAGAAAGAAAGAAAGAAAGAAAGAAAGAAAGAAAGAAAGAAAGAAAGAAAATACAAATTTAAAAACTTTTCCATAAGGCTTGACACCTTTTAAATCAACCTGTATGTATGCTGTGCCTGTTTCCAAATTGTAGCTATGGGCTATGCTTTGTCTGCAGCTTCCAGAAGTCGAGGACGGCAAGCCTCTCACCAACATTTCTGATGCCTAGCCTACACAATGTGCACTGCGCTCATGCAGGCTGTGTGTGGGAGTCTACCATGGTTTTAGTGTCAGGCTTGGACCAAGTTACGGTAGACCAAGTCGTTTTGCAGACCTTATAAACACTAAGTGTCCAAATTGCATAGACATCTCAGAGACGCAGGAGCAATTAGCTAAACATTCTTCTGGATTGGAAAGATGGGCTGAACTGTTGGTGAATTTTACATTACTCTACTTTTTTTTAGTATTCTTGTGTCGCCCTTACAACAGCACCTCACTGATGTAACAGGGACAGTAAAATAAAGTGTAACCATGAACTCTGCATGTATCTTAGGTCATGCTAGTAGAGACACAATAACAGAGAAAATAGCTCCTAATAGCAGGGCCGTATAGTTTTATTTTGCTAGGAGAATGAAGCCATTAGACCCTTATATTAGGAGGTTTACGGCTTACTGTAAGTAGTCACTAAACCACCTACGGTGCTTGAAATACCCCCCTGGTATGGTATGGAAGAGCAACACTCACTTGGTGACTTTGAAGATTCGCAGGAGCCGGAGGGCTCGTAAGACACTGATGCCAAAAGACGTGCCCGGCTTTATAGATGCCCAGATGACCTCAAAGATACTGCCTATGATAACCTGTTGTGTCACAACACACACACACACACACACACACACACACACACACACATATACAGACACACGCACAAACACACACACACACACACACACACACACACACACACACACACACACACACACACACACAGAACACATACACACGCACGCACGCACACACACACACACAGGCACACGCACACACACATACACATACACACACACATACACACACACACACAGTACAGACAACCCAAAGCACAAGGAAAGAGAAGAGAAGGAGGTGAGGCTGTGATCATCTGTAAACAAAAAGTGAGGAGACAAGTGCTGTGCTCTTCATAAGCCACTTAGACTGCAGTTGGAGCAAAGACCCATATTCTAATGTAGGACAGCAGCCTGCTGAGGTCAAGACAGGGGGGGGGGGGGTGTGTGTGAATAAAAGACAAGGAGAGAGAGGGAGAGACAGACAGAGAGAGAGAGAGAGATGAGACAGACAGAGAGAGAGAGAGAGAGAGAAAGTGAGAGAGAGATGAGAGAGAGAGAGAGATAGAGAGAGAAATGAGAGAGGAAAGAGAAACAGGAAGAAGCAGACAGAGAGAAAGACAGGGAGGGGAAAGAGAGAGAGAGAAAGAGAGAGACAGAAAGAAAGTAGAGAGGAAAAACGACAAGAAAAACGAGGACAGGTCGTGTGGGGGGGGGGCACTCACCGCACAGTCGAAGCAGTTGAAGGAGGAGTGAAAGTACGGCTGTGTGCCCAGCCCGTACATCTTTATCAGCATCTCTGACATAAAGAGGGCCAGGAAGATAAACTCCGCATAAACTTCAGAGAGGAAGAGAGAGAGAGGAGGGGAGGAGGGGAGGGGAGTGGTGGAGGAAGAAGAGAGGAGGGGAGGAGAGTAGTGGAGTGGTGGAGGAAGAGGAGAGAGGGGAGGAAGGGAGTGGTGGAGGAAGAGGAGAGAGAGAGGGGAGTGGTGGAGGAAGAGGGGAGAGGGGAGGAGGGGAGGGGAGTGGTGGAAGAGGGGGGGTGGGTGGAGGAGGAGAGAGGTGGGTAGAGGAAGAGGGGGCATGGAGGAGGAGAGAGAAGAGGAAGAGAGAGAGAGAGAGAGGGGTGGAGAAAGAAGAGGGTGGAGGAAGAGAGAGAGAGAGGAAGGGTGGAGGTGGAAAAGAGAGAGGGGGAAGGGGGAGAAGAGAGAAGAGGGTGGAGGAAGAGAGAGAGAGCGGAGGAGGAGGGGGGGAGAAAGAGAGGGAAGGGGGAGAAGAGAGAAGAGGGTGGAGGAAGAGAGACAGAGGGGTGGAGGAAGGGGGGTGGAGGAGGAAGAGAGAGAGCGGAGGAGGGGGGGAGAAAGAGAGGGAAGGGAGGAAGAGAGAAGGGGATGGAGGAAGAGAGAGAGAGGGGTGGAGGAAGAGAGAGAGAGGGGTGGAGGAAGGGGGGAGTGGAGGAGGAAGAGAGGTGGAGAGCAGATGTAAAGTGTAGGACGAGCATAATGAGCAGATGAGGAGGAGGGCGGCAAAGAAGGAAAAAAAAGGGGGGCAAGAAAAGAAGAGAGGCAAAGAAGGGTAAAGTGAAAGAGAAGAGAAGAAAAGAGATAAAGAGAAAAAACAGGAGAGAAAGAAAATATAAGAGCACATTGGAGACAGAGGGCAGTAATCAAATCAGTAGATCAGTAGAGGGCTTATGCAATACCTACCTCACAGTTCAACATTATTATTCACAACTTCTGTACATAGCCCATTTCCCTTTCACTAGGTATTATTTATTATGCCCTTGTATACAGTGGTCCCTCGCTGTAACGTAAGATAAGATAACATAATGAAAGATATTGACCTTTCGCCGTCTCGTGGGTTAGGGTTAGGGTTAGGGTTAGGGTTTTTTTTTTCTACAGCGCATTGTGTTTTGCACCCTGATTGGCTTAGGGACTGCAGAACATTGTCAATCAAACTCCTGTACAGTACAGAATGCGCTCAGCTTGTAAAATTTACATAAATCTCCCATCGCCGTGTGACTCTGGAGTGCTGTATGTTTGCAAGTTTGAACTTTTAGAGTACAGTAGAAGAGAGAGAAATGTGAGAAAATGTCAATGCCTATCTGAGAAAAGTTTTAGAGTTTTACAGCCTTAAAACATCTATAATAATTGTAAAAAATAAAGCTGACTACTTTGCCTATCGCAGATTTTGCCTATCGCGGGTTATTTTTAGAACGTAACTCCCGCAAATAACGAGGGACCACTGTATACTCCCTTCTTTCCTGTCGTTCTACAACGCTTCCTCGCCTGACACTTTTACTTTGCACCTTTGTGGCCTTGCTATCTTAATGTCATTGCACAGACAACTATTCAATGACAATAAAGGTCTTGAAGACTTAAAGTCTTGAAATAGGAAGACATACCGATATATTAGTAGTTACCTATAGTATATAGGGTATTATACAATAGTTAGATCCGGTCGAATTATTTATCAATTGATCACAATGGACGAGACGCATTCTATGCGTCACTAGGAGTGAGGGTATTCCCCGGCATACTATGGATGACACTTCACATCTAATAATCACTCCGCGGCCAAAGATGCAATTTAACCGTTACACCAAGATTCCATTCCATCATTCCACCCAATACGTAAATAAACAGTAATCGAGGAACAGTGCAAGTGAAAGGTAATCGAGGAACAGTGACTGCGATACTATGGACGAGTTTAATATCAACTTTGATTTAAAATATGAATTCGATGATGAAGAGAGGGAGGAGAGGGCAAGCGTGGAGCTTGGGCCTACGCCAAGCATAAGAACAATCAAATTAAGCCCGAAGGATTTGGACTCTATTGAAAACAGCCGACACGAAGGCAATACGGTAAAACAAACTTCGTTGGCAGTTAAATGTTTCGAATGCACAGACATAATTATTTGTTGAAATATGTTTGTGTAGTGTAGACGCTAAATATAGGCAATGTTTTTCTTTTAGGTCAGAGAGCTCTCTTGCGAGTTACTGGCGCCCCACTTTGGAAAGCAGAAAGCGGTGGAGTCATGTTTTAGGAGACCATCCAACGGGAGATCAAACAAACCTAGCCAAACTGGATCAGCACATAAGACCATCTAGTTCTTCGGACTGTGAACATCCAGGCCCTTTTCTCAGCGGTTGCACAATCAACGGCAATGTTCAATTCAACGTGTACAAGTAGGCAGAGCAGTGGTGCGCACTGCGCGTTGCTCAGCAACCAAGACGCCAACGGGGACTATTTTCTGGAGCGGAGGAACTTGATTGTAACAAACAATCAATCAAATAAAGAAAATAAATGTATCATTTTGTTTAATTAATTGTGTTGCCAAAGGAACTATTGTATAAAAGCAATATAACACTAAAAGCAATATAACACTGCGGCTTCGTGCCTGCGGCGAATCACACCCATGAGGGTATTCCACAACAACCTCACTCCCACTCGTGTTATATTGCTTAAATAATTACTTTTACAGTCTGCTATATACCAAGTACTTACCTAGTAATGCCATGGTAAATTAATGCATACTGTAGGGTACTTACCAATACAATGTAGGTAGATACTAAGAAAATACACCTGAAATAGTAACACATTAGCGTGGTAAACCAGCCCCTCGTACTTCATTTAATTTTGTAAAGAGGGTCTGGCCTTGCTGCATTGAGAAGTTATTTCTTGCTGGAGGTGTGCACT
>CM050198.1:24112261-24114761 GCA_027475355.1 Coilia nasus
GTACTTTGGCTTTGTACAGTAGGGCAGTGTACAACCGGTCGTTTACACTTACAAAATACAACAAGTCAGTCACAATGACATAGTATAACATGTCAATCAGTCAATATGTCAATCACACACAGTATATTGGTATATCAGACTCACATAGTACAACATGTCAATCACACACAGTATATTGGTATATCAGACTCACATAGTACATGTCAATCACACACAGTATATTGGTATATCAGACTCACATAGTACAGCATGTCGGTCCAGCCCTCCATGGTGATGCACTGGAAGACGGTGAGCACAGCGAAGAGGATGTTGTCGAACTGAGTGATGCCGTAGTTTGGGCCAAGCCAATATCCATCACAACGAGTGCCCTCGGGGCACAGTCGTGCAGGCTCCACCTCGCCACACGGCTGATGGTCATACATCTCATCTGTAGGTGTGTGTGTGAGACAGAGAGAGAGAGAGAGAGAGATAGAAAGTGTTTATTCGTGTTTGAGTTTGTTTTTGTATGAGTGTATGTGTGTGTGTGTGTGTGTGTGAGAGAGGGACAGAGAGAGAGAGAGAGAGAGAGAGAGAGAGAGAGAGAGAGAGAGTTTTTTCGTGTTTGTGTGTGTGTGTTTAAGTGTGTGTGTATTTGTGTGTGTGTATGTGCATGAGAGGGAAAGAGAGAGAGAGAGAGAAAGAGAGAGAGAGAGAAAGAGAGACAGAGAGAGTTTGTGTTTGTGTGTGTGTGTGTGTGTGTGTGCGTGTGCATGTTTGTGTGTTTTGTGGGTTAAGGTGATTGGTGATTGATTGATGTCAATGTGTTGGTTTGTGTGTATGTGTGTGTGTGTGTGTGTGTGTGTGTGTGTGGGATAAATTGTTTGGGTGGGTGGGTGCACGTTTTAGTGATAGCGATGCGTGACCGGGCAAAGACGGAAGCGAGTGCACAGATTAGAAAACAACTTAAAAAAAAGAGAAAAGCACAAATAAAGTCTGTTTCGTTCCTCAGTGTTCACTTCGAGATGACTTGTCACAACCGCTTGGGCTGATGAATAGACTGCGACGCTTGACAAAACGCTTCTTTAAGGGGGGGACGTATTGAAACTCGAGGATGACACAGCTCCGCCTGACACGCAATTAGCTGCGGGACAAATGAACTGTGACATGTCACCCAGTTACTTAAAAACGCTCTTTTAGTAGCATCTCACCTGCCATTTGGTCTCACGTTCTCCACTATATTCGTATTTTTAGCCTGTATCCAAAAGCAGACACTAGGATCGAAATACCATTGTAATATGAGGTAGATAGTAGGGCTGCTCAATTAATCGAATTCTAATCGTGATAACAATTTCAGGGCCAAACGATCTCACAACACATAAAATCGAGAGAAACAATGTTTTTGTCCTAATTATTTTCTACTGTTTGTACTGTACATTAGATGTATACATTAGACATTTCTACTGTTTGTACATTAGACATCAAAGGAGATGTTTACGAAGAAAGGTATTAGGGAAAATCCGAAGGTACAGGAATGTTTTTGAATACATTTTCAATAAATGAAGCATGTTACTGAGGAAAACAAAATAATCGTTTGAATAATCGTGATTTCAGTTTTGGCCCAAATAATCGTAATTCAAATTTTTTCCATAATCGAGCAGCCTTACTGGATAGTATGGTAGTCTCACAATCTCAGCGTGTAGAGTCAATGGGAGTATCCCATAAGAATATATATGCACACGTGTGTGTGTGTGTGTGTGTGTGTGTGTGTGTGTGTGTGTGTGTGTGTGTGTGTGTGTGTGTGTGTGTGTGTGTGTGTGTGTGTGTGTGCGTGCGCGCGTGTGTGTGTGTGTGTGTGTGTTGAGGTGTGTAATGAGGGAGACGTTCACGGATTAACGTACTGGTTATGTTATTGAAGCAGGTCTTGTGGAACTTGCCCATGTAGAACTCCAGGCCTATAATGGCAAACATGAGGATGGCCACAAAGAGCAGCAGGCCAATCTGCAGCAGTGGGATCATGGCCTTCATGATAGACTTGAGCACCACCTGTAGACCTGGAGGACACATAGCAGGGCGGCGGCTCAACAGCACATAATATTCAGACAATTTGGACAAGCAAGCACACACACAGACTGCATCGTGTGTCAAGCTCTGGTATACATTACATAATATTTTGACACTCTGTTGATAATGATCTATACAAAAACAGGATACATTTCAGAGTAAGGAAGGATTTAGGCCTGGAATCAATTTGTAATTAGGGCTGGCTGACTGATGTATATTTGTGGAATATTCCGTGATATTTATTTAGCACACAATGTAATGCACAATGAAACTAAAGTGTTAGCATTAATTATAGTTTCTATCTATTCAAAGGAAACTATGTAAGATGACAGATACAATGTACACATTCTCTCTCTCTCTCTCTCTTTCTCTCTCTCTCTCTTTCTCTCTCACACACATACATACACACACACATATATATATAAATGTACTCACTGGGAATCCCAGACACGAGTTTTAA
>CM050198.1:24117261-24119761 GCA_027475355.1 Coilia nasus
GGTCAGGCCTTGGCAGCCATCCCTACGTCACTCCCTCTCTCTCTCTCTCTCTCTCTGTCTCTCTCTCTCTCTCTCTCTCTCTCTCTCTCTCTCTCTCTCTCTCTCTCTCTCTCTCTCCACCACCCCCTACATTCCACATCCTCCTCTTCCTGCTGTTCCGTATGCGCGATGCTAATTTCAGTAAAAGCCCCATTCATTACCAGCTATGATATACAGCCTGGACTGCAGGCTCAGTCAATAGGCATTTAACTGCCAGCACACACCGCCACCATCCCGGTACAGAAGGAGAGGAAGAAAAAAAAAAAAACACCCGAGTAAGCTAAAAACAATCACTGAGAAAAACGACGGGGCAGTTCTGGGTGTGTGTGTGTGTGTGTGGGGGGGGGGGGGGGGGGGGGGGGTAGGCTTGCAGGGCTGATGGTGGTAGTGGGGGTGAGAGTGATGTCTACCCTTGTTCCCAGGGGTGTAGTGGTAAAATCAGAGGTGGGTAAACCATGAATGTGGTGATCATGGTGAGGTGGATTCATGGTGCAACAACAGATGTTTTAAAAAGACATGCAAAACATATTTATACAGTCCCAGTGCATTTTAACGGTCTCTAGTGCACATATAGATGGCATGGTGTGATTTTGGAATGGGAGAAATTGTGTAAGGTACATATATTCTATTATTGGGTGAATAAACTGTATCGATAGGTGGATAGTCTCTGTTGAAAGGTGGATAAACTCTTTTTCTAAAATTTTTAGAGGTGGGTAAAGTCTGTTTACTTGCGTTTATCCTCCACTACATTCCTGCTTTTTCCTTACTTCAAGAGGAGCCCTCAAGAAGACCATGAACACATTTTGCTTCCTTCATGAGCATTTTGCCAATGAAATGTTTCCTGTCTCAGAGACAAACACACTTCATCCACCTCAACTAGCCAGGTAGCGTAAGCAAGTTTTATTATCGGAGGAATGGTGAGAGACATTTCAATGTGAAATCAGTTTAAAACAAATGTTATAAGTTCACTTACTCAAACCAAAGGTTTACGGGAGCGGAATTTGTCTATTTTCACAGGGATAACTTTTTTTTTATAGAGTGAACCGTAATTTTGTGGCACAGCAACAGAAATGGCTGATAATAGGCACTATGCTAATAATAGGACCACTTCTGTTAAATAACCGATAACAACACCTAACTTTTGTCCAAAACACAGCTCTGTCCTAACAATGACAGACATGACCGGATGGAAAGGATACTTTGTGAGTCTGTAAAGATGTGTGTTTGAGTCAGAGAGTTGTTCCTTCATTTGCTCATTCATTATTTCCTCATCTACCTTTTCTTTGGATCCCACACTTCCCCTGCTCCTGTTATTACAGTCACATGCCTTTCTTCTGTGCCAAACACATCACGCATCAACCTCTATATGCGACACAGCATCATCTAGATCAGTGTTTCCAAAAGTGTTTTTAGACCAAGCACCCCCCATCTCCCCTTTAAAAAAAAACAAGGATCACTCCCCCCCCATCTGAGGGTAACAGGGCTATGTAAATGTATGAATTGGTGCAGCATCACAGCCCTAACTAGGGAATGGTATGGAGATGATACACATGTCGCTTAAACACACTAAGCGTAGCTTAAAAAAACATAAAAAAATATTTTAACACAACTGCTTGCGAACCACTTAAAATTTCATGCAGACCCCCAGAAACACTGATATAGATCCATAAGGCCACAATCATAGGGAACAGAAATATGTCTTCAAAGGGATGCCAATATATTAAAATATGTCAAAAACTAGGTGAAAGTATTAAGCTGCTGTGAGAAGTGGAACACTTCCTCTGCTGAGCAGTCTTGGGCCTTGTCTCTGTCTGATTAAGGGTGTCTGGCCTGCACTGGCTACCCCCTTCCACTGGAGGGGGCACTAATAATGGCCATAACTATGGTAACCATTTAGTGTTTCCTTTTTTTTTCACTTTGGTTTTCACTGGCCAGTCTGACTGACAGGACTCCTCCATGTCTGCTGTGTAGTGTGTGCTCCTGACTAAGGCTCTGTTCAAAATGTTTAATCATTCACTACACAGGATACACAGGATGTGAGTAACACTGCTTTGTCCCCTATACATAGCACACTATATAGTGAATGGGTGACGAGTGATGACTTCAGCCTATGAGTGTTAACACATCCCGAAGGTTCCCTGCACCAAGACTTATCAGCAGCACTTATGTGAGTCACGTTTGAGGCTTGTTTGAAATGACTGGCTGGCTGAGTGGCCAGCTTAAAGCAATGCATTCTGGACTTGACCTGAAAGTGACGTTTTTAGACAGTCTCGTTTGATAGTAACCGTACCACATCGTACCCACCTATGAGGCATGGTGACATTCGGACGAAATTATTCAAAAACGTCACTATTTTAGTCCAGAATGCATTGCTTTAAGCCAGCCACTCAGCCAGCCAGTCATTTCAAACAAGCCCAACGCTGATGCACTAGCACCATTACATAGCTATAGCAGCTCCCAC
>CM050198.1:24144761-24149761 GCA_027475355.1 Coilia nasus
GTGCTAGGGTGGAGGTGGTAGTTTTATCTATAGTTGTGTTCGGTGGCTGTACCATGGTTTTTGTGGTGGTGGTGGTAGCTGTAGTTGAAGTTGTAGTTGTGGTTGAGGTTGTAGTGATAAATGTAGTTGTGTCTGTAGTTGGGCTAGGGCGGAGGTGGTAATTTTATCTGTAGCTGTGTTCTGTAGCTACCGTATGGTTGTTGTGGTGCGGGTGGTAGCTGTAGTTGTGGTTGTAGTGCTAAATGTAGTGGTATCTATAGTTGTGTGTCTGGCTGTACTTGGGGGATGGTTATGATAGTTTTATCTGTAGTTGTGTCTGTAGTTGTGCTAGTGTAGATATGGTAGTTGTATCTTTAGTTGTGTCTGTGGCTGTGCTAGGGTAGAGGTGGTAGTTTTATCTGTAGTTGTATTTGGTGGCTATAACATGGTTGTTGTGGTGGTGGTAGCCGTAATTGAGGTTGTAGTTGTGGTGGCAGTGGTAAATGTAGTTGTATAGTTGTGTGGCTATGGTTGCTTTGATGGTTATGGTAGTTTTATCTGTAGTTGTGTCTGTAGTTGTGCTAGGGTGGAGGTGATAGTTTTATCTGTAGTTGTGTTCTGTGGCAGTTGTTGTTGTGATGGTTGTGGCTGTAATTGAGGTTGTAGTTGTGGTTGTAGTGGTAAATGTAGTTGTATCTTCAGTTGTGTCTGTGGCTGTGCTGAGTAGAGGTGGTAGTTTTATTTGTAGTTGTATTCGGTGACTGTACCATGGTAGTTGTGGTAGTGGTTGTAGCTGTAATTGAGGTTGTAGTTGTGGTGGCAGTGGTAAATGTAGTTGTATAGTTGTGTGGCTATGGCTGTTTTGATGGTTATGGTAGTTTTATCTGTAGTTGTGTCTGTAGTTGTGTTCTGTGGCGGTTGTTGTGATGGTGGTGGCTGTAATTGAGGTTGTAGTTGTGGTTGTAGTGGTAAATGTAGTTGTATCTTCAGTTGTGTCTGTGACTGTGCTAGGGTCAAGGTTGTAGTTTTATCTGTAGTTGCATTCTGTGGGTATACCATGGTTGTTGTGGTGGTGGTAGCTGTAGTTGAAGTTGTAGTTGTGGTTGAGGTTGTAGTGATAAATGTAGTTGTGTCTGTAGTTGGGCTAGGGCGGAGGTGGTAATTTTATCTGTAGCTGTGTTCTGGAGCTACCGTATGGTTGTTGTGGTGGTGGTGGTAGCTGTAGTTGTGGTTGTAGTGGTAAATGTAGTGGTATCTATAGTTGTGTCTCTGGCTGTACTTGGGGGATGGTTATGATAGTTTTATCTGTAGTTGTGTCTGTAGTTGTGCTAGTGTAGATATGGTAGTTGTATCTTTAGTTGTGTCTGTGGCTGTGCTAGGGTAGAGGTGGTAGTTTTATCTGTAGTTGTATTTGGTGGCTATAACATGGTTGTTGTGGTGGTGGTAGCCGTAATTGAGGTTGTAGTTGTGGTGGCAGTGGTAAATGTAGTTGTATAGTTGTGTGGCTATGGTTGCTTTGATGGTTATGGTAGTTTTATCTGTAGTTGTGTCTGTAGTTGTGCTAGGGTGGAGGTGATAGTTTTATCTGTAGTTGTGTTCTGTGGCAGTTGTTGTTGTGATGGTGGTGGCTGTAATTGAGGTTGTAGTTGTGGTTGTAGTGGTAAATGTAGTTGTATCTTCAGTTGTGTCTGTGGCTGTGCTGAGTAGAGGTGGTAGTTTTATCTGTAGTTGTATTCGGTGGCTGTACCATGGTAGTTGTGGTAGTGGTGGTAGCTGTAATTGAGGTTGTAGTTGTGGTGGCAGTGGTAAATGTAGTTGTATAGTTGTGTGGCTATGGCTGTTTTGATGGTTATGGTAGTTTTATCTGTAGTTGTGTCTGTAGTTGTGTTCTGTGGCGGTTGTTGTGATGGTGGTGGCTGTAATTGAGGTTGTAGTTGTGGTTGTAGTGGTAAATGTAGTTGTATCTTCAGTTGTGTCTGTGACTGTGCTAGGGTCAAGGTTGTAGTTTTATCTGTAGTTGCATTATGTTGGTATACCATGGTTGTTGTGGTGGTGGTAGCTGTAGTTGAAGTTGTAGTTGTGGTTGAGGTTGTAGTGATAAATGTAGTTGTGTCTGTAGTTGGGCAAGGGCGGAGGTGGTAATTTTATCTGTAGTTGTGTTCTGGAGCTACCGTATGGTTGTGGTGGTAGCTGTAGTTGTGGTTGTAGTGCTAAATGTAGTTGTATCTATAGTTGTGTCTCTGGCTGTACTTGGGGGATGGTTATGGTAGTTTTATCTGTAGTTGTGTCTGTAGCTGTGCTAGTGTAGATATGGTAGTTGTATCTTCATTTGTGTCTGTGGCTGTGCTAGGGTAGAGGTGGTAGTTTTAACATGGTAGCTGTGGTGGTGGTAGCCGTAATTGAGGTTGTAGTTGTGGTTGTTGTGGTAAATGTAGTTGTATCTGTAACTGTGGCTGTACTAGGGAGTGGTTATGATAGTTTTATCTGTACTTGTGTCTGTAATTGTGCTGGGGTGGAGGTGGTAGTTTTATCTGTAGTTGCATTCTGTGGTGGTGGTGGTGGTGGTGGTGGCTGTAGTTGAGGTTGTAGTTGTGATTGTAGTGGTAAATGTATTTGTATGTGTAGTTGTGTCTATGGCTGTGTTAGGGTGGAGGTGGTAGTTTTATCTGCAGTTGCGTTCTATGCCTATACCATGGTTGTTGTGATGGTGGTGGTGGTGGTGGCTGTAGTTGAGGTTGTAGTGGTAAATGTAGATGTATCTGTAGTTGTGTCTGCAGCTGTGCTAAGGTGGAGGTAGTTGTTTTGTCTGTAGCTGAGTTCTGTGGCTATACCAAGGTTGTTGTGGTGGTGGTAGTTGTGGTTGTCATGGTAAATTTAGTTGTGTGGCTGTGACAGTGGGTGGTTACGGTAGTTTTACCTGTAGTTGTGTCTGTAGTGTAGTGTAGTTGAGGTTGTAGTTGGTGTTGTAGTGGTAAATGTTGTTGTATCTGCAGCTGTGTCTGTCGCTGTGCTGTGCTAGGGTGGTGGTGGTGATTGTGGTGGTGGTGGTAGGTGTAGTTGTCGTGGTTAATGTAGTTGTATCTGTGTCTGTGTCTGTGCTGTAGTTGTGTATGAGGCTGCGTGCAGTGCTAGGGTGGTGGTGGTGCTGGTGGTGGTGCTGGTGGTGGTGGCCTGTCTGGCCTGGTTTGCGAGGCCTCTTGAGCCAGAGGAAAGATGGTGCAGTGCAGCCGGCTAAGTGGGTCTTCTCTGCCCCTGCCAGACGGCCTCTACAGAGATGAAGTTGGCACAAAACTACCTCTCTTATGGGACCTGGGAGAAGGAGGGGTGGAGGAAGAGAGGGAGACAGTTAGAGGGCGGGGGGGAGTGATGGAGAGCAACCGGGGGAGAGAGAGAGAGGGAGAAAGAGAAAGAGAGAGAGAGGTAGAGGTAAATGGAGAGAGAAACATGGCCAAGAGAGTCTGCCGTCTTTCGCCCTGTCCTGTTCATGATGAATCCATGCATTAGCCCCAACCTGTTATATATAGTTGCCTGTGCCCTCTCTCTCTCCCACACACACACACACTCTCTCTCTCTCTCACTCTCTCTCACACACACACACACACTCCACTTCCCTTCATGCATATAAGCACCCCACCACACACACATACACACATACAGCACACACAGACTCACCTCTGCAGACCGAGAGCCTGTGAGATGGCATGCATTAACAGTGTACTGACCGTCTTTCTTAACGTCTTTCATGGCCGTCTTTCAAAATGGCATTGCATGTTCCCTTCATTAGGAATTACACACACACACACACGCGCGCACACACACACACACACACACACACACACACACACACACACACACACACACACACACACACACACACACACACACACACCTGTAAGATGAGGTGGCCTGTGGTGCTCTGATTTCTGTACTGACAATTGCCTACCTTAGCAGTACCCTTCACTGTGGTAATGATGAATCTTTATAGTGCATCAGTAGAGAGTCTGGAGAGACACTACTTTTGCTGTAAACGCTAATGTAAAAGGGCAAATATACGTACTGAATTTGGAGATACTTTCTCCTGACTCAAAAGAATGGCCCTAAAATGCTTTCTTGGCATTTGTGTTCCTAATCTCTTAACTCGAGAAGCAACTCCCCACCACCCCACCCTCACATAAATAAATAAATAAATGAACTCCAGCAGCAAGAGGAATTGTAGACACTAATATGTGTATTGGGAGACTGCTACTGTCGTTATTCTTTTACATTTGTATGTGTGACCAAGTTCAGCATTAATTAGTTCAGGCTTAGTTAATTCAGCATTGTTTCAGAAAATAGTTTAGTCGTTTGACTGGATAATTCAACGCCACATGCTGGGCTCTGAATTACTGAACTGGTTTTCCATCCAATTTCCCAATGTCCATTTTTATTACTCGGGTGTTTTTCCAACTGGAAACGCTGATGTTGGGCTAGAGAGCGAAACGTTTGTGTCCTGAATTTCTGTTTGGCCTGTATTGTTTCGGCATCTTAATCAAATTATAGTTTGATTAGAGTACGAAATCCTGGTTGAAAGCGCTTGCAACTCACACAAACTCCTCTGCTCATGCAAATGTGGACACCACACATTTTGTTGCGCTAAATTACGGTGAATGCACACAGCTGATGTGAAAGAGTTGATCGCAAAGCCACCTACGAAGTTAAAGCAGCACTATGCAACTTTTTCAAATTAATTAATTGGCTTAATTGAGTCATTTCCAGGTGAATGAAGACTTTCTTGACCTCCGCTGCTGTCTGTGGACAGAATACCACACTTGCAATGTCCTCAGTCTCACAAAGTCTCAAATATCGCGTTAAATTCTGAAGAAATTCGGACTTTACTTACCTCAGTGGACATGACTACTTTCGTGTTCGCTGGTTACTGTGATCAGTTCAGTTGAAAACACAGGCATATTGTGAAGGAAAGGAAAACAGTCAATTTTTACAAGTGTCATTTATTTGGAAACACTAGGGGGAGCTCCGCTGAG
>CM050198.1:24154761-24159761 GCA_027475355.1 Coilia nasus
AAAACGAAATACCAGGAAATGAAATAAACTTCAATTACCAAAATATCAACAAATGTCACAGAGGTGTGCGGTTGGGGAAGCCCTGGGATTAGCGTGTAAGCCAAGACGGTGGCGGCGCGAAGAGATTGCTATGCCATCTCAAACATTGCGGATGTTACAAAAATAAATTAATTATTGAAGATTTTTCACCGTTTTCTAGTCTATTTTTATCTTGCGTAGAAAAAAGAAAGAAAAGACAATGCAGCTGCAGAAGTATACCTTTCTGGAGACAACGCATTGAATTCGATCTATTTTCTATCATTTTTTGATTGAAATTTATACCTGATTGATTGATACCCACGAACATCCTCGGAGAGATACGTTTTATTTACCTGGTAAATGCAAGAGGATAGCGCCGAAGGAAGAGGACATATTATATTAATTAACATGTTGAATCCACCCTTTCCGAGGAAATAAAAAAATCTTGATAGTTTATCAGTTCATGTTTTGGATATTTGATGTTTTAGCGGCAAAGCTAACATAGACAATCTATAGGACCCAATACAACGACCAGCATCCCCCCATCGACTGAAGCACGTTGTATACTTCTACACATACCCTAATATGCGCTTTTTTGTGTTGTGTAGTTATCATTTTTTACAGTTGATGAGCGTGTATTTTGCCATGAAGATCTAGACAAGCCAAACCTGTTTTTTTGCGCGCGTATGTTTGTGCAGAGACAGATGGGGTGTAATGTGGTGTGCTCGCCCTGAGTTTTCACCTCCTTCTCGGCTGCTTCCTAACCACTGGTGTTTGGTGTCTACAGAATGGCGCGCTTTGGAGACGAAGTGCCATCTAGGTACGGAGGTGGCCCCGGTCAGGGGGGACCCGGCCGCGGCGGCAGCAGACAAGGCGGCCCGCCGGGAACCCAGAGGGTGTACAAGCAGTCTATGGCCCAGCGAGCTCGAACCATGGCCCTGTACAACCCAATACCCGTCAGACAGAGCTGCCTGACCGTCAACCGCTCGCTATTTCTCTTCAGCGAAGACAACATTGTGAGAAAGTACGCCAAGAAGATCACGGAATGGCCATATCCTTTTCATAACTTATGCACTATGTGGACGCTGCAGACCACTCCGGGCCTCCAGCAACCAGGTATGGTGTGTGTGTGTGTGTGTGTGTGTGTGTGTGTGTGTGTGTGTGTGTGTGTGTGTGCGTGCGCGTATGTGTGTGATTGGAGATGGGATTTGAACATTTGTATTAGTGATGGTGAAAGGGACGGTCTGATTGGTGATTCAGTGTACTTTAAAAAATAACAAATAAGTATTATTATTATTAATAATAATATTATTATTCCATGGCTTTGCATGTAGTGATGGTATTATTGGTTTTGGCCGGCGGCCACAGGCAGATAATGTTTAATCATTTACAGTAAGCATGAGAACCTATACTGACTGTGGGAGGATACTCCCCCTTCATTAGGGAGTCATGGGGAGTATGTGTGTGTGTGTGTGTGTGTGTGTGTGTGTGTGTGTGTGTGTGTGTGTGTGTGTGTGTGTGTGTGTGTGTGTGTGTGTGTGTGCCCGTGTGTGTGTGCTTGTGTGTGTGCTGATGAACCGGTTCCCCTTACCTAAGATGTATGTTTGATTGGACACCATCGTATGTCAGGGGCTGCTTCCTGGATGGGTTTGTCGTGTGGTTTTTCCCGCTGGCTAGGTGGTGTGTGTTTGTGTGTGTGTGTGTGTGTGTGTGTGTGTGTGTGTGTGTGTGTGTGTGTGTGTGTGTGTGTGTGTGTGTGTGTGTGTGTGTGTGTTAGAGAGCGTGTGTTTGTGTGTGTGTGTGTGTGTTCGAGAGTGTGTGTGTGTGTGTGTTTGTGTGGGTGTATGTTTGAGAGTGTGTGTGTATTCCAGTGTGTGTGTATGTGTGTGTGTGTTCGAGAGCGAGTGAGTGAGTGAGAGAGCGTGGGCGTGTGGGTTGCTTGCTGATGTCAGCATATGAGGCCTCCACGGCATCTCTCAGAGCTAAGCGAAAGAGAGAGAGGGAGGGAGAGAGAGAGAGGGAGGGAGGGGAGTGCAGGAGAGTGATACTGAAAGAAGGGGAGAGGAGACGATGGAGGGGAAAAGAAGGGGGGCGCTGTTGAGCGGAGAGCTGCCCCCAGCCCCCGCTTTAGGTGCCGGTGCTCCCGCTCTGATTGGCTGGAGGCTGGCTGGAGGCTGGCGAAAAGGGCGGGCCCTGGTGGAGGCATCCATACCACTGCTGGAGCTATAGCTGGGGCAGGTTTCTGCATCTCTCTACCTTTCTATCCCCACATCCTCTCTCTCTCTACCCCTCTCTCTCTACCTCTCTATCTCCACATCCTCTCTCTCTACCTCTCTCTCTATCTCTCTATCCCCACATCCTCTCTCTCTCTATCCCCCTCTCTCTCAACCTCTCAACCTCTCTATCCCCACATCCTCTCTCTCTACCGCTCTCTCTCTCTACCTCTCTCTCCCACATCCTCTCTCTCTCTGTCTTTCTCTTTCTCTTCACATCTTCTCTCTCTCACTCTATTTTTCTCTCAGTCTCTGTTTCCTTCTATCTATCTATCTATCTATCTCTCTACCTGTCTCTCTCTATCTATCCCCACATCATCTCTCTCTCTACCTCTCTCTCTACCTCTCTATCCCCACATCTTCTCTCTCTACCTCTCTCTCTATCTCTCTATCCCCACATCCTCTCTCTCTCTATCCCCCTCTCTCTCAACCTCTCTATCCCCACATCCTCTCTCTCTACCGCTCTCTCTCTCTACCTCTCTCTCCCACATCCTCTCTCTCTCTGTCTTTCTCTTTCTCTTCACATCTTCTCTCTCTCACTCTATTTTTCTCTCAGTCTCTGTTTCCTTCTGTCTATCTATCTATCTATCTATCTATCTATCTATCTATCTATCTATCTATCTATCTATCTATCTATCTATCTATCTATCTATCTATCTATCTATCTATCTATCTATCTATCTATCTCCCTTTCTCCTTCTACAGTATATCTCTGCCCACCCCCTTTCCTGTGTGTTTGTGTGTGTGTGTGTGTGTGTGTGTGTGTGTGCGTATGTGTTTGTGTGTGTAGGTAATGCATTGCCATTAAGTGTTCATTAGCCGTTAGCGTAGCGAGAGCGTGAGTGCTCTGGCATGGCGGCACCCTCTGCAGGTTTCCTCTCTCTCTCTCTCTCTCTCCCTCTGAGTGTCTCTCTCTCTTTCTCCCTCTCTCTTTCTCTCTCTCTCTCCCTCTTTCTCTCTCTCTCTCCCTCTTTCTCTCGCTCTCTCTCTCAGGCTGCCTTTGCCTGTGCCTTCATGTCTTCATCATCACTGGAAGCTAAGATAAGCTGCTGATACCTCACCTCACCTCACCCCCCTCTCCTCTCTCATCCCTCCCTCCCTCCCTCCCTCCTCCATGCCCCACCCCTCTCTTCCTGGTACTCATGGACAGCAGTACCGTGTGTTCAGAAGCGGCTCCGGCCCAGTTGAGGCCCAGATGAGGCCCATAAGCGGCACAGAGGGCCCATTCCCAGAACCCCCAAAAAGATTCTGGATGTAGTCCGGTTTTGGAGCTGTTAACTGGACCTACATATATATGTTTGTGTTTCTTAACAGACACACTGAGGTCCCTCAGATGTTGCACTCTTTACACTACCGCCGTAATAGCATAGCGCTTTACATTCCATGTGTTGCAGTGCAGTTATACGCTAGCGGTGTGGTTATGCTGTGGTGTAGGATTACAAGAAGTTGCTATCGATTCTCATTGAAAGTACTGTAGTGAGAAATGTCTAGCGCTGGTCTGTCTGGCATGGGTCGAGTTACACTTTTATTTGTCGAGGTTTTGTCATTGATGGCGCCCAGTGATGTCACTGTATAGATTATGTACATTATATTTGTTTCTGTCATCCTTATATATCCTGATATATACAGCTCTGGAAAAAAATGAAGAGTCCTAAAATCAAATTGTCCTAAAATCAGCATCTCTACATGTATGACAGCCATTCATTTTCAGTGTCAGTTGAATTTGGAATTTGGGAGAAATGTTGTCAGTAGTTTACAGAATAAAACAAAAATGTTCACTTTAGTCACACATATACCTATAAATAGTTAAATTAGAGAAACTGATATTTTTACAGTGGTCTCTTAAATTTTTTCCAGAGCTGTACATACATTCTAGTGGTTATGAGTGTAGCTGTTTGGGACTTGAACGTATGCATTCCTACCTTTCTTTCTTGCACTGTGTGCTGTCCATGACATTGGTGAATGGGATGAAGTCATGTCGGGCTGATAAATTCTGCACTGAAGGAACTGCACTACGCTGTTGCCCCCTCTCACAGTCTTGCTGAAATGGTTATTGCCTAGCGGTGCCATGCATTACGTAACATATCGCTAACATGAGTCATCACATATCACCACCATAAGATATGCAAGAGGTTTTTTTTTATTGATTCTGTTGCAATGGGTGTGGAGTACATGCCAAGAGAGGTCGCACAAAAAACACCAGATGCAGTAGTACATCGTCAGTATAACATTGCATCTCTTGTGGTAAATGTAAACAGCTAATCTGCTCCAATGATAGTCCCAGTCACACGGTACTATGCCTTCTCACCCTTTGTAATGTCTTCTTTTTAGAATCAGTTTGCTAAGTTCTCAGTACTCAATTTGAGCGCCCATCTGCTCCTTGCCTTTCTGTGTTAGTCGTAGCCTCCTCTGCCCATTAGTAACAGCCATTAGCCTCTGCAGTACAATGCTAGCTCACTGTCAGTAACACTGGCTATTCACAGAATGGCTATATGTGGAGAGCACTCAGCCATTACATTGCACTCTACCCTCACCCCAGATAGCGTCTAGCAGTTTTGGAAGTGTGACAAGGAAGTGCAAGGAGGTGCACAGCAGTGCAGTAGTATTACTGCTGTGTCTAAAACACTCACGGCCAATGGTGTAGAGTGCAAGGCAAGGCAAGGCAAGTGTATTTGCATAGTGCATTTGGTACACAACGGCAGTTCAGTG
>CM050198.1:24164761-24172261 GCA_027475355.1 Coilia nasus
AGTAGTATTATATCTGTTAAAGAAAGAATATTTGTGGTGTATTCTACTGTATAGTAAAACATAAGTTACGTATTCCAACTTAATAGAAAAAAGAAGAGTACTTACAGTACTGTGTGTGTAAACCTAAGTTATGTTAAGGGTATTTTATACCATGTTTTTAAACGGAGGATTTTTCTATAGTGTATTCTCCTGTACATTAAAGAGTCTGTTATGTTAAGGGTACTATATAAAACGATTCTATACAAAATGATACTTTACCTAAATATGTTTCACTTCTTTTCAATTTCAATTTATGAACATTTAAATAGAATATAGTGTAGGGACATTTATATCCCAGTCCCATTCTGTTCCAGTGTGTTGAGTTAGCTGAGCCGAGCGAGTGGTGGATTTGGACGTGGTGGTATCTGGTGCCTCTAGAGAGCGTGGTGTCCGTTGGCTGTGCTCTCGCTCTCGCTCTCGCTCTCGCTCTCTCTCTGCCCGATGGGGCATGGACGGCAAGGAGTGGCGCTTGCCAGCGAGTGGCACTGAGCGGGTAGCACTGAACGCATGACAAACCCGTGCTCACGCTAGGCTGACTAGCTCTTGCCAGTTCCTCGCCGCACTGACTAGCGCACTGTGTGCAGATGGGCCTGGGCACTTGCCTGTGTTGTGTGAGTGTGTGTGTGTGTGTGTGTGTGTGTGTGTGTGTGTGTGTGTGTGTGTGTGTGTGTGTGTGTGTGTGTGTTGCGTTCCTGTCCGGATGAAGTGGCAATCAGTGTCTCATTGGTATCATGGCAAGAAGGATCAGTCACGCTGGAGGGCGGATCTGGTGGTCGTGTGTGTGTGTGTGTGTGTGTGTGTGTGTGTGTGTGTGTGTGTGTGTGTGTGTGTGTGTGTGAGTATGTTTGTGTGTGTGTCAGCTAAAGCTATGACACCTGTTTGGCAGGATCAGTGGTCCACGGGGAGCCACAGGCCAAGTTCAGCCAGAATAGACACAGAAGGATATACAGATACAAACACACACACACACACACACACACACACACACACACACACACACACACACACACACACACACACACACACACACACACACACACACACACACCAGCATGCTTATACACAAACACATATATCACCATTTGGGATTTTCACGCTCTACTGTGCAATCATGGAAAGGGACACACAGGGACACATTAACCAACACACGCACACACACACACACAACCGGACACACACACACACACACACACACACACAGGCCTCCTGTGTTTAACAATGTGGGCCCTAGTCACAGACACGGAGGTGGAATCAGTAGCTCGCCTCCCTCTCCCTCTCCCTCTGCCTCTCCTCGTGCAGGAGTGCCATCTGTAAAATGAGCAAGCATGGAAATAAGCTAGTGTCTCATACTCTGCCCACTCCTCATTCATCTCTGTCTCTTAGGCCATGTTCAAAACGTTCACTCGCTGACTATACTGTATAAGAGCGCTAAATAGGGTTACAATCTTTTGTTCCTCACTATATAGGTTGTGAGTTAGCGTAAGCAAGTCTATTTTTGGCCGGGAAGTGAGGGACATTGCGTTTTATTTGCGAAATTAGTTTAAAATAAACATTATAAGTTCACTTACTAAAGGCAAAGGTTTACGGGAGCTGAATCTATCTACTTTCCCCAGGTAAAGCCTCATTTTAAGTGGGACAGCATTCATTTGTGAAATCAGTTTAAAATAAACATTATAAGTTCCCTTACTCAAACCAAAGGTTTACGGGAGCCAAATTTGTCTATTTTCATGAGGATAGCTTCTCTTTCACTGGGTAAAGCCTCATTTTAAGTGGAATAGGAACAGAAATGGCTGACAATAGGTACTATGCCGATAATGGGATCACTTCCACTACATTGTTCTGCTCCCTACATAGGATGTGAGGTATGATGTTCTGCTCCCTATGTAGTGCCCTACAGAGGATGTGAGATATGATGTTTAGTTTCTTACGTAGCGCACTACAGAGGATGTGAGATATGATGTTTAGTTCCTTATGTAGTGCCCTACAGAGGATGTGAGATATGATGCTTAGTTTCTTACGTAGCGCACTACAGAGGATGTGAGATATGATGCTTAGTCCCTTACGTAGTGCACTACAGAGGATGTGAGATATGATGCTTAGTCCCTTACGTAGTGCACTACAGAGGATGTGAGATATGATGCTTAGTCCCTTACGTAGTACACTAGGTCATGAACCAATGAACATTTTCGATTTAACCTCGGCTAAATGACGATGTTGTTGTGTTTGTCCATTTCCCCCCGTTTTCAATAAGCTTGACACAAGGGACAACCATGTCTTTTTGAATCTTTCATGGCATGTTATACAGCACATATGAACTCAGTGAATGTACTGTATGAACTTTTGGCATATTTTAAATATATGCCACCCATTTTCAGAAGGCTTAGATGGGCCTGATCAGACATAGCTGGTGTCTGCGTACTGTACATATTTCCACACAGCAATGTCAGTGAAGTGTGAGCGACATGCTAGCTTGCTTTAATCTCCGATCTTATTTTTCCTCTAACATGTTTTAGACATGCTAGCTTGCTTTAATCTCGGATCTTATTTTTATATGTTATGTTATATATGTTTTAGGAAAAGGAACTCTCCACCATTTTAAGCGACTGTATGTTTTTCGAAACCTTGCAGTCTTTGATAGGTTAATCTACATCAACACAAGCTTACTGTAGGTTATCTGCAGTAAATATTCACTGGTAGCACAAAAGTAGCAGTAAGAGACATCATTTGGCTAATTTACTAGATTAACTATAGAAGAGAACGAATTTATATATATCGCCCCCTTGCGATCTTCTAAAGCCATTATCTTAGCTATATTATGCTAAAGGGAAGACTAACGGAAGTAATTGTGAAAAACTGTTATTTAAAATCAGGTTTAAGTTATCTTTAATTTTAATAGAACTATGAATCAAAAAGATGTTGAGAGGATAGCGTGCGGTATATTGCTCCGACCCGTGAATTATTGACATCTCCGCTCTCCGCCATATCTTCCTGCATTTTCTCCTCCTACCATTTCTCTCCAGCCTTCTTTTCTTTGCCTCCTCCCCTCCTCTCTCCATTGCCATTCGTACTGGCCTCTTTCTCCTTCTTTTTTCTCGTTCTTTTTTCCCTCTCTCTCTTCCTCTCTCTGTCTGCCTCTCTCTTTCTGCCTTTCTCTTTCTCCCCTCGTCTCTCCATTGCTGTCCATGTTGGCCTCCTTCTCCCTCTTTTCTCTCTCTCTCCTTTGCCTCTCTCCCTCGCTCTCTTTCTCCTCCCCTCCCTTCCCCTCGCCATTGCCATCCGTACTGGCCTCCTCCTCTCCCCTCGTCTCTCCATTGCTATCAATGCTGGCCTCCTTCTCCCTCTTTTTTGTCTTTCTCCTTTCCGTCTCTCTTCCTCAACCTTTCTGCCTCCCTCTCTCTCTCTCTCTCTCTCTCTCTCTCTCTCTCTCTCTCTCTCTCTCTCTCTCTCTCTCTCTCTCCCCTCCTCCCCTCGTCTCTCCATTGCTGTCCATGTTGGCTTTTTTCTCCCTCTTTTTTCTCTCTCTCCTTTCCCTCTCTCTCTTCCTCTCTCTTTCTGCCTCTCTCTTTCTCTCCCCTCCTCCCCTCCTCTCTCCATTGCCATCCGTACTGGCCTCTTTCTCCTTTTTTCTCGTTCTTCTTTTCCCTTTCTCTCTTCCTCTCTGTTTCTGCCTCTCTCTCTCGCTCTCTCTGCCTCTCTCTTCCTGCCTCTCTTTCTCTCTCTCGTTCTCTCTTCCTGTCCCATGTGCCTCTCTCTCGAGCTCCAGCAGAGCAGTCAGCTGCTCTCCCCCTCTACCCCTCCACCCCTCCATCACCATCTCTCCCCCTCTCCTCTCCTCTACCACCTCCTCTCCATCCCCCCATCACTCTTCTCTTCTCTGCTCCGCTCCTCATTAAGAAGGAATGGGCCCGCGATGAAACCGCCCAACCACTTCACTCAGCGCTCTTCCGATGTCTGCAGTTAGTTCGTTTGTTTGTTTGTCTGTCTGTTTATTTTTATTGCACTTATTATTTTTGTTGTTCTCTCGAGGTCGGCTCGACTACTCCTTAGAAGATGGAGCTTAAACAGTGCTTCCAGAGGGTTGGATACTTCAGAGACAAGGACGGGGGGTGGGGGTGGGGGGGGTGTGTGCTCAGAGATAAATACACCGTTTAAAAATGTCTGTACGTAGTGTACGTACTTAAAAAAAGAGTTTGCTTCGCTCAGGCAACTATTTTAGTGGGGACTGAGTCATCCTTGCTGATAGTGCTCTATTCTGGGCCCGCATGGGGTCAGTTCATATAGGCATTTTTATAATCACCGTCATCAGGGAAAATATAAAGAAGAGAGAGAGAGAGAGGTAGAGAGAGAAAGGGTGATATCTATATATATATATATATATATATATATATATATATATATATATATATAGAGAGAGAGAGAGAGAGAGAGAGAGAGAGAGAGAGAGAGAGAGAGAGAGAGAAAGAAAGAAAGAAAATGTGTGTGAGTAAAAGAGAGTGGGAGAGAAAGAGAGAAATGAGAGAGAAAGAGAGAAAGAGAGGGAGAGAGGGAGTTGTGGTGTGTTGTGTTGGAGAGATGGGGGCTTCAGTCATGCTGCTGGATTTAGGGGTGCAGTGGCCATAGTCGCCGTAGGCCATCCGTGGAGCTGTAGGCCTCTGGCCAGACCTCAGCCTGACCTCTCCCTCACCCCTAGCTCTGTGTGTGTGTGTGTGTGTGTGTGTGTGTGCTTGTGTGTGTGTGTGTGTGTGTGTGTGTGTGTGTGTGTGTGTGTGTGTGTGTGTGTGTGTGTGTGTGTGTGTGTGCTTGTGTGTGTATGGTGCTTGTGTGTGTGTGTGTGTGTGTGTGTGTGTGTGTGTGTGTGTGTGTGTGTGTGTGTGTGTGTGTGTGTGTTTGTGTGTGTGTGTGTGTGTGTGTGTGTGTGTTTGCTGTGCTTGTGTATATATTTGTGTTTGCGTGCCCGTGTATGTGTTTGTCACATGTTGCCAGAGTTTGGGCCAACTAGTCTCTCCACAAGCCCTCGGACATTTCTGCCTCACTGATGTCCAGAGGTCCAATACACTTCCTCCAACCCCCAACCCCCACCAGCCACTCCCCAGTGGAATTCTGGGACATGCCAGTGTGTCCAGATGGACAGAGAAACCCCACTATGTCCTCGGTGTTATGGTCATGGCAGGAGCCATGGGTCTTTGTGCCTTCATCCACCCCTGTGGATACAGCTCACAGCCCACCAGGCTCCCATTGGGTGCCAGGAAGGGCCAGTGGCAACAGCTTTTTTATGGTAGTTCCTGGTTGTGTGAAATGCAAGGCAAGGCAAGGGAAGTTTATTTGTACAGCACATTTCATACAGAAAGACCGTTCGATGTGCTGAATGTGCAAAAATAACATGAAAGAACAATATGTGAAAGTATAAAAGGTAACATCAAATAAAATATGTATAAAGTAAATAAAACACATATTTAATAACAGCAAAGAACAATACAGTATGTTTAAAAGATACAATGATAAAGTTGTAAAAGATAAAACTAGAAAAGCACTCAGAGAGTGCAGACCTCCACCAGGGCAGCTAAGATCACCACCAAAATCTCCTCACTTTTAGGTTAGCCCATTTTTGACCTACCCTGAAAATTGTATCAAAATCCATTCATAACATTTTGAGCAATGTTGCTAACTAACAAACAAACTAATAACAAACAAACAAACTTGATGATTACATAACCTCCGCTGGCGGAGGTAATAACTGTAAAGTTATGCAATTCTGTAATCCTCTGGCAACTAGTGATTTATTATATTGGCTTTTTTTATTGAGCTTTCAATGTCATATGAAGACTATTGGAGAAACAGGGGTATACTTATTCAGGAATGTGTTTGAGAAATGATGCTAGCATTGTGTTTTATAGCATTATATAGTAGTTTTGAACAATCAGAAACACCACGCTCGCAGTAAGTACAACAGTAAAATTAGCTGACAGGTCTCTATACATCGTGACCTCCTGATAATTTGCTTTCCATACATACAGTAAATAAGCAGATATCAGCACAGCTGGGACCATTATGTTCCTGATACTCAGCAACACACTATACATCCCATAATACATGCCACGTCACAACAGCGTGTTCCAGCTCAGCACGTTGTGTGCATTGCGTTTTTAATGTATGTTTTTGTCAGTGATTTAAAGCAAGGTCTAATGTTACACTTGTATCATCAGGTGGAGGTCACACTCACATTGTTGTGCCTGTCTTTGAACTTTGACTTTAAACAGTTGGTGGTATGTTAAGGACTGTGTGTGTGTGTGTGTGCGTGTGTGTGTGTGTGTGTGTGTGTGTGTGTGTGTGTGTGTGTGTGTGTGTGTGTGTGTGTGTGTGTGTGTGTGTGTGTAGAAACAGAGTTGGGTTTTGGGTTGTGCAGAGATGGCTTTCTCTAAAAAGTGTGTGTGTGTGTGTGTGTGTGTGTGTGTGTGTGTGTGTGTGTGTGTGTGTGTGTGTGTAGAAACGGGGTTGGGTATGGGTTGTGCGAAGAAAGCTTCTTCTAAAGGGTGTGTGTGTTTGTGTGTGTGTGTGTGTGTGTGTGCTTGTTTACGTGCATGCTTGTGTATCAAAGGTAGCGTGCCACTAGGACAGGGAGTGTGTGTCTGTGAGCCTGTGGATGAGCTTAAATGGTAATGTGGCTGTGTCCCCCTCAACCAGAGTCACCCAGATAACATCTGCAGGAGCAGAGACAGAGAGAGAGAGAGAGAGAGAGAGAGAGAGAGAGAGAGAGAGAGAGAGAGCGAGAGGGAGAGAGAGAGAGAGAGAGAGAGAGAGAGAGAGAGAGGGGCCTAGGGGCAGGAAGAGGGGACTGGAAGAAGGTGGACGATGAGATTGGAAAAGGGTGGACTGAGGATTGGAGAGGGGGAGGAGAGAGGGCCCTGGAGTGGAGTGGAAGAGGGAGGTGAAGGGGACTTGGGAGTGTGAATTCTTCCTTCATAACTGGGGTGGTACTACATTTTACGGGGTACAGTGGTCCCTCGTTATTCGCGGGAGTTAAGTTCTAAAAATAGGCGAAATCCGCAAAGTAGTCAGCTTTATTTTCTACAATTATTATAGTTGTTTTAAGGCTGTAA
This sequence comes from Coilia nasus, assembly GCA_027475355.1. Lineage (NCBI taxonomy): Eukaryota > Metazoa > Chordata > Actinopteri > Clupeiformes > Engraulidae > Coilia > Coilia nasus. Next base: position 24,171,898 of record CM050198.1, read on the forward strand.
AACCCCTCACTACACTTATACACTTTTCTCAGACAGGCAAAGTTCACACTTGCAAACATACAGCACTTCAGAGTCACACAGCTAGCGGTGAAAGATTTATGTAAATGTTACAAGCTGAGCGCATTCTGTACTGCACTAAAAAAATCCGCGAAACAGCGAGGCCGCGAAAGGTAAACTGCGATATAGCAAAGGGCCACTGTACTACCATTTACGTTTAGTATTAAGTACATTATTAAACTGTACCCTCCAGTACCCTCTGTAATTCGAACTATGAGGGGACTGGAGGAGGAAGGGTGGAAGGGACGTGAGGGTGGAGGAGAGAGCGGGAGTGGAGGAAGAGGGGATTGGAGTGGAGGGCCATTTC
>CM050198.1:24199761-24202261 GCA_027475355.1 Coilia nasus
AGAGTCCCATAGTTATTTGGTCTCTACCAGAGGTGGACAACCCGGCAAACACTAGCTGGGATACGGAACTCACAGAAACTCCATACCATAAACTTGTCCTTCAAGACGTAACTAGCGTTTGAAACACACATGGTGCCCCACCCAATAGCTACCGAAGTACAGTACTGTGCAAAAGTTTTAGGCAGGTCCCTTCAAACCTAGCCTGGTAAACCAGCCCCTTGTACTTCATTTCATTTTGTACAGAGGGTCTGGAACAGAGACCGTCAGAAACGATTTGTTGGAGGTGTGGACTCTGCTGAAGTTTAAAAAAAAGTGCCTCTGTCTTTACCCAATCGCTAACGCCTGGTCGTCACGTATGCACCCACCCACTACAATTCAAATGTAGCACACAAGGTCAACGTCATGGCTAACGAACACACCCTTTGTTCGCTGATTGGATCGGTCTTGCTGGGGCCGACTAAATGACCCTCAAGACATTCCAGTCCAGACCCTCTGTACAAAATGAAATGAAGTACAAGGGGGGGGTTTACCAGGCTACTTCAAACCAGCATCAATTCACACAAACGGGGTACACACAAAGTCAGGGATTTTGTAGGATCGTAGTCAGGTGTATGATCAACATTTATACCAAATTGGTTGTATATGTAAGGAAGCCTACATCCACAGAAGATCTGTGGTAAGTTCTTCAAAATGTTTGGAACAACCTATCAGCTGAGTTCCTTCAAAAACTGTATGCAAGTATACCTACAAGAATTGATGCTCTTTCGATGGCAAAGTGTGGTCACACCAAATATTGATTTGATATAGAGTATCTTTTCTTCATTCACTGCATTTTGTTGATTGATGAAAATAAATGATTAACACTTCCATTTTTAAGGCATTCCTAGTTTACAGCATTTTTTCACACCTGCCTATAACCTTTGCACAGTACTATATTACTTGTCAGTATTTATTTATCACTAGGGTTAGATTTAGGTTCTCAGTTAAACTTTTATTCATGCTTTGCAAGAATTAAGTCACTTCCGGCTAAATTTGTATCCCATGTAGTGACAATTGGACAAACCTGCTTGTAAAAGTAAAACTCCTTCCATGTATTCCTTATGGCTGTGCTTTTAACCACAGGTAATTTCAATTTCACTATAAAGCTCATCTATCTGGCTTAAGACCTGTGCTAATTTGGATAAGCTGGTTCACTGGGTTGACTGGAACAAATTTGTCACGGGACATTTAGCATAAGCAAGTCTATTATCGGCTGGGTGGGGAGAGGCATTTCAATGCGAAATCAGTTTAAAAATAAACATCATAAGTTCACTTACTCAAACCAAACATTTATGGGAGCTAAATTGGTCTATTTTCACTGCAATAACCTCTTTTTTTACCAGGTGAAGCATTGGTTTAAGTGGAACGGCAAGGAAGTGGCTGATAACGTGATATGCCGATAATGGGATCTCTTCTGTTACTTACTCTGAACTCAGGATGTCTGTCTCTGGTCGCTATTTAAACAGAAAACCACTCCTATATTTTAAAGTCTAAGAAATGATAACAGGACAAGCTCGAAAAACCATACAACTCTGTAAGTCTCATTTTTATTCCCATCAAATCCATGTGAAACAATATCCTGAGCTACAAAACATGACTTTCTTACATGCCATAACAACATGACAGTTAAAGCATGTATTTTCACGCTTTGCACAGAGACAGACGAAAGGCTCGACAGGGGCAGATGAGGGTGGATTTGTTTTGGGCAGAAGATATGCGTTTCATGGCAGAGGCAAAAAAAAACAAAAAAAAATGTGAAAAATAAGCAGGTTTCAACGTGTATGAAACCCTTTTCCGTTGTTGTAAATATGAATCGATCTGTTTCACTTTTTTTTTGCAGATGATGACAAAAGAGGCTGCTTCCATTGTAAGTCATTATGTTTGACAAATGTGGCATCAGGGAGATCAGCTAAATAAAATAAAAGGCTCTTTCCTATTTCCTACTTTCTGTTGACTGAATGAGAGCAAAATGACTTCACATTTTATGGCATCGAATGGATTACAGTCATCATAAAAGGTTAATGCGGAACCCAAATTGACCTCCCGCATTTGCTATGGGTTATCGCACTGATTTCCTCCATCTGAAAAATCTGAAATCTAATTGTATATTTGTGCTTATTATTCTGTTTGTGTGTGTGTGGACGAATGTCTTCATGCATGTGTTCATCGATGTGTGTGTGTCTGTGTTTAGGTGTGTGTGTTGAGAGAGTATAAACATTGTGTGTATGTGTGTGCTTGTACTTCTGGGTTAAAGTCTTTATGTGTGTGCAATGTGTGTGTACTCGCTCCTACTCCTTCCTTCCTGTGTATGTGTGTGTGTGTGTGTGTGTGTGTGTGTGTGTGTGTGTGTGTATTATATTTGTGCATGTGTGCTCATCCCCATGTGTATGCATGTGTGTGTGTGTGTGTGTGTACTCACTCCCACTCTTTGCGTCATGCTCTGCAGTGTGTGTGTGTGTGT
>CM050198.1:24209761-24212261 GCA_027475355.1 Coilia nasus
GTCATACGACATTATCAACGACAGGTTAAATGATATCATTGGGATCACTGTCAGCCAATCATAAATCATTTAAATTTATAGGATGTCACATTCTTCTTCTTGCTTTTACAATGGCAATGGAAATGGTAATAAGAGCTTCTAAGTGGGTGGTGGGAGGGGAAAGGCGTCGTGAGGGACTGCGTCTCCCGCCAATTAGAGCTTTCATGGATGACATGACCCTGTTAGCAACAACGGTGCCATGTACAAAAAGGTTGTTAGAAAGGATAAATACAAATCTCAGGTGGGCGAGGATGAGGATAAAGCATAGTAAGTCAAGGAGTATCTCAGTCACCAAGGGAAAAGTGGTAGAGCAGAAGTTCACGGTGGAAGGTGAGGAAATCCCATCCATCAGGGTGAGACCAGTGAAAAGCCTGGGGAGGTGGTATAATGCAGACCTGAGTGATCGAGAGCAGGTAGAGCAGCTTAGAAAAGACGTGGTGGAGGGATTGGAAAAAATTGACAGGTCAGGGCTACCAGGAAAGCTGAAATTGTGGTGCATGCAATTTGGACTGTTCCCTAGAGTAATGTGGCCCATGTCAGTGTATGACGTACCATTATCAAAAGTAGAGAAGCTAGAAAGGGTGGTTAATTCATATGTTAAAAAGTGGTTAGGGGTTCCACGGTGCCTAAGCAGTGTAGCTCTGTATGGGAAGGGCATACTGCAGCTGCCAATAAATAGTCTGGTAGAGGAATTTAAGTGTGCTAAGGTTAGGGCAGAGCTGTTGTTAACAGGGAGCAAGGACAGGATAGTCAGTGGTCTGGCTCCTAACCCGAGCAAAGGGAGAAAGTGGAAACCAAAGGTAGCAGTGCAGGAGGCAGAGGCAGCCCTTAGACATGGAGAGATAGTGGGGAATGTCCAGATTGGGCGGGGAGGCTTGGGGCGTACATCAGGAAAGCCAAGGTGGAGAAAGGCAGATCAGAAGGAGAAAAGGAGATTGGTTGTAGAGCAGATACGCAGGCAAGAAGAAGCTAGCAGACAGGTAAAAGCTGTGTCACTAGCAAAGCAGGGCCAGTGGTTGAATTGGGAGGGAGTAGAGAGAAAACAGGTTACTTGGAGGGATTTGTGGAGTATGGAGTCTAACAGGCTAAAGTTTTTATTGGGAGCGACGTACGACGTGCTCCCATCGCCAGATAACCTGAGAATCTGGACAGATGGGGATCATGCACACTCTGTTCAGGTGTAGCCACATTGAGACATATACTATCTGGCTGTAAAGTTAGCTTGGCACAGGGTCGCTATACGTGGCGTCACAACCAAGTATTAAAATGCTTAGCAGCAGGAATTGAGAGTAGGAGGCAGCAGGTAAATGCAGAAGGTAGTCATAAAAAAGGTATCCAGTTTGTGCGGGAGGGTGAGAAAAGTAAGAGAGCCGCAAAGTCAAGGAGTACTACACAGGAAGCAAAGGATTGGCAGATGCTGGTAGATGTGGGTGGAAAGTTGGTGGTCCCTCAAGAAATAGTTACCACTAACTTGAGGCCAGACATAGTCTATTGGTCGACCAGCCAACAGGTAGTGTATTTTATTGAACTCACTGTCCCATGGGAAAGCTCCCTAGAGGAAGCATATGAAAGGAAAAAGCTTAAGTATGAAGAGTTGAGATTGGAAGCAGAGCAGAAAGGATGAAGGGCAAGAGTATTTCCAGTAGAAGTGGGTTGTAGAGGGTTTCTAGGGAGGTCAGTCATTTCATTGCTAGGGGAGCTTGGGGTTGGTGGTTAGAATCTACGTAAAACTGTTAGGGAGATGTCAGAGGAAGCAGCTAGGACTAGTAATTGGATCTGGATGAGAAGGGCGGTCTCTGCCTGGGGTAAGCAGTAGGGTTACCATGTTTGAATGGGGCGGTTGAGGGATTCGAACCCAGGCCCTCCAGGTATGGGTCAAGTGCCTTAGCCAGTGTGCTACCGAGGAGGTGGAGATTAGTGCAACCTAGGGCTGTTTGTGCAGATAAGGATGGGCACCCCAGACCAGCAGATGGCAGTAGTGCGTTTAGTGGGTCAATAAAAAACACAGAAGAAGAGGCTTATAAATGGCAGCCATCACACATGGGCAGCTTAGAATCAGGCTCTCTGGGATTGTGCGGTGTATTGGGATACAGAGTGGCCAGGTTTCCCGGGCTTTTGCGGTGTATGGAACACAGAATAGCTGAGCATTAGACACCATTAGATTCAAGAGGTGTATACATTTAATGTTAAGTCAGTGGGTAGAATTGTCTTTAGAACTAGCATTGGCAGGATCGTTTGTGTAATGGCATATGCGTTAGTGACTGCAAAGTGATAGTATCTGTAGTAAAATGGTGGTAAAGTGCAAATATTCGATAACAAGTCCTAAGTAGTAAGTAAGCAGGTCATTTTGGAAGTAAATTGTGGTTGTAGTTAATTTTGTAAGTAAAACTTTGGAAGTCGTGCAAACAGTTGGTAAGGAGCGGTAAGTAGTAAATTTTGGAAGTAAACTGTTGTTGTAAGT
>CM050198.1:24217261-24277261 GCA_027475355.1 Coilia nasus
ACTATGCGTAGTCTGTGCGCTCGCTGACGCCGTGACACATTGAGTAGTGGAGGTACAGGGAAATGCTCAGTTTTGTGAAGTGCACGCGGCTCTTTCCACTGCGCACGCAGCCAATATGATCTCATAGGAGGTTACTCACTCACTCACTCACTTTCCCTCTCTCTCTGTATGTGTACAGTCAGTCCACACCTGTCCGCTTAAATTCACTGGGGAGACGGCTCTCAAGTACGCTTTGTTTGAGCTTGGTTTGAGTCATATATTACTGGAAGACAATTTTATGTCAGTATCGATGATCACGTATCCAAAGAACACGATATGTCTTGGCCGTCTCCTCTTTTCATTATATATGCCACCACAGGGGGTAACATCATCAAAGGACATAACATAGACTTCCATAGCTATGCCGACTACACACAGCTCTATATTTCAAACACCCCCCACCAAACACACACACACACACGCACACACACACACACACACACACACACATTAATCTTTTGCTTGTCAGCTTTCACACAATGGATGAATAACTTCCTAAAACTAAATGAAGACAAAACTGAGCTATTTATTGGCACCAAAGACAAACAATAGGCTCTCTACTCCACTGTGGGAAACCTACCATGTCAGAAGAGGTAGCAAGCCAAGGTGTGATTCTTGATTCAAACATCAATGAAGTAACTAAATAGCATATTTCCATCCAAAAAACACTGCAAAAGTTTTCCCTTACTGACCCAGCAGGACCCTGAAAAACTTGTCCACACATTTATCTCAAGTATACAGACTGTATTACAGGCCTTGCAAAAGAAAAACAATTGAAAAACTACAGTTTATTCAAAACTCAGCCGTGAGACTCTTAAGAAAAACAAGGAGAGCGCATTACTCCAATAGCCAAACTGCACTGGCTGCCCGTGTCCTACAGAATTGACTTTAAAGTACTCTTACTAGTATTCAAAGCTGTTAAGGATGTACTTCATCACGTCAGCTATATCACTGACACACTGTCCTTTTACATTCCTGCACGAGCCCTTAGATCCGCTGAGGCCGGCCTCCTGAGGATTCTAGAGGCACCACCCAAAAGGATCAGAGAAGCAGCCTTCTCATACTACGCCCCAAAGAGATTGAATGCCCTACCCCAACACATTAGAGAGGTAGAATCCATTAACACCTTTAAACGGCAATGGAAGACTTGCCTGCTCAACCTCACCTACACTGAACTGCCCTTCTCAAAGACACTGAGGCACTCAGAGACCTTCCCCCTACCAACCCAGGCAGAGGGACTCCCCTTCTCAAAGACGCAGATACTTTTCCTCTACCAGTCTGGCAGTTAAGCTCCCCTGGAAACCACTGGGGGCATTAGTGGAGCTCTTCACAGTGTCCTGGCAGATTTCTCTGGCACTACTGGACTACAACAAAGCTTGCCATGGGTATATCTGGCCTGTGTTCCTTTGCCAAACTGTTAAAGCACATTCAGCTACATCCTTTGTATGACGGGTGCTATACAAGTAAAGATTATTATTATTATTATTATTATTGAGGCACTATAAATCTTCTCTATTAAGACACTTCTATTGTGCATGTGTATGTGTGTGTGTGTGTGTGTGTGTGTGTGTGTGTGTGTGTGTGTGTGTGTGTGTGCATGTGTATGTGTGCGTGTGCGTGTGTGTGTGTGTGTTCTAATGTGGGTCTAATGCTGACTCAGTCTTGCATCTCAACAGTCCTGCTCATCACTGCCAACAACAGAACACTTACATCTGCCCCGGTAAATCAGCACACACACACACACGCGCACACACACACACACACACACACACACACACACACACACACACACACACACACACACACACACACACACACACACACACACACACCATCTGTGAGCAATTAAAATATAGATAACTCCTCGATGCCATCATTGTGCATCCTTGAATATAATTTCTTGTCACATTCATTTCTCACTCAAACACCAGTATGTAAATAAGCACAAAAGGCATGCCATATGGATCGTAGTAACAGGTGGATAGCTGGACAGGACCCTTGGGTGTGTGGGCAGAGAACACGCAAAAGCAAGATTGGTGGGGTTATGGGTGGGGTAATATCAAGGATCAAGTGAGATGCCATTTTTAGTGGCATCATCAAAGATACCTATGGCTGATTTGTTAGTTTGCAACTTGGTTGTAACAGGGGAGGGTTAATGTTTAGATTGAAAGATCACTGCAGAAAACAGTCCACTCCAACTACTATGACCTGAAGAGGATGTGGATTACTTATTTTCATTGTTAACAATAGCCATTTATTAAGTGCACCTAGATAGATAGGTATATACTGTATCAATGATCAGGGACGGATTAAGGCGTCGAGTACTGTCTTTTTTCACAAGTGCTAACCTTGGAGGGGGAGGGAGGGGACTGTTGATTTGACCTGTACCACGGCACCCTTTATGGGGGGTTTTAACTAACATACATACACTATGCTACCTGGTACATGAGGCCTTTTGGGGAAGGAGATTACGATTTGTGTGTGGGGTGGGTGGGTTTGAGGGGGGCAATTTGGCCTGGCCTCTTGCGACCTCTGCCCCCCTGGGTCTGACCACGGTAAGCCCGTTCATTAATCCACCCCTGTCAATGATCCAATCATGTCTTTCTCATGTTGTGCTATGCTATTCAACCTCAGGCTAAAACACATGACCAGTCAGGTCAGGTCACATGATTGGTCAAGGAAGCAGTGGGGCCCTGCTGATACAAAATTTTAAACATGAAAGGAAATACTCAAAAGAGCCATTCTTTACTGTAGACAACACCAGAAATGTTTTGTCAATAACATTATTCCTCACGCTGTAAAAGGGCTGTAGTAGAAGGTGATGTCACCTTGCACTACAAGAGAGGAAAACAAAAAGATAACAAAAAACAGAGCATTTCTGGGGTAAATGAAATATATAATTTCTGTAAAATAGAGTTTCTCCCTCTTCTGTGTACTGCAGAAAGCAGGTTTAGTCATCAAGTAGTAAACCACCCTCTGGAAGAATACTATGACTTTGTGTTGCTAGGAGAATGAAGCCATGACAAGGTTCTATGATGAGGTTTACCATTCAAGAGTTATCTAGGTTAGTCACAAAACCACCTAATTGCATTGGCCCTCTAGTGTGTAACTCCGTTTATATACATAATGGTGACATAACACTATTAACACATCAAAACAGCATGTTAAGATAACTTCCACCACCTAGTGGACAAATGCTTCAACTGCATCTGTAACTCATAGGTATGTACACGTCTTGCACGGGTGTGTTGAACAGCTGTATCCAACCAAGTATGCATTTACACCTAAATTTCCCTTTTAAGCAGTCAGTCTTTCAATGTATCTACCCATCCGTCTATCTATCTATATCTGAGGATGGCTTTTATTTTAAAAATGGACCAGGGATGGATTAATATTGGTCCTCATGTATCTTCACCAGTGTTTGATAACCCGGATTCAGAAGTTACACCGATGTACCAAGTATTTTTGTCAGCCATTAGTAAAAAAAAAAAAAAAAAAAAAAAAAAAACCTTTTTAAGGGTGCTTAGGTGGCACAAAAATAACCTGGCGATTTCACTAATAACTGATTAAGCCAAAGCCGAGTTACCCAACAACAGTTCTCAGCAGCCTCCCTTTGCAACAAATCAAACAGTAAAAAAGCCATTTGGTGCCTTAATCTCATGAAACACAGCTCCGCGCTCCCCGGTCAGGGGAGAGGGAAACAAAGCAGGCCACAGAGGGGGACGTGGGTGGTGGGATCAGCAGTTGGAGGGTGGTGGATACACAGAGGCCGGACTGGACAGCACAAAGACTGCACTGCTGAGGAGTCAGTTTCTTGAAAGAGAAAGCAAGCGAGATTTATATCACAATTTCAGTTCCTGCAATTTGGCGTTTATTTGACAAGCTTTCTGTACACTGGCACAATACGGCCTATCGTTGTAGTGCTGTGCCGTGAGGGGGGTGGATATCCTCTTGTGCTGAATAAGCAGTACTATTTTACTTTAATGCCAGATTAAAATGCATTTTTTAATTTAAGATTAAAACGTAGCACTTTGCCTAAACATATGATATCTTATCTAATGAGATAGTGGCATCTGGAAAATGGGAGTGTGCAGAAGTGCTATGTCTAGAGTCTTGTATAGTCAAACTACAGCAAAGGCTGAGCCAATTCATTACATGCACTGCAGGAAGGACAATTCTACTGGGCTTTATAGTGCACACTTTTCTTTGCAGTCACATATTCAGGCAATCTCTATTATGGAACTCCTCTGATGAAACAGATTTCCTTCATCACGTTTTCTTTCTTTTCTTTTTTTTCTTTTTCTTTACACTCACGATAAGCTGGGCTAGCTTTGTTTTACACTGACTCAAGGGCCGGTTACCATAGTAACTGGCACACACACGCGAATCAGCAGATACTGCCCGTGAGTGCAAAAGCAGGACGCTGCAGGTTTTTTTTATGGCCATGCAAGCAACAAATCACAAGATTATGGGTTACACGTCTGTTTTATAGTTTATAGTATTTACCCGTTCACCGCAGTAAGGTACTGACTTGGGTCTATGAACAACTGACCTAGCAAAATAACACACTATAAGAGCAAGATTTACCTTGGCGATCTGTGTTTGACAGAAGGTTGTTTTCAGACTCCAGCACTGCACGGCAATTTAAGACCCCTACATATGCATGCACACATTGTCCATAACAAAAAAAAACTCTGTAGTTCTGTAGACACACCACAGTGTACCACATCAGAAAATGAAAATGAAGGAAGACATCATAAAACAAACTGACATTAAAAAACACATTTTTATTTTAAATGGTGTGGTAGATATAGTTGTTAAAAAATGAAGCAGAGCAGTCCATTGTGTGTAGCAAACCTTGGCTAGCAACAGTCACTGGAGCCAGGCCGCTCTGTGGTCGGCTCTGACTTCGCGCATCAGTGTGTGTGTGTGTGTGTGTGTGTGTGTGTCCATCCCCCTTCCTGGCAGCTCAGTGGGTAGCTGCTCCATCTGTTTCTTCTTTCTGGTTCTCAGGCTCCTTTCTCTGTGTCCTGTATAAACTTGTGTCATCTGCTGCTGAGGCACCATCACGGCTGGCCCAGAACTACCAGGGCGGAGACATAGGCTGTGGATTCTGCAGGTATGACATCACCACGGCCGAGATGGACAACCTGCACAGCAGGAGTAAGAGGCGGAACAATGCGGAAGGAGGAAAGGGTGAGAGGGGCAAGAAAGAAGGGAATAAGAGAAGTGAAATGACTATAAATGAGAAATGAGCTATAACTACATAGGTCAGAGTTCTTCAACACTTTTTAGGCCAAGAACCTCTTGGCTACTGGAGACATTGCAGAGAGACCCCCTATTACATATTGTATGCAAAGTGGGCCATGATAAAAAGTACTTTGTGCTGGTGTAAAGCATGCAAAGTCATTACATGAAAGTCATTATTTGAAGGTCATTATTTGAAGATTCATCTATTTATGCATCTGTTTGCAAACTCTTTTAAGAAGTGGTGAAGGAGGATTGGTTTTTTTTGTAAACCAGCCCCTCGTACTTCATTTCATTTTGTACAGCGGGTCTGACAGTGGTTCAACTCACTGATATTGCTGTCTTAGGCAGAATTTTGCCTAGCCAATCAGCGAACAGAGGGAGTGTTTGTGAGCAATGACACTGACTTGGTGTGCTATGTTTGTAATTGTAGTGCGTAGGCAGGCTAATGGCTAACTGCATATGTCACGACCAAACGTTAGCAACTGAATAAAGGCAGAGCCACTTGTTTTAAATTTCAGCAGAGTCCACACCTTCGGAAAGAAATCGTTTCACAATACAGCACTGCCAGTCTCTCTGTACAGAATGAAATGAAGTACGAGGGGCTGTTTTACCAGGCTAGGTCACAGACACAGACCCCTCGTTGAAGATCTCGCACAAATGTAAAGACATAATCCTGGCTGTGCATGCCATCTGTACCAAACAACAAACCGACAATGACTTGTTTGCTGTTTGAATGGAAATCCTAATAGTTAGTTCAGTTTGTTATGTACTTACATGAAACTGCTCATCATCTGTTTGGTGTCCTCTGAACTACGCGAGTTGGCAAAACTGATGAAGGAGCAGTACACTGCGATCCACGCACACCACTTCAGCTGCAGAAGGAGAAAAAAAAACAATTAAATTAGGACAAAACAGCGCTACTCAAGCCACAGGACATCCTATGTTATCTTTGCTAATGCATATAATTTTGGTGTTATGGTCTGTCTAATGTTTTGAAATGGCATTTGTCAGCATTTATTGGCCTGTAACAGGTAAGTGACTAGTCAGGCCAGCCTAGCCTGGTAAACCAGACCCTCCTACTTCACAATGAAATTAAGTACGAAGGGCTGGTTTACCAGGCTAAGGCCAGCGTGCTTCTGATGTGTAAACAGTTAAGAAGGGTCACCTTGAGCATCAGGCCACACATGCTAAAGATCATGCCCAGCAGGTTCATGTAGTCAGGTGTGGGGTCCTCCATGGTGGGGTTTGTCTCTGTGCTGGGAGGTTTGTAGCTTCAGAGATGAAGAAAAAAAGAAACATTAGGCATAAGTGACAAGAGCCAAGTCTCAATATTTGAGTTGAGACTTTACAGGATGGCACTTGACTTAATACGTTTGATCAATGTTCAAATCAAATGTCACTACTACAGCTGACAGAGAAATACAAAGATTACAACAAGCCTGGGTCGAAAATTCACCGCATACTTCTGTTTTGTCGCCGGCAGTACATAGAATATATTAATCGCATTAGCTCGGGGTTCCGTTCAACAGCTATTAGCATAATCATTTTAACCACTAAGTAGCTGTTAGCCGAAAGGCAACGAGTCAATTCTGACTTCTGTTCACTTCGGCAGCATTAAACAAACTCACCGAAAAATTTTATTCTGTCGTCGTGGATCTGCCATGTTGTTAGATGACATAATATAAAATAACAACTATCTTCCGAATCTACTACGAGGATTAAATACCACTTTGACTTGCCCAGCTGATCAGGAAAAGGACAGGTGGACGGTTCCGATTGGAAAAGCTACTATACGCATTTCAAAGTAAAGGTCATCGAATAATTTTGTTTGTTTGGTGTTGGGATTGCTGTATTGCAAAAGGGCTGAAACTTTTATTATGACAGGAGTGTAATGTCCCAGCGTTCATTGCGCTACATCCCGGGACTCGCGAGGTTTTGGTAAAAAAACAATCTAGCATGCTTTAGCAAGCCCCACAAATTTGTTAATGTTTTAGGTTTTGATGTGAATATAAAGTGTGGTAGAAGTTTTCAAAAGTTAAATATAGTAAGGTCGTGTCTTTAAACTACCATTAAGATGACGGAATGATCTCCTAGGTGAACTACAGGTGGAAAAATGGCATTCCCACAGCCACTACCTCAGCCTCCGCAGCTTCCACGGCATCTCCACCGAACCATTGATTGTCAACAAGGGGCAGTCAGAGCTGTGCGTTTCAACGGTGAGGCAAATGTCACACATGAGTATTCTCTCTGCAAGATATAATTTACATATCTGACCTTCCTAAATATTATACATGCTACTAATCATTACGACTTTCCACCTTTTCAGCTGATGGGAACTATCTGTTCAGTTGTGGCAGTGACAAGTCGTTAAAGCTTTGGAGTGTCAGTAGGGGCACCTTGCTGAAGACCTACAGTGGCCATGGCTACGAGGTCCTAGATGCAGATGGGTTAGTAGCTAATAGCTATACTTATAAATAAAAACTACACTCCTGATGATGGCATGGGTGGAAACACTTATGAGTACTGCTGAGTGTCTGTAACGTTTCCCACCTTTTCTTCTCTGTCTTGTAGATCTTTCGACAACAGCCAGATCTGTTCCTGCAGCTCAGATAAGACCGTGATCCTGTGGGACGTGGCATCAGGTCAAGTGACCCGCAAACTGAGAGGCCATGTCGGAGTGAGTCATCACTAGTTCCAGTGAAATACAGTTGTGCTCATAAGTTTACATACCCTGGCAGAATTGATTATTTATTAACCTTTTTTTTCTTCAGAAAATAATTTGGGTAGTTTCTGTTGTCATTGTAATTTAAATAAAGTAAACACAGGTGTTTGACAATAATTGCCAATTCAGCCAACCACTAACCATGAGTGAAAAAACGTTTTTGTGTTATCATTCATATCCTCTAAAAACTATTAAGAATCCATTAATTGTTCCAGGGTATGTAAACCTATCAGCACAACTGTAGATGTGTAAACGGTTATTTTTGTCATAGATTTTAATACTTTTCTGTCCCCCACGGCTGTCTGCAGAAAGTCAACTGTGTGCAATTCAATGACGAGGCCTCAGTGATTCTGTCAGGTAAGGACACTGTGGACCCCCTTTAACACCAGACAACACGTTGGCTATTGCTAAAACTTGACAGGAGGCGTGAAACAGATTCACCTGATGTCTAGGTTCTATTGATGGGATGGTCCGATGCTGGGACACTCGCTCACGGAGAATGGAGCCCATTCAAATTCTGGACGACGCCCGGGATGGAGTCAGCAGCCTGAAGGTGTCAGAGCATGAAGTTCTAACTGGGTCAGTACCTTTTATAATGAATGGGCATTAGAGTTGACATCCCACACCTTTGCACATTACCAATGTTTAAATTACAGTGTTCTGCCATTCTGCTGGTTATTTGAAAGAGGTGCACACATCCAAAAAAATATAATCACAGGTGCTAGACAAGTGTAGCAAGTATTTTAAAAGAGGTGCTCTACACACTGTTTTGCTCCAGGAAAAGATTTTATTTAAAAAAGGCCTGATGAAGATCTGATGGGATTAAAACGTTGCCTTGTTTTTGTTTGTTTTTTTTTTTAAATAAAATCTTTTTCTGCAGCAAAACAGTGTGCAGACCACGTCTTGTGAAATATTGTTATATAGATATGCCATGAAATGCTGCATTACACTTACAGTTGTCTTGGACTGTATCCATGTTCTCTAGTTCTGTGGATGGGAGAGTGAGGCTTTATGACCTGCGGATGGGGCAACTGCATGTGGACTTCATTGGCAGTAAGTGTCTTAATGATGTGCATCTCTTCGCATGGATCTCAAGTCTGTGACCATTGTATTCTGTTGTTCTGCAATGTACTTTGTGAAACACACTTGTGAGGAGTTTTATGTGAGAGACCAGTCAAATAAAAAAAGGTAAAAGAAAAAAATTGTGTGGATTATTAGAAGTGACGGAAATTTAGGGCATTCGATCACTTATGTGCTGTATACATCACACCCTCCACCAAACAAGCTGTCCATTAATAGTAATGAATTTCTGCCTTGCCTGGCACAACTGACCTAGCCTGGTAAACCCGCCCCTCGTACTTCATTTCATTTCTTGCAGAGGGTCTGGAACAGAGACCGTCAGAAACGATTTGCTGGAGGTGTGGACTCTGCTGGAGTTTTAAAAAAGTGCCTCTGCCTTTACCCAATCGCTAACGCCTGGTCGTCACTTATGCAATTAGCCTACCTACGCACTACAATTTAAATGTAGCACACAAGGGCAACGTCACAGCTAACGAACACACCTTCTGTTCGCTGATTGGACCGTACTTTCTGCGACTTGCCAAATGCTCCTCAAGAGACTCCGGTCCAGACCCTCTGCACGAAATGAAATGAAGTACGAGGGGCGGGTTTACCAGGCTACAACTGACCAGAGTCTACAGGCTTCATCACTTTTGATCTACTGTGTACTCCTCAGTGGAGAATGCAACCCGGATTCAGAAGCTACAATATAGTACCACATACTCCACATCACCTGGTTTTCCCTTTCGATAATGAACTCCTCTACCTGGCCAAATAAAATCTGCACTGGATTGTAGCATCTGAAGCCTGGTTGCCTGTAACTGAGAGAGTGTAAGCATTCCCTGCATTGTGTACAGTAACGGTGTGTTTGTTTGCCACAGGCCCCATCACCTGCGTGTGCTTCACCCAGGACGGCCAGTGCACCCTGTCCTCCACCCTGGACTCCACGCTCCGTCTGCTGGACAAGAGCACCGGAGAGATGCTGGGAGAGTGAGTAGTGCACCCATTCCTTGTCCTGTCATTGGGTAATACTAACCGACATACCCTTCACCACCACAGACCATCCTCCTTGTCCTGTGTTGGGTCCTAACCAGTCGGGAAAGTCGGGAAAGTGGATGTGCTCAACTCCAAACAATGAAGTCTTTGGGTGGGCAAAAAGAACAGTAACTGGATCGAAGAAAAATAAATGCACACTCAAGTACTATTTTTTTATGAATTATTAAACTGACCCCAATGTCCAAGACGGACGTGTTTTGGGCAAAAAGCCATCCTCTGTGTCTTGTACTGACACTGAGGAAGATTTTTTTCCTAATTGTGTCCATCACATGCTGACATGCTGTTAGTTTAATAAATTGTAAGAAATAGTACTCGAGAGTGTGTTTATTTTTCTTTGTCCCAGCCAATCCTATCCTGTGCCACTGTTAAACCTCTGCATTGTCTCTGCTCACAGGTACACTGGGCACCAGAACAAGAGCTACAAGATGGACTGCAGCCTGTCCAATAAGGACACGCATGTGGTGAGCTGCTCAGAGGAGGGACATGTGTACTACTGGGACCTCGTGGAGGTGAGAACGCTGTGAAGTACACAAGAATAGAAATATAGAGTAAGAGATTATTATTGCCTGGGTGGTGAGAGACATTTCAATGCGAAATCCCCCAAACCAAAGGTTTGTTTACTTTCATGGGGATAACTTCGTCTTCACTGAGCAAAGCCACGTTTTTAGTGGAGCAGGAACAGAAATGGCTGATGATTGGCACTATGCCGATAATAGGATCACTTCCGCTATATATGTACCATAAAGATATCATTTATAGTAGTATAGTACAGTTGGACTGCAACAAATGATTGTGTTTACAGTTGATTAAGCTGTGGATTATTTTCTCAATCAATTAGTTGTTCGGTCTATAAATTGTCAAAATGGTGGAAAGCACTGGTCTGTGTTTCACAAAGCCAAGGGTGACATCCTGGAATATGTTGTTTGATTCATATTCCCCTTACCGAGGGAACAAGAAAATATAAGAAGCTGATATTGGAGAATGCACATACATAAAAAAAACATTAATGTTCAAAATGACTAATCAATTATTTAAAAAGGTGACAAATATATTAGTCAGTTAACCAAGTACCAGTTGTTCCCACTCTACCACAGTACAGTATGGTACATAAGAAGTAGTCAATAAGGAAGGGCAGTTAAAGCAACACTAAGTAGTTTTCGTCTTCAGTTGCCCTACAGGTTGGAAACCGGAATTGTCTCTCATTTGAACTACAGAGAGACAGTCTGCTCCTCCCCACTTACTTAGTGCAGTTATTGCCCATGGAGGGTGGAAAAGCAAATTCAGAAGTGCCTTTCACCAAGTTACAAGTTGATATACCACTGAAACGATTGTGGAAACATAATTTTAAGGTTAAACAAGCGCAATCAGAGATGGCAACCAGGTCCCCCATGTGGGCGGACCGAAACACGGACACACACACTCGGACACACACACACATGGACACACACACACACGGACACACACACGGACAGGGTCATTGCAATACCAGGTCAGTCCCTCCGTCGACCTGGTAAAAAAACGACTTAGCGTTGCTTTAACCTCCGACCGGAGATAAGGACTGACCTCTACATGTGTCTTCACAAAAAAAAAACACACTGAAAACATTAATGTTTAAAATGACTAATCAACTATTTAAAAAAGTGATAAAATCAGTTAACCAAGTACCAGTTGTTGCAGTTCTAGAACAGTATCACATATCAAGTAGACAGTCAGGAAGGGCAGTTGACCTTTAACCTTCGACCAGAGGTAAGGACTGACCTCTACACCTGTCTTCACAGGGGTCCGTCGCACTGAAGCTCCCGGTTGGTAAGGGGGTCGTCCAGTCTCTGTCCTTCCACCCCACGGATCCACTGCTCCTCACCGCTACGGAAGGGCGCGTGCAGGTGTGGGGAGGAGAGCCACTGGAGACAAGTGAAGATGGCACAGAGACTTAAGATATTACTTGTGTAAAATATTGCACAAAGTTTGAGATCGGACCTCTAAATCACACTTGATATTTTTTTTATTGACCCAAGTGATTTTTTTTTTTTTTTTTTTTTGGGAAAATGTGTTCAATATTTTGTGTACCCACCTATTTTTGAATAATAAAGTTTTGTATATAAAATGAAGTGCTAATTTGACTACTGCCATTGATTGTAAGTCATGTTTACCATACAGCTGGGCCATATAAAATAATCCCTGAAATAAATCACCCTCTCCTTTTACTGGCCAGACCTTGGCTTGTCCAGTTTTGATATAACAAATATACCAACGAAAATAATCAATGGATTGAATAGCTTACCTGGTCTTCATGCATCATTATACGTGGTGAAGGCCATGAAGGGCAATCCAAGTCTTAACTCACTAATGGTACAGATGTAGTCTGTTATCCATGCACTGGACTTTGACTAGGCTCAACATCCAATTTATGGGTGATTGTCCTTACCGACCCAGACAGCACAGTCAAAAAAACAGGCCCTGTCTGGCCCCTAAATGAAGACTTCTAGTCAGATGATTCTCCAAAACGTCTCGATCGGAGCATGGGACATGGTCGTTATTTCTCTAAGCCAAATATTCCTGTAAAAAGAACAAAAACAAAAGAAAAGAAAAAAACACCTGCAGAAAAAATGAACACATCGCCTTACTCATCAGTGTACTGTGCTTTCCTTTCAGGCAAGTGAACTGTAGGGTGAGCTCAGGTAAAATGGGACATCAGCTAAAATGGGACAAATAAGGTTTTAAACCTTTATCTCTTTAAATATCAGCAGGAAATAAAAGGACATGTTATTATATTGTTACTGCAGTTGTCATTTACAATATATATCATTTTCATTGGGCTAAAGTATCATAGATGGGAGGAGGCAAGGTTTAAAAAAATCAGTGGAGCCAAAACTTCCAAGGTGAGCCCCTGACATGTCATTTCTGTCTTCATGATTATAAGACTATTGTAGCGGAAACGATAAGAATATAACTCAAAACATGATTGAAATGTGTATTATAATATGTTAGATTTCGCTTAACGTCAAAATAATGTGGCTTTCTGATTTACTTTTTTAATGATAAGAGTTTAGTTACTAAGTGGTGCTTCAGCTAATTGGAACACACATACACAAAGTAGTTTGTTTTATTGATGTTGGATATCTGCGATCAACCAAAAAGTGTCCCAATTTACCTGATTTCACCCTATGTTTCTACAGACCTAGCCTTTACCCATCATGTACCACAACAACAAAAAGCCATTCAGTTCTCCCAAAAGTTTTTTATTCCTCTTTATCAAATCAAAAAACAACCTTCATTGCTAATTACACTCCATATGCTCACGAGGCATCTCAAGGACTTTGAGGGAAATGTACAGCCAAACTGATATCATTTCAACTTCCAGCAGCCGCAGCTACTGTAGCTTTTTGCCTCATCTGCTGTATAAAAAGGAAATGGAAAACATGAAAAACAACCAATTTACAAAAAAAAAAAAAAATGTCATGTGTTGTCATTTCATTTCAGCAGGTGAATTTGCATTGATGCTCAATATAAGTTGTTACAGGTTAATGAGAACCAGTAATTAATCTTTAAAAAGTGTAGTCATCAGTGTTATAGTTTAGAGGTTCTACGAAGAGGGATTAATAAATTAATAAATTAACCAATTGATCGACCAGTCGCTACACTCTTTGACCACAGCTACATCTAAGGTGTTCAAGTGGACCTACTGTTTGTGATTTTCGCTTTTATCACAAATCCTTCCTGAGCAAAACAACTTTGCACAGACACACACTTGCTTGCACACTTCGGACACGCGCACACATATCACACAAACATTACACGTTCACATTTTACCATCAGCCACAATGTATCAGGAACCATATATAAAAAAAACTACTACCGGTAGTCACCCCAATATCAACATCCACTGTGAAAAAAAACAAGCTGTATGAATAGCAGGCCAGAATGGCGAAATCGCGAGATGTAGACCAAAACAGGCTATCTGATGCATGAAGACCACATCATGGATAGATTGAAGTGGTTTTTTTTTTTTACCCAGAATTCATGTGGGAATTTCACTCCTTGCAGATGATAATCTACAGTTCAAAGTGTCTTATTTTTCTCTACTGACTGTAATGCACTCAGTGTCCTTGATGAAGACGATAAAGAATGTCTTCGAATCACACTTGGCCTCGAGCAGCATATTCACACAACCAGGCTTCACGTTCTTCAACTCTTTCATCTGGATGGTGGACAGATAGTAGAGTTTTTTCAAAGGCGAAAACAAAGACAGCCTTCTGGAGTAGGGACCCGTGTGGTCATCTCACACCCTGCAGTCTGGTGAAGCTGGTAGAGGACTGAGGGTGTGTGTGTGTGGGGGGTGGAACTAACTGGGCTCAGCAGTGGTGGTGGTGGTGGTGGTGGTGGTGATGGTAGTGATTGATGGCAGGTGGCTAGGAGAGGGATGGGACTAGGTGAGGAGGTGGAGAGATCACGTGCGGCGCATCTTGGGCCTCTTGGCTTGGCGTTTGGGGTCGTCCACGGCGAGGCTCTCTCCGCTAGCCTGGCTGAGGGAGCGCACTCCCTGCACACGGCTCACCAGCTGCAGCAGCAGGGGGATCACCTGGGGGAGGGTGGAGGAGGTGAAGAGAGACATTTAGAGTAATGATAAGCAAAATGCCTTTTCTTTTAAAGCTACTACACAGCGGAATCCATTAACAGATGATAAAAACAGCTGCAGTTCCATCAAGTGCTTCCTTCAAATCAAAATTGAAAATTTATCTGAAGACCACTCAAATCTGTAACCACTGATTTATTCCACTTTGTGTGTGTGTTTGTAAGAAAGAGAGTGGCGGTTGGGGGTGCCTGGTTTTTTTTTCTGCCTTGTCAGGGGACTGCAGATGTGAATTAGCCTGAGGCCAACTCTGGTACAATGCATCAAATGGCAACATTTATGCTTAAAAATGTACATGGTCCCTAAAAAATAAAATATATGACAAAAAAAGGATGTTGTAACCCACTTCTCATCTAATCACAAAAACAGGTTTGCAGACAGTTTTCCCTTCAGTATTAACTGCTGCTGTTGCAAAGCTAGTAATATCAGTATCATATATCAGTATTTGTTTTCTTGTTTTTTCGTTTTGAAGTATTATTTGTTGCCGGCCTGGCTGAGGGAGCGCGCGCTAGTGCTGTGCTAAAAAAATCAATACAGCGATATATATCGATATTTTAAAAAACGATATAATATCGATTTTCTGGCTAATAATATCGATACACTCCCCAGTAGCTACTGCACAGAGAAATGCACTATTGATTCTAAACCAAAATGTAGTGAAAGTACTTTGTTCAGTACAAATGTACATTAGCCATATTGTATTCTTTTGCACAAATAGTTTTTATAAGTTGACTACAGGTACCTAGTGAGACTGGGCACCTTTTCTGTGACATGAAGGGAGACATGTAGCGTAAGCAGGTCTATTATCGGCCAGGTGGTGAGAGATGTTATTAATCCTTTTGCTTATTGTTCAAATTAACTTAGCAACTATATCTTGTACGTTGTCTTTTTGTCTTTACTGTGCTGCCTTCTTGACAAGGGCTCACACAATTTTATTTCCTGATAAAATAAAGTGTAAAGAAAAATAAATGAATCAAATTAAATAATAAATGTATTCCTTTTTCGCCTAAGTGTCCCATTCCTCAGCAGAGGTGGGGATGCAGTCATGCTCATGTACACTCTTGTTACAAAGTTAATTTGGCCAATTTGAATTTAACTTTACATTTATACTTGTGCCTTTTCCACTTTTGTTAAATTGTTGGAGAGAAGAGTGTATGAAAGCCATAGCTTGAGGTTAACAGGGACATTTCTGTTAATCACCTCACAGATGTTTCAGTGGGAAGTGTGGGGACAGGTTAATGAATAAGGCAAACACTTTTTTTTAATCGCCTCACAAACATTTCAGCTAAGAAGTGCTTTTTCCAGCATGATGATGATGAAACAATGTTTCCAAATTCAAGAATTTAGAAATGAAGGACATATTTCTCATCTACTCCTAACATATTACGTTACAACCTAATGTGTGAGAGAATCTGTGTAGTCCCTCAATAATGTAGGCACTATCACGTATCTCTCTTGTCCATACTGTGTTCTAATAGTTGCGTGTATCACCAATTGTTCCCCGTGAAACGTTGTCTCGTCTCACTATGTACTGTGTATATGGTTGAAACGACAATAAAAACCTACTTGACTTGACTACAATGTACCAGTACCACAACTATAATTGTTAATGCATTTTACTTGAAATCTTACAACCCTGGGCTAAACAGAAGCACCACCTTTGATACTGAAGTTTGAATTCCTCGCCACTGAAAAATAAAATACAATGGCAGAACAAAAATACCCTTTCATGGTTGTACGCGGCTAGCAACAGCAACAATGTGAGAGGAAGAGCAATGTAGGACCCCTGTGCCACATCTTGGTCTGGGACTTTCCTCTGCAGAAGACAAAAACACAAAGTAAGACAACTCCATCAGTCTAATCCTAAAGATACTGCTTCTTAAAGCACACTTCTACTGTATTACAGTACTGCACTAAGAGCCTGTTCACACTAGTCATTTAAATGTGTTTTGGGTAAATCTGACTGCAAGTGGCTCATTCTAAGGACAGGTGTGAACAATGACCAAAACGCTTCGGAATCTAAATGCTCAAACCAGATGTGGTGGTGGTTTAAAACGTGTGTATCCACATATGTTCTGTAGTATGAATGCTCAATGTGTCTTGATGCGTCTTTGACCATGACTTAAGAGACCAATACAATTCTAAAGGTACATTCTAAAGGCAAAACCGATTGCAAGTGATCCGCCTAGACACATTCAGCTCTGAAAATAAATTGAGAGACCATGCAATTTTTCCTAAAATCAGCATTTCAATATGTAACAGCCATTCCTCTCCAGTGTAAGTTGAATTTGGAATTTGGGAATGTTGTCAGTAGTTTACAGAATAAAACAAAAATGTTCACTTTACTCACACATATACCTATAAAAATAGCTAAATCAGAGAAACTGATAACTTTACAGTGGTCCCTAATTTTTTTTTCCAGAGCTGTATTACAACACTGGTGTGAACAAAATGCGTCTTGGCTGAACACTTGCAATCAGATTTACCCAAGACACATCCTACTGACTAATGTGAAGGGGCTCTAAGGCAGATGGCGGGAGGGGGCTGCAGACAGACGGCCAGGTCTGAGGAGCTAAGGAGCTTACGGAGGGGTTGAAGTTCAGGGTGACGTGCTTGTGGTATCCCGTGGCCGTGAAGGACACCTGGGGGAGGGTGTAGTCGTACTGGGAGCGGGAGAGGGAGGTGTCCAGCATCAGCACGTAGCTCTGCGGAGGACAGGAGGGACAGAACAGGAAGTAAGAACAAGAGGAAACAGGAAGTTACAGTCTTCTGAAACATTAGAACATCAGAGTAGAATCTGCTCAAAATACAGACTGTTCTGGAGGACAAAAAAAAAAAAAAGTAAAACATTTTTAAATATATAACAGGTTTTAGTGGAGAGGGGAAAAAAATCGGACACTTCAGTGCAATGCCATTATGAAATGCGACAGTTTGAACTAAATTTCACATGGCAACGCCCTGGCACTTCTGAATTGGAAGCAGTGACCCAAACCACCTCCGTTTTTCGCCGAAGTGACAGAATGCGTCATACCTCTCCGTCTCTCTTCAGTGGGGTGAAGTGGAAGAAAAAGGCCTGTCCCAGAGACACACTCTGCACTGGGTTATCCAGATTGTCATTCTTATAGAGCTTCACCTGGCATAGGAAAGACAAAGGCATACACATTACAAACAATACACAAATATGCTCTTTAAAAGACCGTATGTCCGTATTTGTATACGTATATGTAAATCAAAAGAAATGCAAAAAAAAAACAAAGAGGAAGTCTGTACACTTTAGCTCACAAAGCAAAATATTTTATTTAGTTTCCAAACAAATGGATACTTGGATACTTTACTAAGTCCAGCAGCTATTTATAACAAATGTGCACACCTGTTGATCACTAATCATGAGAAATGTATAATGTGTACTGGAAAAGGTACTACACTGCATTTCGTACAGAGGGTCTCTGGCTCTGCTTCCATTGACATGGTTGTCTCAGGCAGCATCTTGCCTGACCAATCAGCAAACAGAGGGTGTGTTCATGAGCGATGACGTCGACTTTGTGTGCTACATTTAAATTGTAGTGTGTAGGCAGGCTTATAGCCAGGCTAATTGCATGTATCACGATCAGACGTTAGCAATTGGGTAAAGGCAGATCCAATTGTTTTAAACTATAGCAGAGTCTACACCTTCAGGAAGAAATTGTTCACTGATTGGTCAGGAAAGATGCTGCCTGAGACAACCAAGTCAATGGAAGCACAGCCAGACCCTCTGTACGAAATGCAGTGTAGTACGAGGGGCTGGTTTACCAGGCTAGGGAAAGGGCACATAATTCATGAGAAATGTAGTACAGGAGTATCAAATACCAAGCCTACTAACAGCCATTGCACAGGTCCACTGCAGGGCACTTACCCACAGAGAGGACAGGTGCTCAGGTGGGGTGATGATGTTTCCGCTGAGGTCAAACTGGTTGATCTGTCGGAACGCGATGATGTTGACCCCCTCGACGTCACTGCTGGCAACCTGTGGTCACCATTCAACAAACAACAGACTGAGTCAGCCATGTTTTAATCATCTCAGTGAAGGTGTGGAGGATTATTTTAGGCACACAACACCAATGATGGTGATGATGAATCTCCATCTATGAGACTCTGGGCTTGGTCGAAATGACTGGCTGGCTGAGTGGCTGGCTTAAAGCAATGCCTTCTGGACTTGAAATAGTGACGTTTTTGGACAATCTTATCCGAACGTCACCGTACCAACCCATGTAGTATGGTGACGTTCGGGCAAGATTGTCCAAAAACATCACTATTTAGTCCAGAATGCATTATTTTAAGCCAGTTTATCAATCAGCCAGTCGTTTCAAACAAGCCCAAAGTCTCAGTGGGTCTTTCCATTGTCGGTCATGTCATGCCTTCTTGTTGCTCACCTCGATTGGTCGGTGCTGGGGCAGTGCTCGCTCGATGTGGTTGTTGCCCTCGGCCCTCAGCTGGATGAGATACTTGCACCCAGGCTAGAGGACACAACGTTACAGAGAAAACATTACAGAAAACACATCACACACTTAGTGTTAATATCCACTATCTTTCTCACAACCCTATTACAGCACTAAGCTGACTGAACTGAAATGAAACACTGAAATGAAAAATACTATTACTGACAAAACACAATAAGCTGTAGGGTGCTCAATGAGGGAAATTTTCTAGAAGCAGTGTAAGAGGCAAACACCTTATTTTATTGTGTCATTACAAAAAAAAGAAAAAAGAAAAAAAAAGAAACCTCATCTTGCAGCGTCATCACAGACTACCAGCAATATAACTTACCACCAGCTCTTTCAGTGTTGTGCTTCGCTACAAGTATCACTCACGTTAGGGCTGGGCGATATGGCTGAAATCTGTATCACGATATAAGTGTTTCATATCGGTCGATATCGATAATTATTGAAACATTGTGTAACCTATTTAAAAGTAACAGGAGGGAAAAATCTATTCATTTTTATTTTTTTAACTTAACCTTCCTCTGACAGGCAATAAGCATTCAGGCAAAATGACTGTCAAAACACGTTCAATGTTACGATCACAATGAAAACTGAGTGATCCGAGAAAGCTCCGGCTGTCTGAACAGTGTGAACACATTAGGATAAGTGGTTTTGATAAAGTGGTATTGTATCATTGAAAATATATCGATATGGCGATATAGTGTCAAATACATATCGATATAAATATTACGATACGATATTACGATAATATCGATATATCGCCCAGCCCTAACTCACGTACAAGCGTAAGTATCTGGACGTCACTGTAGCTCTTCTACCTCAGCTGGGGTCGTTTACTCACCAGCAGGCCGCGAAGTCTGAAGCGGCCGTCGTCGTCGGTGACCGTGTCCTCGCTGTAGATGCTGCACTCCCCCTGGCCCACCGCCTCCACCGCCACACCCGGCTCAGCGTCGCCACTCAGGGACTGCACTGCGCCATAGCAGCTACGGGGGCACAGTTACATAACGACTGAGGACCAATCAATCCAACCAATCAAAACAGCTACACATGTGGATCAGCTGAGCTGCAGAGCAAGTTAAAACTGGAACAGGTGTGTGGGGTGGGGAGAGTGGGCTCTTACACCCATACTCTGTGTGAAAAATGTGTGCGCCTCTGTTCAATATTTAACAAAAATTACATTAAAGAAGAGGAGTTACGGAGGGGTTGACAGAAAGTCTTTCTAAAACATTATGTTTTTATGAAAATATCCGTAAAACCCTAAAGGCTCAATGCAAGTGTGCTAAATAACCCAAGACTGTGCATCACTTGCCACAGAACGATTGTGGAACCCGACTTGTAACTCCCACTCCTGCCATTGCTGTGTGTGTGAAGGCCCATGTTGTAGGCGGGCTCTTACCTGTAGGCCGTCTTGAAGCCCGTGATGGTGATCTGGAGGTTCTGGCCCTCCTCGATGGTGATCATCTGGGAGGCGGGCTCAAAGCGGAACTCCTTCATCATGGGCTTGAAGTAGTACTGACCCGGACTCTGAGATTAAGGAGAGGAAAAGAAAAGTGTGTGATAGGGTTGACATGAATGTAATGTACGTGTATGTTTGTGTGTGGGTCTGGGTGTAAATGAAACTGATATAAAAAAAAAATAAACATGTCAGTGAACCAAACAGATGACTTCATAAGATTTACATGCACACATTTTGCTAGCTAAAACTAGAACCACCAACTGTCATTCATAGCTTCTATTAAAGTGTAATAAACACACATAATTTATACAACATATGGGAATGCATGAGGATGTGTTATGGAGGACTAGCCTGATAAGAAGGCTGACAATGATAAATAGATGGATAGACGAATGAAGGCTGTTACCAGGTTGTTGAAGGTGAGGAAGCCAGTGTCCTGGGTGAGAAGGTTGGACCGGAAGTTTCCTCCGCTGAGGGAGAGCAGCACCCCAGACAGGGGCTGGCCTTCCTCCGCCTTAATCTGGAGAGAGACGATGGAGCACACAGTGAACAAAACCGTAATGAACATGAGAAACCACACGAGAATGTCAGCAGTCTTAAAACTGTTTGTCGTCACATTCTCTTGTTTGCAGTCTCTCCGGTTTGAAAACAAATCAAAACACTTTGAACACAGCAAGATGCGTGCTGGGACTGCAATTTACGTGGACAAATAAATGCTTCTGTCATTAGTTAGCTCAACACCATTTTCAATATCTGTGCGAAAATAGAAAAGCTTACCTCAGTAAATTTGAAAAACTAGCTTACCACAGCAGGCTACACTGTCCTTCTTACAGTGTGCATGGCAAATTGCTAATGTAAATACACACTTGTCTGAAATGTTCTCTTGCTCACTACATTGTGTCCTATATGGATCTGAGGTGCACTGTTTTAAACCCGATGGAATTCTCTTTTCCGATTGGCTGATGAGGTGGGAATTAACTTTGTATAACTGGCTACCTAGTAGATCTCAAAAATTTGAATCACCGTTCTACGTCAATGCGCTTATGAATTGTAGCCATGACAACTCCAGTAGCCAAATTAATGGTTAAATGACTATTCCACACACTACTTTTTCTTAACGGGTGATATAAAGTATCAAATCAACCATGTATTTCGGTAGTTTGTGAATATAACATCAGATCGTAAATACAAACGGGAGATAAACGGAATAACGGCCTTCGAGGTGACCAGTTCCATGAAAATAATAACTTGGCAGAGGCAACTCCACTCAGCTTCGCGTTATCCCTTACACAGTGTACTATATAGCCAACGAGGAAACATTTCGGACTAAGCATTGGACTATCTCCTATGACAATTGTGACGTCAAAATGACGTCAGTGCACATCTGGCGCGACGTTCTCAAGCGCATATTTGCCGATTTTTTGTAACTTGCGCGCAGCAGCCCCATTGAAAACAATAGGCAATGGCTAGTCTGGTTTCAGCTAACTTTAGCCTAGTAACTACCAGCCTAAACATGTATTTTCCATTGCTACAAATCAGCTAATATTACAGGAAACTCACAAGAAATACAAACACTGACTAAAAACTTTTAGGATTTTGTTCAGTTTTATCCACAAACCAACTTAGGTGCAAACCTGCAGTTCGTTTATTAAACTAAATTTTTGCCTTATCCTATCATCACTCATAAGGTCTTATAAAGCTGAAAACACTATAAATATACACACTGACTCAAACTTTTCGGATTTATCCAGTTTAATTCCCAAATCATGATGTAAACCTGCAATTCAGTCATGTTTCACTCCTCTGACACGCAAGGTTCCCGAACTACTGTGGCATTTGACACTTCTGACGAGAAGAGGATTGCCGTGTGTGTCGAATGATGTATATATGGGCGCGCGGCGCTGTGACATCACTTCTGCGCGCGCACTTCTGCGCGCACTTCTGCGCGCGGCGAGTATATCCCTAGCTTAACAATGCTGACGAGTGTTTGTGTACCTCAAAAGTGACCCCTGCCAGGGCGAAGGCCTTGAAGTCTCCTGAGGTGGCCTCCACTGGGGTGAGGACGAAGCCCTCTTTGGTGGCACTGATGTCGTACTCCTGGTCACTGTGCAGGGGGCCCACACTGGGGGGGGGCAACAAGCAAGCAGGTTGGAGAGTGAGTAGGTGAGGTGCATATATAGGTCCATATATAAAACCTGTTCAGTCGTCTGTGTTTCTAAGGTCAGCAGTTGTCAGTATTCTATGACTGTACAAAAAAACTCACTATTGCACTATCCACAGGTTAGCAGTGGAAATACAGTCAACTGACTTGAGTTCATCTGCAAAGCATGAAGTGGTTTTGTATAAACATTTAGAAATTCTTGTCATTTCATTTTCTGTCAAACCCCACAAAACTGACCCCCCAACAAACCCCCCCTCCCTCTTCTTATTTTTAAATTTCATCGATGGGATTTCCCATGTTAATTCTTTTTTGAGGTAACCAATAAACCAATTTTTTCACCAAGAAAAGAATCACCTCGAGGCAGTGTAAACATTTCAGGCCGATACATTCATGAATGAGTTATTTTGCTAACAAACAAACAAACAGACAGACAGATAAACGCTGACAACAACACAACCTCCTTCTTGGCAGAGATAATAAACAGCCTGAGGGAACATCATCATCATCAAACAGCCAATGAGAGCTCTGTCTGACCTGTAGGCGCCGTTGTCGTCGGTGAGGACGGTGACGACAGGCTCGCTGGTTCCTCTCTGGGTGATGGAGATCTCCACCCCCTGCAGCTCCGGAGACACGCTCCCCTCCAGGAAGAGCCCCGCCCGGCCCACGATGTTCACTGTCCTCCCCGGACACGACTCTGCGGTGGGGGTAGAAGACACACTATCTATTAAATAGGTGAACCGAGTTAGAAGCAGTGATGGGAGACCTGGATTCAGAAACTACAATCTAGTCCAACACATTCCAAAGTACCTGGTTTCATCTGTGCACAGGTTATTCCATTAATTACATTTCAATAATTCACTCTTATACCTGGGCCAAGAGTTGTGCTAATTACAATCCGATGACAGTGAATGGCTAGAACAAATATGTGGTACTGGGCTATAGCTTTTGAAGCCAAGTTGCCCCCTGCTCTTTTTTCTGTTCCTGAACCTTACTTCCCTTTGACATGTCTATTCTTATGTTTGTCTAATGGAACAAATTACATTCAGAGCAGGCAGCCACAGTTTTTGCAGTCCGGTAGAAAAAGGCTGCATGGTGTGAGCATGACTTTAGTATTAAACAACAAATTGATTCTTTAAGGTGGCTAAACACCCGTAAACAAACACGGAACAAGATTAAATGGGGCTGCTGTACTGTACTCCTTACTAGCTGGTTTAAATTGATCGTTAAGCCAGAAATGACAAACCAACTCGCCTTCTAAAGCAATTAATTAATGAAACTTGACCTTCGGAATTTCAGGAGATCAATTATAATGTGAACAGAGCTGTGTGTTTAACTGCGCTGCCATCAGGCGGCCATCTACTGTACCTCCAGTGATGGTGGCCTCTACTTCTGGTGGGTAAAACAGGAGCTCCTTTGATGACGGGGTCACTGTGATCTTCTCTCCAGCTCTGCAGCAGAATGCGGGATAGCACCGTTATGATCAGACTTAATACTGCATGACCTCAAACATTAGAACTTTACAATTACACCAATAACCTAACACCATAAACACTATCCAAGGGCATTTGTGGTTCTTGCCATTGTCATAGGACAGGTTAACAAGGAGCCTACTGTGTTCTCAGCAAGTAATCGATATATAAACACCATACTATACCTACAGTCTACACCATTTTGTGGACCCCTAGCCTGGTAAACCATTTCATTTTGTACAGAGGGTCTGGAGTCGCTGCCGTTGAAATTCGTGTATGAGAACCGAGCAACTCCTAGCCAGTCACTGAACAGAGGGGGTGTTTGTGAGCCATTATGTTGACTTTGTGTGCTACATTTGAAGGTTGTTGCGTAGGCAGGCTAATTGCATACATGACAACCAAACGTTAACGATTGGGTAAAGGCAGAGCCACTTGTTTTAAACTTCAGCAGAGTTCACACCTCCAGGAAGAAATCATTTCTCAATGCAGTGACCCCAGACCCTCTGTACAAATTGAAATGAAGTATGAGGGGCTGGTTTAGCAGGCTAGTGGAGCCCCTGTGTCCCACAAGGCATCGGTGTGTGGGGGGTGTGTGCTACAGCACCTGGCCCAGTGGGAGAACTCGTAGTGGAAGGGCCCGGCGAGCTCGTCGGCCTTCTCCTGCATGGCAGGGCTCTCAGTCTCCCCGCGGCGCTCGCGTTCCTGCCTCCGTAGGGCGATCTCCTGCAGCTGCTGCTCCTGACGCTGCTCCTCCAGGGACCGCAGGGGGCCGAGCACCAGTGCAGGCTCGCTCTCTATGGACGACCTATGGGGCAGAGGAGACTACAGTTATGTATGGACATTTCATTATACATGTAGTATTTGGAAGACTCACGCTCTCTATGGGTGTCAATGGGGGAGAGGAGACCAGAGTTATGTATATATATATATATATATATATATATATATATATATATATATGCACACTCAATATACAGAGTATGTGGCAAGCCTGCTCTCTATGGATGATCTAAGTTTACAATATAATACAGAGTATTTAGCAGGCTCACTCTCTATGGAGGATCTTAAAAGGTGACCACATTGTACATTACTTAACAATAGGGCACAATATAATACATAACTATTTAGCAGACTCGTTTTCTATGGACGACTTAAGAGGGAGAGGAGACCAGAGTTACGTACATGTTATACTTTGTTATACAACAGTTTACAATATATTACAGCATGTTTATCAGGCTTTGCTGTCTCTGGGTGACCTGAGAGTAGGAGGAGAAGCACAGAGTGAGGTGTGTGTTATATTGCATTATACAACAGTGTGCTGTACTCACTTGAGGGTGACTGTGACGTCCAGTAGTTTGTCAGTGGTGATGAGTCCTGTCATGTGATGCCTGACTGCAGTGAGGGTGAGGATGCTGGGGGCAGACCTAAGGCACAGAGAGAGAGAGCGAGAGAGAGAGAGAGAGAAAGAGAGAGAGAGAGAGAGAGAGAGAGAGAGAGCGAGAGACAGAGTGCAATAGAAACATGGACATCTACGGTTATTACAACTTACAAAACGTCAGATTTACAACACCTCCGCAACTCTTATAAATATCTGGTGCCTGTTGCAAATAGAATTATTGTAAGTAGACTGGCAGTAAGTAGACATTTATCATTAGCAATGCATCTGAAATGATTTTTACTTTTTACTGAAATTATTTATACTTTCGCCCCCCAATCTTCATGAGTTGCTTCTATGGGGACATAATATTATTAAAATTAATAAATATAATTTTTTGCTCCCAATTCTCTTAAGTTGCTTCTCGTTGTACTGTAGTGGTGTAGAGTTTCAATAGCATCTTATTCTGGTACACCATAGCTGATATCGTCGGGGGTGAATTATACGTACGTGTCATAAGTGTAATAGTCCTGCTCAAACTGATGACAGGAGCGTGGGGTCACTTTGTAGACACCTACAGAGACATGAGAATACTGTTAATCTACAATCACATCGGAAGGGTGTGATTTAAAACTACTGAAAACTAGAGAGATCACAGAGACATCTGCAATATATTTTCATGTTACCACACCTGGTTTGGAAAGGCAGAAGCGATTGACGCCCTTGGAAAGGTTGTAAACACCAACAATCTCAGGCTTGGTGACATCCTGGAAGAATTCCTGTAGAGGCAAACAGATTATGTAAAGATACATAGCTAGCTGTGGAAGTGGACTTCACTAAAGAACACTGAAATTCCTAGGCTGAGAGGAAAACAACCATTTTGGAAGATTGGTGAGCCCTTCTTTAACTATGTTTTAACTCAACAGTATGTTTTTAAACTGCATGTCATTCAGCAGACCCTCAGACCCTCTTATCCAGAGTGACTTAAGAGTGAAACTACTACAGGGACAGCCACCCTGGAGCAATGTGGTGTTAAGTGTCTTGCTCAGGGGCAGGTGGTCAGGATTTGGCTGGTTAGCTTTAGCCAATTAGCAAGGCACTTCCTCCTCGCCATTTCCTGGATATTGCATCATATCCGCCCCCGCTTCCTCCATGATTGGTGGGTGCTCCACTCTCAGCTCATGCATGAGGGTGTCCCTGAGCTACGTCACTGTCCATTTTTGAACATCCAATGCCCTTTCCAATGCCCTTCCTCGATACAGCATTCTGCTATACCTTACATCAATCAGTAACAGGGCACTCAACTGGCTAAGTACAATGGAGGCGAGAATAAGAGGTGGGACTTCCTCCCTTTCTAATAATAATGGCCCGGTCTCGTACCAGAGTGATGGCGTGGGACAGGGAGCAGCGGAGGATGTAGCCGTTCTGCTTGAACTCCACGCCCATGACGTCAGCGTCCAGCACCTCCACCTCCAGGGACTTGTTCTTCCAGCACCACTCCTCCTGAGACACGCTCGCTGGGGGAACACAGCAGCACCACACAACAACAGGGTTAGGAAAAAAAATTAAAAGCACTGACTGACTGACTGTCTCTGATTTCTTACTGATATTACACTTAGCTGACACTCTTACCCAGAGCAACTTACAGTCATTTACAGGGTTTCAGTTACAGTCCCTGGAGCAGTGTGAGGTTAGATGCCTTGCTCAAGGTAATTTCAGCAATGGGTAGGGTGGGATTCGAACCTGCGACTCTCTGATCCCAAGACCAACTCCCTAACCCCTAGACCACAGCTGCCACAGCTCTCTGTCTCTCATCTCTCTGTCTCTCGTCTCTCTGTCTCTCTCACACCCACCCCTTTGATTCTGGCTGTTTTGCACAAAGGGGAACCAGACAACAATAGGGTTGGGGAAAAAATAAATAAATGTAAAAGCACTGATCCGTCGGCTTTTTTCCCCCTCTTTCTCTGTCTCTGTTTACCCCACCCCCATTCTGACTTTACCTGCTTTGCATGATTATTTTAATACGGTTCGGATCCTGCCAGACTGCGTAATGCTACAGCACATCTGCTGGTTTATAGGGAACGAGTTACCCACTACACCCAGATATTTATTTTTAATGCTCATTCAGGGGTGCAAAAACCCACCTTCCCCAGCTGGCCCTAGTCTGGCTTAGTAATTATGTTTGTTTAATATCATGATTTGTATTTTATTAGGAGGTTCAGTTTCTTACTGCGGACAGCTTATAACAGTACAGGTATCCATTTAGCTTTCATTTATTTATAAATGTATTATTTGTTATTCATGTTATTCCACCAAGTGTGCACTACCGGCAAAGAATATCCAATTTTCTTTTAACATTAATGAGAATGAATCAGGATACGAATACCAAAATGTTATCAGACTACTTAGTTTTGTATGGTACAATGTGCTACTCGGCAAGATAGCATTGCAAGCCAAGGCATAGTACACAGTATAATGCATTTTTCCCCAGTATAGTATAACACAGCATATTTCAATATAGTTATTTACAGGGTTCCCACTCTTTTTCACTGACAAAATTTCTAAAAGTTTTTCCATTACTTTTTCATGACCTAAAGTGAATTTTACATGACTTCACGGCACCTTAAGTGTGTAGAATTTAGCATACTTTTAAGGCTTTAGCATTCAAAAATACTGTCAATGCATTTAATGTTGACTGTAAAGGCCTAAGGTTAACTTAAAAGAACGCTGTAGTTGCGTTAGGGAGAAACTAAAATTCCATGACTTTTCCAGGCCTGGAAAATTACAATTTCAATTTCCATGACTTTTCCAGGGTTTCCATGACTGCGAGAACCCTGTATTTAGAATAGAAAAATGAGGTTGGCCATCCACCATGCCATACCTTTGTATTTGCCGGGCAGGATGTCTTCGAAGGAGAAGGTGAGTGTCTCGCTGCTGCCGGAGAGCTGGACGACGCGTTTCTCACCCTGTCTGCTGATAGGCTGCAGGGTCACCGTCAGGTCGTCGCAGGCCACTACAGCACAGCAGACACAGACAGGCCATTACACACAGACACAACACACATATAATCAGACCTTTACACAGACACACACACAACCCACATATACTTATCAGACCTTTACACACACACATACACAGATACACACACAACACACATATATTTATCAGACCTTTACACACACACACACAGATACACACAAAACGCATATATTTATCAGACCTTTACACACACACACACATCACACCGTCTTACATACACACACACACCACAGACACACACTCCACACTCATATTTATCAGACTCTCTCTCACACACACACACCACAGACACAGACATACACACCACACTCATATTTATCAGACTCTCTCTCACACACACACACACCCCACAGACACAGACATACACACCACACATATTTATCACACTGTCTTACACACACACATTTTTCCGACGGTCACACAGATACAGACACAACACAACACACTCATGCTCAAACCCAATTTACGGCCCGACCCTAATAGAGTCCCAGACTGCATTTAGCTTTACGAGTGCTCTGGTCTACAAAACCCATCCAGCCTTCAATAAACTCAAAATGACCGCAGATGGACAATAACTCCGTTGACCATATCGCTGATTGCCAGGCTTGAACTATTTATGTTCCTTCAAAGACTTAACAGTGCCAGTTTTTACACGCGTCATTATCATAACGCCATTTTTCAGTTTAACAGGCATTGGAACCCAGTGAAATGAGTGCTTTGTGTAATACAAGCAAGCTAGCTGAGCCTTAAAGGAGAAGTTTGGCTTGAATCAATCCATTGCCCTATTGTTCAAGGTCACAGAGTGCTGTTGGTAGAAAAAACAACGAGAAAATTTGATGACGCATATCTCGAATAATGAACTGGTAGCTAACACTCACTGAATGGGGCATAGAAACTAACTTTCAGTTTCATTTCCTTGAGCCCCATGCAGTTAGTGTTGGCTACCAGTTCATTATTCTGTCTTTGCCGCATCAAATTTTCTCTTTTGTTCTTGTTTCCTACCAAAAGCACTCTGTCCTCGAACAACAGGCCTGTCTTTAAGAGACATGCTAGTGAGTTGACTGGCAGCCTGGGCTTTTAAGTCGACTGGCTAGCGCTCGACCTCTAATCCTTAGTTGCTGTGAGGTCGTGGGGTCGAGCCTGGAGCTGGAGTTGGACAGCACAGCGCAGGATGACTATGGGTTCCACTTGCCTAGGCAGGAGACTTTGCCCGAGACGGTGGCCATGAACTGGGTGAAGAGCAGCTCGCTGAGGGGCCGGTCCACCAGGGAGATCTCCAGAGCCTCGGGCTGCAGGGCCAGTCCGGCCCTCACCTCCGCCTCGGGGAGGCTCACCTGTCCAGGAGGGCCACACACAGACATGTGAACACACACACACACACACACACAGACACAAACACACACGTGAGAAAACACATACACACACACACACACACACGTGAGCAAACAAACACACACACAAGCGAACATATACACACAAACACACACAAGCGAACATATACACACACACACACACACAAACACACACACACACCCCCACCCACAACACACACGTGAGCAAACATACACAGACACACACAAGCGAACATACATGCACTCACGCACGCGCACACACACACACACACACACACACACGTGAGCGAACTAAACACTTGCGCGCACATGCACATGCATGGGGATACACATTAACCTGAGCTAGCTATCTGGCTGACTGACTGGAGTTTATTGGTTGCTAAGACAGGGCTGAATATATCCTTCCATTTTTTTGGTTTTCATGTCCACAAGAAGTAAAACAATATTTGGTGAATTTTTTTTTTTTTTTCGAATAAGATAAACATGTGCTGTGCCATTAGCTCTGAGCATCTTGGAAATTAGTTTTTTTCTTGGACTTAAGACATAAGAAACATACCTCCATTTCACCACAACAACATGTGCCATTGCTTTCTACACTAGTCTCCTAGGCATGTGCGCTGGAGCACAAATTGTACCTGAATGCTGTAGTCTCCTGGTCTGGCTTGGAAGCAGAACGCCCCCGTGTGGTCACTCTCGGTAGTGGCCACCTTGTCCTGACCGCTGGAGGTGAGCGTGACCTTGTAACGACCTTGCTGCTTCATGCCCTCCGGCAGACGAGAGACTGCAATTCGCCCACACACGCTGAACCTGGAACAGAGAAAGAGAGAGACAGACAGAGAGAGCGAGGGAGAGACAGAGAGAGAAAGAGAGAGAGACAGAGAGACATAAGCAACATAACAGT
Organism: Coilia nasus; assembly: GCA_027475355.1. Classification (NCBI taxonomy): domain Eukaryota; kingdom Metazoa; phylum Chordata; class Actinopteri; order Clupeiformes; family Engraulidae; genus Coilia; species Coilia nasus. The sequence continues at coordinate 24,248,249 of CM050198.1, forward strand.
GTATACATAACAAACACAAACGTGACAGCAAAGTATATGTATATATAAACAATATTTGCACAGGAAACACAACACGGTATAACTGGAGTGCACAAGAGAACTAAAAACCACCACACATACAGACATAAAATATGTTCTCCACCTGTAATTCAGTGATCAATTATTGGATTTTGTCACATTGATAATTTGAGCAGAAAGGGGTCATAAAAGACACAAATAATCTAAATATCTACACAAAAATGAGTATCCATTACACGAAATAGCTACATAAATATACTATAAATAACTATCCATAAAGTGCTTCACTATGTCCACAAGCACAGCTCTCTCACCCTGCTGTGATGATGTCAGGGAGCTGTGGAGTGTTGGGGGCGATCTTAACCGTGATTGGCTCGAAGAACATGAGGTCCTTGTTTGTGCGGATAGTGTAAGTCCCCGTAGTCATGTTCTCCAGTCTGAAAGAACCGTCCTCTTTCGTCAAAACTTCAGAGGGGTAAAGAAGAAAATATCAACGTTATGAGATTGTTCGTTTAAATAATCCATATATGTGCTAGCCTGGTAAACCTGCCCCTCGTATTTCATTTTATTTTGTACAGAGGGTCTGGGCCGGAATCTCTTGAGGGTCATGCAGTTGGCCCCAGCAAGGCTGATCCAATCAGTGAACAGAGGGTATGCTTGTTAGCCATGACGTTGACCTTTGCTACATTTGAGTTGTAGTGCGTAGGTAGGCTAATTGCATATGTGATGACCAGGCGTTAGCAATTGGGTAAAGGAAGAGGCACTCTTTTTAAATTTCAGCAGAGTGCACACCTCCAGGAAGAAATTCAGACGGTTGTCTGTTCCAGACCCTCTGTACAAAATAAAATGAAGTACGAGGGGTTTGGTTTACCAGGCTATATATGTGAACTCCTCAGGATAACATCTTTGTCAAAGATAGTGAGACCAATAACACTTTTTTTGTGTCATTCAAAGTGTCATTCAGTTTTTGTAAAGACATGCTGACATTGTTTTGAGTGTCCAGATAATGACAACTTGAGATTAACCAAGAGTACATTTTTGCACAGCACTGTGTAGACGTTGTAAATAAAAAAAAAATAATTAGCTTGGCAAAATCTGCCTTTACTGATTTATTAGTTCTTGATTAAAGTTGGCTACCAAAACACGATTTAAACATCCCCATTCTCCTCACCTTTGATCTGGTTGTTAAGGGTGACGGTGGCGTCTGGTACCCCCTCACCATCCTGACTGTTCAGCACTCGGCCCATCACTGAGAAGCCCATTACCCTGAAGATCGGCTGTGGGGAGGAACACAGACAAAAGTGATTTGGTAATTGAAGGTATTTTGGTAATTGAACTGAAGGTAATTTGGTGAACTGTGTTGTGAAATTAAGTAAACCTACTCATTCCAACAGGGAGATGGCTTTCAGGTTGATGTGAAAAAGAAACTGAATGAATTGGGGTCACTTACCTCAAGCTTCAGACTGTTGTGTTCAACACTGAAGTCCATCCTGGATGGGGCCACGTCAAATGTGATCCTCTCACCCCGATAGTAAGGCACCTGAAACACACAAGTTCAAAGTTTAGAGGTGTCACAACATTTCCCAATGACTTTCTCCTCAAAACCCATTGATAAGTGAAGGTGGGTGTATGCGTATGGGGCCAAATGTGTAAGAGAATAAATCCGCTTCAACCAGATTTTTGCTCCCAAAGTTTAAAATCCTGGATATGCGTGCTTTGGCTGCATTCTTATGTGTACATGTCCCCTAGTAGTGCTTATCTCGTTTCCTCCAAACACATCTATAAGTGAGGGTGGGCGTAAGTGTATTTATGTGTGTGTATGTGTGTGTATATGTGTGTCCCTCAGCAATGGTCATCTCACTTCCTCCAAACGCATCTATAAGTGAGGGTGGGCATAAGTGTATGTGTGTGTATGTATGCGTGTGTGTGTGTGTCCATGTCTCCCAGCAGTGCTGATTTCACCAGAGTGTAGGGGTGTGTGTGTGTGTGTGTGTGTGTGTGTGTGTGTGTGTGTGTGTGTCCATGTCTCCCAGCAGTGCTGATTTCACCAGGGTGTAGGGGTGTGTGTGTGTGTGTGTATCCCCCAGCAGTGCTGGTCTCACTAGGGTGTAGGGGTGTGTGTGTGTGTGTGTGTGTCTTTGTATGTGTGTGTGTCCATGTCTCCCAGCAGTGCTGATCTCATCAGGGTGTAGGGGTGTGTGTGTGTGTGTGTGTGTGTATCCCCCAGCAGTGCTGGTCTCACTAGGGTGTAGGGGTGTGTGTGTATGTCCACGTCTCCCAGCAGTGCTGATCTCACCAGGGTGTAGGCGCCGCTGCCCAGCGAGGGGAAGCTGAAGGTGCCGTCGTCTCCGGACTGGGCGCTGCACAGGAAGGCCAGCGCGTCGTCGTCCAGCATCACCCCGCCCACAGGAGCACCGCTGCAGCCACTCACGTCCTGCCGGAGGGAGAGCAGCTCGTCAAACATCCCCATCACCTCACCACCAAACACAAACATCACCATCACCTCACCACCAAACACAAACATCACCATCACCTCACCACCAACCACAAACATACATCACCATCACCTCACCACCAAACACAAACATCACCATCACCTCACCACCAACCACAAACATACATCACCATCACCTCACCACCACACACAAACATACATCACCATCACCTCACCACCACACACAAACATACATCACCATCACCTCACCACCAACCACAAACATACATCACCATCACCTCACCACCAACCACAAACATACATCACCATCACCTCACACAAACATACATCACCATCACCTCACCACCACACACAAACATACATCACCATCCCCTCACCACCACACACAAACAAACATCACCATCACCTCACCACCAACCACTAACATCACCATCCCCTCACCACCAAACACAAACATACATCACCATCCCCTCACCACCACACACAAACATACATCACCATCACCTCACCACCAACCACAAACATCACCATCCCCTCACCACCAAACACAAACAAACATCACCATCCCCTCACCACCAAACACCAACCACAAAACAACAACAAACAAAAAAAACAAACAAACAAAAAAAAAACATAATGAGAATAGGGGGGTAAATAAACTCAGTGTTGTGGTGAACCAGGAAGGAGAGGCCATCATCTCAAAATCACCATCACCACATCACCAAACAAAAACAAACGAACAAACAACGCTGTGGAGAGATTCTCCAACTGTCCTATTTTGTTATTTAATTCAGTTAATTAAGGTAAATCTCCACGACTGGTATTTATCAATTTGAGCGTGATCGCAGGCTGTGATGAAATCTCATATCAGGGCCTAATTCTTAAAACATAGCGGTCTATATTTTACAAAACTTCCCAGAGCATTTACCACCTTCCCAGTTATGTAGCCAGGACTAATTATTATCAATAAATAGCTTATTATTTAAAAGTAGTACAACACTGTACAATAATAATTGTTATTTAGCAGTTATTTAACACTGGGAAATTTAACTCAGTGTAGTGATTAACCTCCCAAAAGGAGGAGCACTGTAGCTGTTTTTGGAAATGAGAAAGAATGAAGCAATGGAATATTTTATTGGCAGGTTTACCACTGTCTCCAAGTGAACACTCCTGCGTTTGTCCCTGAGCTGTGTACTTGAAGAACCCATCAATCCACCATCAGCACACAGCAGGTATACAATCACCTGCTATGTACAATAAAAACTTCTGCTACTGAATCTGAAGCACAATACAAAACTGAAGACAGGAATAAACCGGAAGAAATTGGGGACACGAGAGACACAATTACCTCTCGTTCAGACTGACCAGTACAGTACAGTTTTTTCCTGTCTCTTTTTAAATAAATAAAACGGGTGCCTGCAGGTGCTACTTTTCCCTTTTTGCTTATCAGGCCTTTGCCAAGGCTGTCTCCATGCAGCTGTGCTGATATCAATGGCCGTAAAACATCAAACGTGTTTTTAGCTCATTAGCTCTAAGCATCTCCTGGGAGCAAAGTGCACTAGCCTACACTTGATCAGCCTGCAGCTTCAGAAATGAACATACACTCTTGTCAGTGCATCGTCTCGGGCAAAGTGGTTTGAAAAAACTGACATTCCCTGTGTTCACATCTAAAATGTAAGCATAGCAGCCAGTTTCAGTTGAAACTGTTTTCTTCTGTGGTCTCACCAATTGTGAAATAAGCTAATAGTTGCTACAGAAGCAGAGGGTTGTCACTACCCATTTTTAAGCTCCTAAAAATCCTTCTGTTCTAAAAGCTGTAACTCACCAACACAGGCATAGCCACAGGTGGGGCTGGGGAGGGCCTGTGCCCACCCACTTGTCAATCAGGCCCACCCAATCAGAAGGCTGTATAAGTTTGATAGGTTGTTTTTGTACTAAAACAGTCAATGTGTTTTGGGCTAGGCCCACCTGATTTTTTTTCTCATTTTATGATTTCTGGCTACACCCCTGCCCTCTAAACTTTATTATAAACCTCATTATACTTACTCTGTAATCTCTTAGGTTGACTGAGTTTGACTGTTTTTCACCATTGTAAGCCACTTTGGATAAAAGCTCCTGCTAAGTGTAACATATTGTACTGTATTGACGTCCTACCAAAACTTCGTGCTATAGATGTTAGCTAATTATTGCACAACAGGGGAAAAAATCCACACGTTTGACCCCTCACCTCTTTCTTCACTGTGGCGGAGAAGAGCAGGAAGGAGACGCCCTTCATGGGCTCGCCGTCGCTCCGCACCTCCCCCGACACGTCGTAGCCCCCCACCACCAGCGCCTCGGCCGCCCCCGCGTTGGCGTTGGACACGCGCACCGACGTGCTCTTCTGCAGGGGGCCACACAACACACAAACACAAACACAGCACATCTCTTTACAACATCTCTTTATTGTCATATACAGTGATCCCCCACTATAGCAGTTCACATTTCGCAGTCCCACTATATCGTGAATGTTTTTCATTAATATATGCATTATCTATGCATGTCACTATGCATGCTAAGGAAAAGTTTGGCAAAATTAGCATTTATGATAAGTATACTGTAACATGAATATTAATTAAAATGCAGCAATAATTCAATAATACGTACAGTAAATGTATGGAAAAAACGTGTGGGATGGGTATTTTAAGGCATAAACTATAAAATATAATGTTTTCTATTTGGTCTCGCTACATCGCAGATATTCACTTTTCTTTTCGAATGTAACTACCGCGATTGACAAACGGACACTATACACATGAAAACACATGTTAAAATCCATGTAATGGATTGCTTTCCTTTGCCTTCCTTTTCCTATGCAAACAAAAGCCCCTCAAGTTCAACTTTTTTTATATTACAGGTCTTCTACCATATACCTGCAATAACCAGCAAGCAGATTATTATGCTCGGTTTTAAAACCCACAGTAAAGATTGTGGTAGTGGGATGTTCTAAATCGGATGCTATGGGAGTGAGAGCAAAGGTGTCATGTCTGTCAGTACTCGGGGAAGATTTTGGGTAAACTGACCTGCTCCAAAGTCCAGGAATCATGGGATGCAGTGATGTCATAATTCCCAGGGAGCACTTTGAAGAATGTGTACCTGTGAGGAAAAAAATGTATATGAGTCAATAGAATACATCATACAAATAATAAATTAACCTCTTCTTTGATTATATTTGGTCCTTTTTGCATGATGAGCATTGTTTGTCCCATGCTTTATTTTTGCACACACATGCAAAGCCACAGGTGGTTAGTAGACACAGCCAGGAATTGGTCACTCGTAGATACACACAAAGCCAAACTCCTTGATATTGTAAGTATACCTGGCCAATGAAACTAAAACTCATCCTGATATACACAAGCAGGCACTGGTCACTCACAGACACACACAAAGCCACGTGTAGTGGAATATACACAGGCAGGTATTGGCTACTCAGACACACGTAAAGCCATAGGTAGTAAGTGTAGAGTTGTACTCATACATTTACATACCCTGGCAGAATTGATGATTTCTTAACCATCAGAGGATATGAATGATAACACAAAAACTTTTTTTCCCACTCATAGTTAGTGGTTGGCTGAAGTCATGTATTGTCAAACACGTGTGTTTACTTTTTTAAATCATAATAACAACAGAAACTACCCAAATGATTCTCTGAAAAAATGTTTAAGAAATCATCAATTCTGCCAGGCAGGACTGGAATTTCGTCATTTTAGGGGCAAGGCTACTTGGCCCTTTTGTGTTGTCAATTTTGTGGAAGGGCATCAGGGCCACTGTGGCCTCCTGGCAGATATTTTTTTAAGGGCACAAGGCCACATTGAGAGGGCCAGGGTATGTAAACTTATGAGCACAACTGTACACAGGTAAGTATTGGCCACTTACTTTCCCCCGGGTTGTGTGAGTACTGTCTGCAGACTGCCCTCAGCCCCCTCCTTCTGCAGGCTCACCGCCACTCCAGCAGGGCCCAGCGGCTGCCCTTTGCTCAAGACCTACACACAGCCCAAACACAGCACAAATACAGCACAGGGTTTAACAACGACAGCAGGAGGTTGTTATACATTTTCAAATTCAATAACGACAGAAGTTATCGAGAATAATTCTTCGAGCAACAATGACAACAAATAGAGGGAAAATACTGTCCAAGCTACTAGACAGACTGAAGTATTGACAAGGGACATCAACGTTTGTCAACTATGACATAACTTGAACCTTCCAAGTTTTTCCCTTAGATCAAAACAAAACAAATCTACAAAGAGACTCATGTTGATGTATAGAAATCTGTTTGACTACATGGACAGAACGGACAGTTAAAAGCAAAGTTGAGATCTGAAGGAAAAAAAAAAACAGCTACAGAGTCCCTTCTTTTACATTACTAGTCTATGAGACCCATCGTGACCCACTCGTGAGTAACACCTCACCCACCGTTCCGGAGACTGAGAAGCCGGTGAAGACGAAGTTGATGTCCTGCTCTTTGGTGCAGATATCGGTCACGCCATCCACATGGAGGTCAACGCTTGTGGGCTCTGGGAACACAGACGAAGGTCAATCAATGTCAACATCGCATTCTACTGTCAGGTACTTTTACTGTCATTGAACAGTTGCCCGTACAACGGAATTAGGCACCAAGTCCACTAAGGTGCAAGATAAAAGGATCAAGTGTCAAGTACAAAAGGTAAAGAGTACAAACCGTCCAGTGCAAAAAAAAGAGCAAAGAGAAGGGGGCTGGGGGGGTAACAAGGACATAATAATGAATTAAAAAAATACATAGTGAGGGGGGTATGGAAGGGAAAACTCAGCACTGCACAATTCTTTGTGCCTATTGCACAGGAAGAGGTAGTGGGGCAAACCCAGGTAAAGCATGGGCACTAGCAGCAGTGGGGTAACATCCAGTCTGCACACATACGCACACACAGGCACCCATGTGTTCGCACACACACAGACAGTGTCAGTGGCTGGTTCACATTAGGTTCACAAAGGTTCACATTTCATTAAATCAATTTCCTCCCCTGCCCATGGGAATTAGGTGAATTCATGTGTCTTATTCAAGAAAGATAGGAAGGATGTACACATCTTTAAGTGATGGCCAATGAAAAGAAGACAGGTGTGGAATTGATTCCCTGACTGATGTGGTGTCATAAGGCCTGAACTACAAATCTGTGGAGGGAGATACTGATGAAGTGACGCTACTTACCAAAGCTCCAGCCCAACGGTGGCTCAATCTTTAACACATAGTCCCCCTGTGAACAGAAACATCTTGGTTATCTCGTTAATGTATGGCTACTATCTACCAAAACATGAATCATTTTCACTTCACTATTAACAACTGTTATACTGTTAGGTTACAAACTAATATTGCACTAATTTACAGTGCAATACCAGCCCCACATATGCAGTGAAATATCAGCTACACATTTATATATGCAAGCAGTGTGTGTGCATGTGTGTGTGTGTGTGTATTATTAGCAAATCAAATGTAGTAATGTACCTTGTCATAGAGTGGTATCATGAAATAGCCATTGATTGGCGCACAATCTGTCTGGTACTTTAAAGATCCTTGTTTGGTGTACAATTTAATCTGTGGGAAAAGGGTGGGGAATTAAATCAAGTATTACAGACTCATATATATTTGGTATGAAGGCCAGTCAATAAAAACTGACATGCAAATTAATCTTAACAGAACATTTCTAGCAGATTTTAACACAACAAGGTCTACTGACTTTATAAATAGCCAAAATAAGGGCAGACGCTATTAATATTATTGGAAACAAAATTACTGGTTACTAATTCATCAAAGAATTTATACAGCCCTGCACAACACATCCTAGGTAAATGCTGGTGCATCTTCGGGAGCAGCTGTCATTCAAGCAGAGTGGGTGGGATAGCTCGGTAATAATCCTATTAAAACCGAGCAAGCGGCAACTCTCGGTTTAGCGTGAGGGGATTTAAACCTCGGACCACCTCAAATGCCTTAATGACCACATGGCAGTCCAATTCAGCTGTCGTTTTAATGTTCAACCAACACAGCAGAGCGTGGATTACACATTACTTTTTTCAGCAATGCTTTACCGGCCGAGATGCTGCTTAGCATTACTACCGTACTGCTATTGATGCAGCATACCGTCGGTGACGAGTGCTCCACAAACCGATTCAAATACTGACGCTTTACTAGGAATCTTGAACAAGTCAATGAATCCAGGGACACATATTTTCAATTATGCATTGCCAGCGTGTCCAGTACTGTATAGTTTATCATAAATACATTGTCTTGTTGGTAAACCAATTTAACAAAACCATCAAAACAAGCTGTTTCACAGATATGACGTTTGGTATTAGCTAACTTGGAGAACCAGTAAGCTAATATATCACAACATATTTCAATGGCTATTTTCCAAAAGTCTAAATCTATACTTTCTACATGACTACTGTGTCCGTCAAAATGGAGAGTAACAAGGAATTTCACACACGGTCAACTCATGAAACGACATGGTGACTTTTATAATTATCAAACTAGCATATTTGCAAGCTATGGGTAACTTAGCCACAAAACGCTTCCTGGTTGATACCCACCTCTATAAGAGAATAATTTATTTCTACGTCGGACTTCACAAAGCCCCCGCAAGCCACGACGATGTCATCAGCTGAAATCGTTATTGCCACATAATGAGAACAGATAATGACCATTAATATTAAAGACTTTGCCATTGCTGCCTAGTTTGGCCCGACCAACAGAGGCTAACGAGCTAAACCCTTCTCAACCCCGGCAACCACGCCGCCTACGGTTTCAGAGATCAGAGAAACAACAACTCACTAAAGCAACGTTAGACAATCTGTACTTCCGGATGTACTTTTTTTGTCATAAAAGTTGCGTGTAAGGTGCTGAACAACAAATCCCCTCATTTAAATGCATGGCGATAACTGTTTGTACGGTTGATCAATTAGGCATACTGTTTCTTTCTACCCATTTTGTTGTCTAAACAATCTTTGCCACTTCGAACGTATGTTCGGCTTGTATGTTGATAGTCATGAACTTGAGCACTTCTCTTATTGAGCCCAAATTCACGCAAAGACACCGAATGATCGAAGTAGCGCCCCTTCTGCCTGTTGTACGTAGGTTCCTGCTGTTTCATTCATTTGCACCTCAATGTTTACAGTACAACTTCCACATATAAGGACACAAGGATATTTATTTGCCACGTGCATAGAGATACTGAGTAGGACATGCAGTGAAATTGCAGTTGGTCAGCCTATGCCGTGCATGGGGAATAAAGTGCGTAGATAGCAGTTTGGGTATGGGAGTGTCTGATGAGGGCCAAGGGTGGAATATGTGATGGGGGTAGGGGGTGGATAAGTCCATAAAGTGTATAATGCCTAACATCTAACATTCACCATTGTAGCGGTCTGCTTCAAAACAGCTGCTTGTCGTCAAGGACAAGGTTCAGTGAACCATTCATATTAGTTACAAATACCATGTTGATAACAGAGCCAAGGCTGGTGAGTTTTAAATGATTTATTAATAACATGGTTATTTTCCACATGTAAACATCAAAACCATATTAAAAGTCATAAATATCATCAGTACAATATAAAAGGTATATTTGTCCTAAAATTAAAAGACTAGGCTACAAATTAAAAATAATACTGCAAAAACAACATTTGGTGTCCAAGTCCCTCCTTATTTGAAGGATTTTTTTTTTTGAGACAGATAATGAAAACACCTATTAATTTCCTCAGTGCCAAATGACATCCTCAGTCCTCATCACAGGCACCAAAGTGAGTCACAGTGTCTGGTTACACAAAGAACACGCTGGAGACAAAATGAACAACACAGAAATGTAGTGGTCGTTTCACTGAGCATCATCACATTTTTGTTACAGGGAAGAGCTGACGAGCTTTAGGTTGAGTGGTGTCTCCTTGCAGCAGTACCAGTTTCCAGATGTCCTTCTTAGAAGGAAAAAAGAATTATCCCAAACCACCAAGAAACAGACAGTTCCATATGTATCTATACACAGAACATATTTTTAAAAATTAAAATGTTTTTCCTCTGGCTAATAAAGTAGCAGAGCAAGATTAACTCGGAGATGATAGACAGTTTCTCAGTGGTAGCTATGAAGGGTTAATGCTCCCCAAACCCCCAACACTCCTCAGAACAAACAATACAAACTATCTGGAAATATTCCATAAAAGTCCTTGCATTTAAATATTTTTTGTTCATTTTCCCTTTTGTTAGTAAAGGAAGATATGATTAACCGGGCTCCCGTTGACCGTCTTGACGCTGGCCGGCGTTTAGACTTGAGTGGCGGAGTCGGGTGCTGGTTGGACTAGGAACACTCCGGAACCTTCTCGACTGGGTGCGTGGTACGGTGCGCGTTCCTGACTGGTAGCTGAGGAGGAGCCTCGTGTGGCCGACGTTCTCTTCTGTGCCTGGCACAGCTTCTGGATTAGGAAGCGCTTATCTCGTCCCTCCTGAACAAGCACAACGACGAAAAAATATATAAATAGACTTGAAGGCTCTGAGAGAGCACAGACCTCCAACAAGGCATCTCATCTCCCCCATGTGTTGTGCAACTCATATACTAATTATATTGAGGCAGCTGTGGCCTAATGGTTAGGCAGTTGGTCTAGGGATTGGAGGGTCGCAGGTTTGAATCCCACACCAGTATGAATGTGGGTGGGGGAGTAAATGACTACTGCTCTCCACCCAGGTTCTTCACCACTCACCAACATTTCTTTGTTTTCTCACTTTAAATCGACAAAATATAATTCTTTCTCTTTTTTGTAAAACTGCCCACCAAACATAACCAGTGTTACAGAAAGCGCATATACCCTCTAACTATTTTCCAAGTGTCATACATAAAAGAGGCCCAAGAGGAGATGTTGGCCAGCTTCAACTAATTTCAGCAGTAAATTCTGGAATGACATCATGGCAGATGTATGTGATGCTTTAGATCACTAGCATATGTGCAATGAATTTAGGAGTTCTGCACCATCTGACAACTGAAAACACTATTTCTGTTTCTTCAACAGTTTTTTTCCCTTCCTGTTCTGGTAAATGACTGTGCACTCATGCAAAACTGTACACTCATGCAAAACTATGCTCTGCTCCATTGGTTCAGAGCAGAGCTTAGCCTGCTGACCTGCAGAGTTTTCAAAATCAGTGAAGCAACCACAGCACTGTGCTTTCACTCAAAAACAAAACATTCTCTTAGTGCCACCTCCATTAAACCAAACTGATCCAAAAAAGCAGGTTATCAAGTAAACTAGTGAGAGCACTGTTACACTTGGGCCTTTTGCACAGTCCATCCACACCCGGCTCAAACCTGTGACCTCCACAGCAAGTGAGCTAAAAGCCAGGCTTCTAGCTAAGTCAATAGCTAGATTTTTACCTTTTTAGGCCTAGCTGTGCTAGCTGTCATCCGTTACACTTCCACTCAGTAACGCCACCACAATGACTTACCATAGCCAGCTGTTCCCGTAGCTGGTTTATAACCTTCTTATGTGCCCCAGCCAACGCTATGACATAGAACATGGCCAGACTGCAAACACACAAAGAGAAAACTGTTGGAGTTTGTGTGAAAACCTGTGTTCCGCATTTAGTGTTGCCACCTGTCCAGGTTTTTTACCTGATTGTCCCGTTTTTTAATGGTCTGTCCCGGGGAAAAAAATATTCTCCCGGGACACAGACACCCTGGTCGCTGCTTATAAGCAAAAAGGGTTTTTTTGTCAGACAAGGTGGCAACCTTATCTACATTCAGACACAAAAGTAGGGACCACTGTCATTGAACTTTTCAACTTTTTTGTTTTAAGATACTTTTGGAAAACTTAAGTAATGAGGTAAAAAAAGGGCTGAGAGGAACACTGAATTATACTTAAAGGAACACCACTTTTTTTTGGGATATAGGCTCATTATCCAACCTCCTTAGTCTAGTCTAATTCAATGATTTATGCTAAGCTAACAGCTGAAGTGCTACAGCCAGATTTTGAAATCCTCCTGCCAGATCCAGAGATGGGCTGAATGGATTCAAAAACGGTACAACTCAACTGTTTAACTCTAAGAGGGTTGAGAAAAAATGAACTTACACCCCCCCACACACACACACAAACACAAAATGGAATGTTCCTTTAAGGTTTTCAATAACGTGTGTATAAGTATGAGGAATGACTACAACAAGTTGAAGCGTACCATGAGATGACGAAGAGCGACACGGCGAAGGGCTCGGAGGCGAGGGCGTAGAGGAAGGTCCTCAGGCCCACAGGGAGAGTCTTGACCGTCTCCGGCACCACGGCCCAGGAGGTGGTGTAGCTGATGAAGGGGCCGCAGGCATGGGAACTGTGGACGCTGGAAGGGAAAATGAATAATACTTAAAAACATACACCTAAAAAAGTATTTTTTTTTTGTGAAAACAAGAATCCTGCCATAGCATTTATTTTTTGTGAATCCCTTTGAATATTGTATGTGACCATAATGACCATAATGCATCTCCTGCCTCTCCTCTCCTGCTTCCCAAGGCTACAATCATTTATTTTATTTTAGTCACATTTATTTTTTAGCCACACAAAAATATTTTGTAACTAATTTTAGACACAAAAAAAAAACTCGAAATCTCAGTCCTAAGACCTTTATTGTCTATTTTCCATGGTATTTCATTTGTCAAAAAGGCCCGGCCCACAGGCTAACACAGGCGAATGGCGGGGTGCTTACTGTGCGATGCTGATGAGCACGGGGACACAGGCTATGGCCAGGCCGATCAGCAGCACCACCAGGAAGAAGAAGTTGGAGCTGGAGGCTCGGAACGGTCGCGTGGCAGGGCGACAGTTGTTCACTAAGCTCACCTGCAACACACACACACACACACACACACACACACACACACACACACACACACACACACACACACACACACACACACACACTTGAGCAATCATGTAACAAGCAGTTTGTAATACGGCCACACAATAATATATAAACCTTCTCTCAATTCCCTTGTCACTGAGGGAAAACAAGAGGGGATCGATCTTTCTCTGTGGTTGCTCCTTCCTGAATATATAAAATGTTGTAATAGTTTAAACTAATAAAAATAAAAACTGTTTTAACTGTAATTTAAAAACATACCCCTTTCTTCTCTTTTCTTATTTTTTTATTATCTTTCTCTGAATGTATGTAAAATTTTATGTTCTTTTATTTTTTACCATCATTATTTAAATGTATTTATTGACTTGGTTTTATTGTATTTATGCACTTTTGGTCAGCTTCTGTTGTATAAAATGTGTTATATAAATGAACTGAATTTGAACTCATAGTACAATAATGTGCAGGGCACTATACAGGCTTCAAATTGTGTTAAGATTGAAGGGCACCATCATATACATTATCACAAAATATATCCAACATCTGGGCCAACTTAGCTTTACAAATCTGCTTATCTGCATTTTTTGTAGAATTAAACAATGAACCTTCATACAGTGTCTTAATTTCTGAACCTGAGGTAAGTGTATGCCATAAAACAAGACAACAATGACAAGCTGCTACATTTAGTTCATTAATCAGTTTTGTGTCTTTACAAGCCCTGTGGCTGACGGACCTTCTTGATGTAGAAGACGAGGAAGTACTTGATGGTGCTGATGGCGGGCAGCAGGGGGCAGTAGTAGGTGCCGATCCAGCAGATGGTCTGGCCATAGACGATCTCCAGCACATTCTGGGGGATGGCAAACTCCTGCTGCCCGAACCACTTGGCCAGGCCACAGTTACAGTGGATGAAGATGATCCTAATGGAAGAGAGGAAAAAACAACAACTCGTGAGTGGAGAGTGTAAAGTGTAGACTGTGTAGACGTATCTCAGTTTCGTAGTTCATACTTGTATCATGCAATTTGGGAATGCAGTGATGAAGATTGTATGAGACTGCACCCTTAGATATATTTAATTGCAGTGCAAAAGTGCACTGCAACCTTTGTAAAGACTGAACTTCACAAAGGTTGTAGTACTTTAATCCTGTGATTAAAATGAGTCAAGACAGATGTTTGGCCTTTCAAAGACTACTAGTTCATGCACGTTTGTCATTGCAGGTTTGTGCTGGCAGTTTTACAGGGATGCTAAATGCTTATTAGCTTAAGAAACCTTTTTATTTATGTCCACTGGATGGGACTCTGGTGTTTACTACTACGTGCTGTATGCAATGCGAGCCTTGAAAGTGGAGATGCACTGGACCAGAATAGTTGAAATGTGATCGGTGAGAGACACAAGCGGTGAGAGACACTGAGAGGTTTACTTACTTTCTAGGAAACTCCACAAAGACGGTGACGGCCCCAATGATGAGGAAGTCGAAAATCATGAGCTTGTACATTTCCTGTCCGACTCGTGTCTCCCAACACTGAGGATGACAATTTGAAAATTAGATTAAATAAATCCACATGAATGCTTACTTGAATACTACCGGAAATATGACAGTGTTTTGATTTCGAACAGGTGAAATAAATTCACATTGTTTACTTGAAAACTACAAGAAATATGACTGTTTTTGGTTTCTCTCAGCTACAATTCATTTTGCAACCGCACAATGTTCATGAGTAAAATAATGACACAAAGAAATAAGAATTCAAGGGAGGAGGTACAGCTAATTACAGTTGTTGTAATTACAATTAAAGTTTACATACCCTGGCAGAATTGAATTGAAACCATTTTTCAGAGAATAATTTGGGTAGTTTCTGTTGTCATTGTGAGTCTTAAAAAGTAAACATAGGTGTCTGACAAAAAATGGCGACAGCCAACCATTAACCCTGAGTGAAAAAAAAGTTTTTGTGTTATCATTCATATCCTCTGAAAAATGGTTATGAAATCATCAATTCTGCAAGGGTATGTAAAATTATGAGCACAACTGTACTTGGTACTCTGCTTACACCACAAATATGATGTACAATCACAAGACAAGAAGAGGATCAACACATGTAAATATGTTAATTCCTTAACATACGTATGTAACACTCATTCTAGCTCTGCACTGTCAGTACTCCTAACACAATGTTAAAGGCCAGTACGTACGGGATAGTCTTTCCGGTTGTAACCACAGGGACACTCTCCACCCTGGCAGGATGTGATCTTGGACCACAGAGAGAAGAGCAGAACCCCTATGCTGGCCAGACGCATGAACACACACCTGAGGATATGCAAAAGACACAGAGGGTCATGATACACACAGTACACATTATTTAAACATTGTTAGGGGACTGATCAGGGTCAGTGACTGAATGACAAGTGGGTGTTCCTGGTGGGTGATGACCTAACCTTGAAAGATAAGTTTGCTGTGAATCAATCCATAGCCCTGTTGTTCAAGGTTACAAAACGAACTGGTAGCTATCACTAAGTAAATGGGGCGTAGGGAAAAGAAACCGAAATTCGGTTTCTATGCCCCATTTACTCAATTGGCTACCAGTTCATTATTCGATCTCCGTTGTATTCAATTTTCCAGTTCTTTTTTTTCTACCAACACCACTCCTAAATCAATTTACACCAAACTTCCCCTTTAATATACACATGCTCATGCAATGCTCCACTCTCTGGAGCTCTACCAAACAAATACTTGTCAGCCATCATAAATGCAGTTGCAATCATTATAAGCTTTGTCTTTTTTATAATGACTTTTTAAAATTATTATAAGCTATTTATATTTGTTTATAAATCACTTTTCACACAGAGGATATAGCTGAAAAGTGCTTAACAGTTTATGACAAAAAAACACAAATTGTCAGTCCTGGTGGAGAATTTGAATCAAGGGGCTGTAAGAAGCTCAAAACTCCAAAGCTGCTATCAGGCATCCACACATATTTCTGAGAGGCAAGTCTGCTTCTCCACCACAGGCCCGTCACAATGCTAACTTCCCTATCGCTACTCATGTGGCAGTCTCTACTGCTGCCCACCTCATGAGGGTGAAGCGGATCTCGAAGGCAGGGGAGTAGTCCTCAAACTGGATGATGAGGCTGAACACCACTGGGGTCACGAAGTTGGCCAGGGTGATGACGATGGAGGGCAGGTACTCGTAGATCAGGTCCAGGATGAAGTTAGATGCTGCCAAATTCATCTGCAGGTGACGCACAGGCACAGAAACACACAGAAACACACACACACACACACACACAGACACACACACACACACAGAGACACACACACACACACACACAAAAGCCAGCTAATCAGGAAACTGCTGCAGTGTATGAAGGGATAAAAAGGGTTCCTGCTGATTAGCCTTGATGATAACATTTTCTGTTGAAAGAAAGTGGTACAAACTTACACATGCCATTGGCAGGGTTTCCATCAAACTCATTTGCATATTCAGCACATTCATATGTTCCAGTTAACAAACATGAATTTCTATTTCCTGTGTAATGCAAATTTTAAGAATGGACACTCTCCTAATAATGAGGGGTCATGAACAGCTGTCGGATCAGAATGGAAACTTGTCAAGAAAACAAGGGGGGGGGGGGGGGGGGGCAGAGACAGAGACAGAGACAGAGAGAGAGAGGGAGGGAGGGAGGGAGGGAGAGAGAGAGCGAGAGAGCGAGAGAGAGAGAGAGAGAGGGAGTGTCACCTGGGCCTCCTGGGAGAAGATGGTGGCTATGTAGATGCAGTAGAAGCAGCCGGCCAGCACGCAGAGCACAAACACATTCAGGATGGCGCGCAGAGCGAAGATGCGGCACTTGTCCTTCTGCGTGCGGTCGGCGATCTTCTGCTTGATGCGCTCCTCTTCCAGGTCGGTCTGCGAGTGCGGGAGTCGCCAATAACATTAGTAAAGGCCAATTACAGGCATGTTTTTCTTGTGGTAAGACTACTACGATTGATTGCACAGTCTCAAGAAAGGCAAACATTCTCCAAGTCTCGCGGCCACATCCTTTTTGTCAATATGAACTGTCTTTTTCAATTACTGTAAAGAGTGTTTAAAGATTGGTGCAACATTTATTGTTAATATCTAAAAAGCTCATACACAGAATAAAACAAAACAGAAGTACAAATGTTTGTCACTATGCGAGTACAGTTAGATGTCATGATAATAATCTTAGTGAAATAGTCTTTGAAATAAAAACACAGTAGTTTTAGCATTGTTAAGATGCTGTCAAGACATAGTTTGGGGGAAAAAAAACTGCAGATATAACGCAAGAAAGAAATGGAGGAGTTAATTACCCTGAGTTCGTACAGTAAACTGCTCCTTTTAAGTCTGGCTGCATTCTCATTGGTAATGCAGAAGTCCCAGCCCGCAAAGATCTTGTTGCAGAAGCTCTGGAATCGATCCTCATCCTGAATAAGATTCTGCTTGAAGCCGGCAGCTGATCTGAGGAGACACAAAAAAAAACTCAAACTCGTACATTTTGTATGAAAAAAACGGGTGGTTACAGTTTATTTCAACAATCCCTGTACAGTGAAGCCAAGTGTGTCTAACAACATTTAACACTATGTACTTACACTGACTAGTTAGGGTAGGGGTTAAGGTTAGGGTTAGTGTTAGGTATGTACAATATAAGTACATAATGTTACATCCTGTTACATGTAGATACACCTCAAAAGGACCATTAAAATGAAGTATTACTAAACAAGTTTATGTGAAGAACATGTTGTATGTTTTATATTTATCTGTGAAAAACGTATGTGTAAGGTTAAGCGTCATGGATGAAGTTGTGGTTATGATGCACGCTCATGGTCTTTGCCACTCTGTTTCTAAAACAGATGCTGTTCCCCTTTTACACAGTCATCTTGCAAGAGGGTTGTGAAGAGGAAGCCTGCCTTGATAATGTCAGCTCTAACCATCGCTGAACAGCAAAGCCTCAGCGTGCTGACCGGGTCTGTGTTTTCTGACACATAAAAAAAATGCCCTACTTTGCAGAACTCACTGCATTTTCAACACACTGCTTAGGGGACACAGAACCAGCAGATGACTTCCATGAGGCCCTGATATAGACACTTTTAACAGTAAAACAAAAACAATACCTAAAAGACGTTCTATTTTTCCCCCAAACTACTTCAGCCATGTTTCATATTATTCATATTATTAATGCTAAAACAGAAACCTTCTGGGAACAGCTATGACAATAATAACCAAGGTCACTTGAAATGATCTGTTTAAATTTGACATCTTGGTGAGTCAAAATGTATGTTGCTGTGCCCAAGAAGCACATGTTGTCTACATGCTGTCAGAGTGCCCCTCTAACCCTGGTCTGTGGAGGAACCAAAGGTGGTTAATATGCCAAGATACTTCATGGTAGTTCATGTCTATGGGAACAAAGTGGGGATCAGTTCCGGGCTGCATAAATAGGCGTGTAGTAGACATGCTGGATGGGCTGCAGTAGCTAGTACCACGCACTAAAATAAACTTGGTGGACCCCTGAATTAAGGCTGATTTTCTCTGGAGTGGAGAATCATACTATCACGACATTTTCCTTAAATGGGCAGGGGGATTTGGAGATCATGATGCCGTGTCCGAAATGTACATCCATTGCTCAGAAAAAGGCTTTTAAATATTTGGTAAAATCCTAGAGTTCTGCCATAGACCTCAATGCACAATGTGCCATTGTAGTTCCAGGAAGTGGCTGGTCATGAAGGCATATCTACCATCTTTGGAGGAACCACACTAGACGTCACATGTTGCATAACATGGTGAGCGATGGGTTCCTCTATGATTTACGGATAATTACACAATGACAACAGTCATGATACGTCACTTCTCCCAAGACTACCCCAATCCACCACCAACACACACCCACATACTAGAACACACATATTGAGCGCACACACATACACACACACTCACTTACACACACACACACACACACACACACACACACTACTACTACTACTACTACTACTACTACTACTACTATTACAGCTTTGGCTGTGCTATTTCCATACAAACAGAAAGATTTCATGATCTCTAAAAGGCCTAAGCATCATGATCACAGTATCTGTGGCCATTTTTTTCACACGTCTGGACAGATGCTGATGTCTGAGGACATACAACAGGACAACTGCGGGAACAACGGGAAAGGGATGGTTACTTTTCCCTTAGAAGGAAAGAAAATGGGGTCCACCCAGCCTACTAGTAAAAGGTCAAAAGGAGCTATATTGGTACATCTCAGGACTTTAATGGGTTCAGCTAAGGCGCTACTCTCAGACATAGGAACGCCATCATTACGAAACAGTAAACAGGATATGAGAAAGAACTTGCCCTGGTAAAGAAGGAGTAGAAGGACCAGACATTAAATCGATAATAGCATTACAACATGTGTAAATGTCTAATTGTGAGTCAGACGGGCAGATGTGTCAAAGTCTTTGGGTGTATAAATAGAACAAAAAGTAAATCAAAGGAAAACAAACACACTCTCAAATAATATTACTTTCGTTTTATCAGACCAATAGCATGTCCCAGACATCTTTTTGCTAAATTGTGTCCATGTTGGACGTGCTATTGGTCTAATAAAACGAAAGTAATATTATTTGAGTGTGTTTATTTTCCCTTGAATGTCTAATTGACAATCTCTGTGTGTCCTCAATCTTCTGTCTCTCCCTTCAGTCACCGGCATATCAATTGAGGTCTGACAGCATTACAGAGTTATTAGCTGTTGTGGCTGTAGGGACCTAGCCTGGCTATTGCGACTTGTCAATGCTCTGCGAGCATTGCGAAATGCAAATGCAGCGTCACAGGCAGTATGGGCACACCCAGGCTAGTAGGGACCTACACCATGGTCTCTTTGTCATCAGATATTCAAGCAAATTAACTCTTAAATCGAATAATCTTTTTGATGGAAAAAGAACTTATGTGAAATGACATGACATTTAACTGACATGTATGGACACATAGCACTGTAGTGTCTCTACTCATCTCGTTCCTCTTATCAGCTATTTCATAATCTACAACAGCACTGCACACTCACTCAGAGCCCTGTGGTTCAGCTGTTTCCTGATCTTTTTTTTATGGTCCTTAGGTCAATTGCCTCTTCATAGGAAGAGAAACTAACGGGAAATACATTTGTGCAACAAGTGACCAACAACTGATGTAACTGGGTTAAGGGTTAAACAGGTACTGTTTAGGAATGTCTCGTTCGTGAACGGAACATGTCTGGCTTCAATTCCTCCATCATTCAAAATGTACTTCATTTTTTTGCCAGAAAAGGCCAACATGCAAAAAAAAGAGAAGCAGAGAAGGGCACACGGTGATCACTGACGACTATCCCATGGCAGGAGTTGGTAATGATGGTTGAGTGGGTGTGTGATGTCCTGTGATATTGCATGTGATGGCCTTGCTGTTTTGATCTTCCAGGTTTGGGGTTTGTAGACCAATTATTTTTTGTGGCAGTGTGGGTTATCCGAATGAGTTTGTTGCATTCTTTGACTGTAAGCATGGGGAGGAAGCAGGTGGAGCAGTATAGTAAAATGGGTTGTACAATGCTTGTACACAGTAGTAATAGGAGTAAAGTGGGGGTCAACATGCAGCCTTTTGAGTTTGCACATCGCTGTCAGAAAAAAATTACATTGTTTGTTGTGACGGTGCACACAATGATATCTCTGTCAAAATTTGCCAGCAAGTTTTTGTCAAAGTGCCAGTGGCAATGTTTTTAAAAGCAGTGTGCCATATTTCCTGGGTACCCTGACAGAATCTGTGCAAGTGAACAAGTGCCCTGTGCCCTGAACAAGTGACTAGCAACTGATGTGAGAGGTAACCGTTAAGGGTTAAACAGGCACAGTTTAGGAGTGTCTCATTTGTGAACAGTAACATGTCTGGAGGCGCAAGAAGGGTTGAACATGTACCGTTTAAGGATGTCTCATTTGTGAATGGAACATGTCTGGCTTTAATTCCTCCATCATTCAAACTGTACTTCATTTCTTTGTCAGAAGAGGCCAACATGCAAGAAAGAGAAGCGAGGAAGGAGACTCTGATCACTGATGACTATCCTAAGCAATGACACAAGAAAGTGTGAACTTGTTTTGAGGGAAGGAAGCAGCAAAGGCGTGGTGTCACAAACTCGGCAAGCTGGGTGGAGGGCCATCTGCAGTTAGTTAGTTTGTTTATTGTCCCTTTGGGGAAATGTGTCTTCACAGTCCCTTTAAATATTAGATCTCGCTTTGCAAACGTCCAACATATAGCACATATTCATACATATTCACACAAAATCAAATACATGTCAGCAATACACAAACAAATATACTGTTTGCTGTGATGGTGCACACAGTGAGATCTCTGTCGAAAAGTTTTTGTCAAAGTGCCAGTGGCAATGTTTTTAAAAGCAGTGTGCCATATTTCCTGGGTACCCTGACAGAACCTGTGCTGTGGTATGTGATGTGTCACAGTCTTTCTCCTGTAACGTGGAGGCCCTGACTACAGACAACATTACCTTAAGGCATGGATATACTTCCACACCGCAAATGCTTGAAATTTTGCAAAGGCATCCACCAATACAAACAGTCAACATGGACAAAAACATGGACACAGTGAAGCAGCACGACATTAGGTGCCGCTTGACTATGGAAAAAAATCATATGCACGACTATTCTGGCCAGTGCATAGATTCATGGACTGTGTGACGAAATGTAAAGATGATGAAACTTGTATCATTCACACTAGGCATATACTTTGTGTAGACCCCACACAAAAGAATAGCTGGGCTTTTACTCAAACCAAAAACTGCTCTACCACTTTCAGCAGCTGGTCCCTGATGGACACCCATGAGGTTCTCACCCTCTGGCTACACCAGGTGCAGAACCGAAGCGTCAGTGGTGGCGGAGCGTACACATGGTAATAAAGCTGCCCTACAAAGGCAAAGTGTAGTAACTACGTGAACACAGAAATGCAGAGAAATGCATTTAACATTCTTATACTGCCCAGAAAAAGCTGTACGTATATATTAGTATATACATATATTAGTGGTGATTCTACTTTTAAACAGCAAGAAGCAAGAGATTTAGTCACAACACAAAGGAGGTGTTATACAGTCAATTTCCAGTCTAAAATATGTAGTTATTCCCTTACGGGTTTGTAGGGCAGAATAAATCACATCACATGTGAAAGCGCACACTTTCGTTAAAAAAAAAAAAAAAAAATAGAACAGTCTTCTAAACAGAAATTATGCTCTGCATAACTTCTGCTTCGGTTCCTCGCGCAGGTTAGCTTGGCGTCTTACCTCTTCACTATCCAGACGAGGCTGAGGAAAAGGTAGGCCACTGTGACCAGCAGGTATGCCAGAGGAAGGTTGTAGGAGTGCCTGGGAAAATGGATGCTTCCCACTTTGTAGTAGCCGTAGAAGAGGTAGGTCTGTTCCAGAAAGCCCTGCATCACCAAGGAGGAAGGCAACATGACGTGTCATTCTGTCATACTTAAACAAAATGCTGCACAGATAGCATATATTCAACATTTCATTTTAATGTATGCTGCACATTTGTTAACATAACAAATCAACTGCCACTGGCAACTGTGGCCTAGTGGTTAGGGAGTTGGACTTGCAATCGGAAGGTTGCTGGTTTGAATCCTGCCCTATCCATGGTTGAGATGCCCTTGAGCAAGGCATCTAACCCCACACTGCTCCAGAGACTGTAACTGAAACCCTGTAAATATCTGTAAGTCGCTCTGGATAAGAGCGTCAGCTAAGTGTAATGTAATCTGCATTAAGAAACTGGACACAATCCACCCTTGTAAGCATGCTCAAGTCTTAATGAGTCAAAGTTCACTCTGACTTAACAACATCCTGTAGCCTGATGATGAAACAACTACGGCTTATGTTGTAATAAGTCTTGAGGTTGTGTTGTGTTGTGTTTGTGTTGTGGTATGTCGTGTGGTGTGTGTTGTTCACTGTTCCTAAAAGCAGGTCTGTAATGTACTGTAAGTATGGCTTACAATATCTCTCACAGGTTGTGATGCGTTGTGTTGTGTCTGTGTGGAGTCTCTGAGGAGTATGTGTAGGATTCGGCTACATAGAGCTCTGGAATAAATTAAGACACCACTGTAAAAGTATCAGTTTCTCAGATTTAACTATTTATAGGCATATGTGTGAGTAAAGAGAACATTTTTGTTTTGTTCTGTAAGCTACAAACAACATTCCAAATTATTCCAAATTCAACTGACACTAGAAAGGAATGGCTGTCATACATTTTACACATGCTGATTTCAGGAAAATTTGCAGTGGTCTCTTAGTTTTCTCCAGAGCTGTATGTGTTGTGGTCTTGTCTCTGAGGAGTCTGTGTTGCATGTTGGTTTGGGTTGTGCAGTATTCGTGTTGTGGTTGCTCACTGTTCCTGAGAGCAGGTCTGTAATGTACGCTGCACATTTGTTAACATTACGAATCTGCACTAAGAAACTGGACACCGAGTGCTATCACTCTACCTTTGTGAGCAATCTCAATGGGACAAAGTTCACTGCGATTTAACAACATCCTGTAGCCTGACGATAGCTTATGTTGTAATATGTCTTGAGGTTGTGTTGTGTTTGTGTTGTGTCTGTGTGGAGTCTGTGTTGTGTATTGGTTTGGCTTGTGCTGTATTTGTGTTGTGGTGCGTGTTGCTCACCGTTCCTGAGAGAAGGTCTGTGATGTAACTATGGCTTACGTCTGACAGGTCGTGTTGTGTTTTTCGGTTGTTTGTGTGTTGGTTGTGTCATGCCACGATGTACTGTGCTGTGTTTGTGTTGTGTCTGGTGTCTGGAGTCTGTGTGGAGTCTGTGTTGGGCTGGGTTTTCTTGTCTGTTGTCTGTATGTGTTGTGGTGTGTGTTGGTCAAGGATTCCTGAGAGCGGGTCTGTAATGTACGCTGCACGTTACATTAACATACATACATATATTAAACATACATACATATATTAAACATATACACTAAGAAACTGTTCACCTAGTGCTATCATTTCACCCTTGGGGTTGGATTTGTGCTGTGTCTGTGTTGCATCTGTGTGGAGTCTGTGTTGTGTGTTGTGTTGTCTGTTGTGTTGTGTTGTGTTGTCTGTTGTGTTGCATTTGTGTTGAGTCTGTGTGGAGTCTGTGTTGTGCTGTGTGTTGTGTTGTCTGTTGTGCTGTGATGTGTTGTCTGTTATGCTGCATTTGTGTTGTGTCTGTGTGGAGTCTGTGTTGTGTTGTGTGTTGTGTTGTCTGTTGTGCTGTGTGTTGTGTTGTCTGTTGTGCTGCATATGGTTGTGTTGTCTGTTGTGCTGTGTTGTGTTGTCTGTTATGCTGCATTTGTGTTGTTTCTGTGTGGAGTCTGTGTTGTGTTGTGTGTTGTGTTGTCTGTTGTGCTGCATTTGTGTTGTTTCTGTGTGGAGTCTGTGTGGAGTCTGTGCTATGTGTTGTGTTGTCTGTTGTGCTATGTGTTGTGTTGTCTGTTGTGCTGTGGTGTGTTGTCTGTTGTGCTGTGGTGTGTTGTCTGTTGTGCTGTGGTGTGTTGTCTGTTGTGCTGCATATGGTTGTGTTGCGTGCTGCTCACCGTTCCTGAGAGCAGGTCTGTGATGTACTGGTGGAACACCACTAGGCCTCTGCGGGAGGTGCTTGGGTACTCGCTGCATTCACTTCCTGTAAACACACACCCACGGCAGAGCACACACTGGTTTCAGACATGTGACAAGCACCTGTGTGCAACAAGATCGTATCTTGGCCAAATGCTTATGTGGGCATGCTAAAAATGTCATACTGTCACAATTGGTCATACTAGCCTGCTTTCTCAAAACTCAAAAATCTTAATCAATTCAGTGTGAAGGCTTATTTTTTACACCAAAAGATAGAACTGAACATGCATTTGTCCCTTTCAGAGTAAAACAGCTTCTATACCATTAGCATGGTGCGTGCTATTAATCAACATTTAAACAAGGTCTTCTCGTGTTTTGGCTGTGGCGTATTCAAAATTAACTATAACACACTATACAACTATGCCTTGTTACACAGGAACATTTTATTTCTTACCAAAGACAAAATAACTTCCTAGTCCTAATGTGTTTTAATACATTACATTCTAGCAGAGATGGGTAATCCAGCTTCCGAATGTACAAGTCCATGCTACATTTGTTCCAGACATTCACTAAACCAGCTGATTCTAATTACCGCAAATCTTTTTCTTGCCAGAGGGGTGTTCTAGAAAGCATGTCTCGTCATTGGGAATGTTAACTCAGAGCAAATGGTAAACCTCCTAATAGAGAGGGTCTTATGGCCTCCTAAAACAAAGCCATAGAAACAAACACAAACAGCACCCAGTGCCATTGTGATTACATGGCACAGCACAGCACAGCGCACTGTGTATACAACGAAATTGACTCTGCATTTAACCCATCACACACATGAGCAGGGGGCAGCCTGGACAAAGGGACCCGGGGAACAAACAATGAAAATAAAACCAAAACAACGTGATGTATCTACTGTTAGGGACACTCTTATTACACAGCGCGTAGACACAGCAAGTGTCCGTACAATATGTATGTGTGACAGAATACGCTCAAATCACGCGTGCGGTGTGAAAAGTCTAATTTGCTAACGTGCACAGTTTCACTCTCTGAATCAGAACCAAATGCATGTTTAGCTCCCCGCATCAGAACCTTAAAAAATAAAACAACATGCCAGACCTACAGCTCATCGCAACAGTAATGAGGTGTGATGGACCTACAGCTAGTTGTGAGAGAGGTGAGGTGTGATGGAATGTTACAGGAGACAGAGGTGAGGTGTGGTGGATGTACTGTTACTGTAGACATAGGCTAGATGTGATGGACCTAATGTTAGTGTAGACAGAGGTGAGATGTGAAGGACCTACTGCTCGTGGAGAGAGTGGTGAGTTGTGATGGAACTACACGTAGTCGTGACAGAGGTGAGGTGTGACATACCTAATGTTAGTGTAGACAGAGGTGAGGTGTGGTGGACCTACTGTTAGTGGAGAGTGATGAGGTGTGGTGAAACTACAGCTAGTTGTGACAGTGATGAGGTGTGACTGACCTAATGTTAGTGGAGACAGCGGTGAGGTGTGATGGAACCAATGTTAGTGGAGAAAGACGTGAGGTGTGATGGATCTACTGTTAGTGTAGACATAGGTGAGGTTTGATGGACCTAATGTTAGTGGAAACAGTGATGAGGTGTGGTGGAACTACAGGTCATGACAGAGAGGTGAGGTGTGATGGACCTACTGTTAGTGTAGACATAGGCTAGATGTGATGGACCTAATGTTAGTGGAGACAGAGGTGAGGTGTGGTGGACAAACTGTTAGTGGAGAGTGGTGAGGTGTGGTGGACCTACTGTTAGTGGAGACATTGGCTAGATGTGAAGGACCTAATGTTAGTGTAGAAAGACGTGAGGTGTGATGGACCTACTGTTAGTGAAGAGAGTGATGGTGGACCTACTGTTAGTGGAGAGAGTGGTGAGGTGTGGTGGACCTACTGTTAGTGCAGACAGGCTAGATGTGATGGACCTACATCTAGTCGTGACAGAGGTGAGGTGTGATGGACCTACTGTTAGTGAAGAGAGTGATGGTGGACCTACTGTTAGTGGAGAGAGTGGTGAGGTGTGGTGGACCTACTGTTAGTGGAGAGAGTGGTGAGGTGTGATGGACCTACTGTTAGTGGAGAGAGTGATGGTGGACCTACTGTTAGTGAAGAGCGTGGTGAGGTTCCCTGAAGCGCTGGGGGCCACGACGATGGGCAGCATGACGAAGCCGAACATGAGCAGGAACATGACGAAGTTTAGCAGCACCAAGAAGCGCAGGAAGGAGAAATACGACAGGATGCCTGTGCCGAACATGCCTGGAGAGAGAGAAGATAGCTGTGGGTTACATTACATTACATTACACTAGGGCTGCGCAATATATCGAAAATATCCTGACTATCGTTATATACATATCGCAAAACATGGCTTAACTGGAGTAAATGGTATATTATTGTGGAACACCTTACAGTAATGCCCCATTTATTTCAGTTAAACCATGTTTCAAGATATTAAGATATTTGGGAAATCAAATGTTGGAGTTCTACTGCCCTTGATATCCACCCCATATGCTGCGTACTGGTTACGGCCTAGCGGTAAAGATTAAGCTGAAAGATGTTAAAACTATATTTAAATATTTGTTTATTTATTTGAAAACATATCGTCATCGCAACTCTCAGCAATGTTACCGCATATCGCACAATTTTTAAATATCGTGCAGCCCTACATTACACTTAACTGACGCTCTTATCTAGAGCAACTCACAGTGATTTAGGTACAGGGTACAGTATCTGGAGCAATGTGGGATTAAATGCCTTGCTCAAGGGCACTTCAGCCATGGATGAGGGTGCAGTAGAGCAGTAGTAATTTACTCCCCCACCCGCATGCTTCTTACTGGTACGGGATTCGAACCTGTGACCCTCCAATCCCAAGACCAACTCCCTGCCCCATTAGGCCACAGCTGCTCCAGGTTAGCTGCTTGGATCGCACTCTCAGCTTCTCAGTTTAGCAATGCTCTTTTTACTGCAGTATCAAAGCCGTATCAGAGCCAGAGAAAAAGAAAGAATGATAGAAAGAGACACACAGACAATCAGACAGACAGGGAGAGAGATGGAGTGAGAAGGAGAAGGAAAGAGAGAGAGGGAGAGATGGATGGAGAGAGGCAGAGGGAGAGATGGATGGAGAAAGGCAGAGAGAGAGAGAGAGAGAGAGAGAGAGAGGAGAGAGAGAGAGGAGCACAGAGAGAGAAGCACAGAGAGAGAGAGAGAGAGAGAGAGAGAGAGGTAAAGTCACTACAGCCAAGACAGCCATGACACTTCTACTAAAGGCTCCTTCAGAAAACAAAAAGCCACCTGCTTTGCGTGCCTAGCGCTGTCTTTTTGTTTTTGAACTCGGAGGGGAAAAAGCAACCACGCTCAACCACCACATTTCCTGTCTTAGTCAACCCTGCAGATGTGGAGATTCATAATTCAGGGGAAATGTACCACTTTCCCTTTAACTCCTGTCATCTTTGCAGGAGGCCTCACTGCACTCAACCAGTGATGTTTCAGTTTAGCCTGTCACCACCTGGGTTTCTATTCAGCTCATTTACGTCAGTTGGCTTCATTCATGGCATTTTAGTTAAACACAATGCACATCAGTGTGTTTGTACAGACACTGGGAGAGTCCATGCGAACTGGAGGCATTGCCAGCTTAGATATCTCCATTCAAATGAGTAAGGTGCATTCCCATGAACTCAGGTGAATGCATCTAAACACTAGAAAGCATTTGTATTTGTATTTTGCATTTGTATTAGCATTTGGGTAACTTTCTGTGAACTGGAAGCATTGTCAGCTAGGATGTCTTTACTGAATGGTCACAATGCATAACAATAAAAGGTCAGATGGAAACCTGCTTACTGAAACGGCCCAAATGTCAATGCAAGAACCCAGCATGCTGAATGAGCGAAACCACAACCTGTTGCGTGTCAGTGTTAGTGTCAGTGTCTGTGGGCGGTCATGCTGAGACATGTCTCAGCAGAGATAACCACCACAGGAGTCATAGGAGCGCACTGGGTGTGGCAGGCAGGCAGGAAGGCCTACCAGTGTTTGCCCTAGGGCTTCATA
>CM050198.1:24282261-24397261 GCA_027475355.1 Coilia nasus
CCCAAACACTGACTCACCGGTCCACACGCTTCTCCTCCATGGTCTTGGGCTGCTCCCTGACAGGCCTCTGGAGAGTGGTGGCCTTCTGCTTGTTCTCTGCTCTTCCACTTGTCCATCTGCTCAGAGACCCGAAGCGTCCGCGCTGGCTGCTGTTCCTCCTCTTGCTGCTGCTGTTGTTGGTGGAGTTGGTGGAAGACTTCCGGCGGTAGAGCAGGGACTGGTAGCTGGGCAGCTGGTCCAGCAGAGGGTTGCTCGTTGGACCTCGCTGGTCCGGCAGGAATACTAGTGGGTGGTAAAGAGGAGAGAATAAAGTGTCAATAAAAAAAAAAAAAGAGTCCACCACACCTCAGACGTCTACCACCTCCTGACTGATCATGTTGATAGTGTTGGTCTACTGTTTTGGCTGCTTGTTTTTGTTTTACAGTGAGGATGTGGTTATGGGAAAAATGCCTTGTATTTCATTTGTACAATCAAAGACTGTATACAAAGAACCCACTTCCTTTACGAACTGTGTTGTCATACAATATGCAGCCTAGGATAGCAGTGTGCACAGAGAGTACAATACAACCAATAGGATACAACAGTTTTAGAAGTAGTTGCAAGCACTTCAACAACCGGTTACAACACAACCAATTACAAACGACGTCTACTACTTTAGTTCGTTGTTCTGATCTTATTGCTTGAGAACCTTTAAAACTTTGGAAAATACAGTGTGTACATTCAGGTTGCGTCTCATCTGACGCAAAGTAGAGATCATTACTTACAATGACTTCAACCTAACAACATCAAAGCTCGTTTCTAACGTTGCCTGTGGCGATAACCTAATGACCACTGGATAACTGTCAACAATTGTGACTTTAAAAAGATACTGCAAACTCTTACATGTAGTTAAGACACCTTTTAACAATGCAGTAATTACGTTGTCCACTGAAGTTATTTTGCTATCTTGTTAGCATCTGCTAGTTTGTCGTCTAAATTGTGTTAGCTACAAATTATCGTTGATCAGTTATTACCTGCGTCAACGGAGTCCATTACAGCATTTCCCCGGAAAGAAATCCACAACTTTATAACTGTTACACGTGTCTGGTTCCACGAAGCTGTTTATTCAAAACTTTATGTTTGTTTGAGTTTGCCCCGAAGCCGCCGTCCGTCTCCCCTCCCTACCAGCTGCTGCTACCACCATACAGTTTTGCAGCACTTCCTGGATTCGCTGAATAGACCGATTTTGATTTGACATCACAGACTTCAAATAAAACTTTCCATCGCGATGTAGATGTATCCCCCAGCGTGGGTTACATTTTAATCTGAAGACAGGCCACTAAGTATCGTAGTGTCTTTCAAATGACAAGGGTATGTAGTGAGTCTCTGGCTGTGTCTTTAGTCTGAATAATTTAAAGCTCTGCCATGTCTGCATATGGCCAATGTGACGTGGTTCCCAAACAGGTAGGCTGCTGCAGACTGGCATTTATTTGAGATATCAGGCTATTTACCGTTTAACAATTTCCTGTTTTCCATGGGGCTTTATAAACGGGCTAAATAAAGTCCATACTTATATCAAGGCGCTCTGCTAGTGAGCTTGTTAATAATTATTATACCTGTCTAATTGCCATTGACTCCTTAACGGTTATGCATGCACCAGCACCGAGTTAATCATTTAAGATTTTTCGGCAGCGACACAAGGATCTTCGCTCGTCAGTGACGCTCACGTTTGCATAAACAAATAACCTGTTCCCGAAGAAAGCCGTGAAAGACGCGCTCAATCCTGAAAAGACCGCTTGGCAAACGTGGTCTGTCTGTTCGTAGACTCCGCAGATTCAAAAGGGAATACCCAAAAATAACGGATATATTACTATAGATGATTAGCCTGGATTTTACAATTTAGTGCGACAGGCTATGTATTAGGCCAGGTTTTAGAGATTCTGAAAAGGTAAGTTCAGTTTTATCCTGTCATTGAGCCTATGTACGCTGTTCTCCATGGCTTTATGAAGAATAGGTTACCTTTTTATCCTGCGTAAATAATGATTTGTTTTTTTTAAGTCACATAATTATTCCTTTAATCCGCTCATTCACCTCATATTATTATTATTATTATTGACATTTTACTAAAGGCTGACTTGGATGGAAATTGTTTCTCTTTATACTGCACTATATCCTGGTGTAGGCTGCTTGGAAATAAGATACTTGATCTATAATGACGTGCATGGGACACCTGGGCTATCAAATGTCAGGAGCAATCATCTGTCCACACAACAGCAAAGTTCTCAAGTGTGTTTCTGAAGTTGTTGTAGCTGTGTTAGTTAAAACAATGGCCTAAACTGCAGACAACTATAAAACTATACAATAAGCTGAATTTCTTGCATTATTTGTTTTATAATGGCTGTTTAAGATCCAACTTAAAAAAAAAAATACAAATTAAGGCTTGCTTGCTATAGCCTTTTTGATGTGTTATCAGTTGAAGAAGAATGTCCTACTGAAAAGATCTGATTCCTCATATATCTTCTTTAACTCAAACTTGTGTGGCCTATACAGTTCTATGACTTCAACAGTGTTGTCACAGAACCATTTTCATTATTCAAAAGTGCCCTAATGAGTGCTTAAACGTGCTTTGTCAAATGGTTTATAGCCTATAGAGCCCAAGTAAAATGTTTGGGAAATGTCCATGGATTGTGTTAATGTACTAAATAATTACATTCAATTCAGTTGCTTGATATGTGTTGTAGTATGATTTCTGTACATATTCAGGAAGTGGATTAGCGGAAAAGAAAGGCAATGAAGGTCCTGACACCCTGAGGATTGATTTACCTTTATCCGTGCTCATGGTACAGTCAATAGGCTATCATGAAAGATTCATTAATAGCAGGGCTGTTTCTCAATGAATTGCCCCGTGTATCCCGAGAAGTGGTATCAAATGCCATGGGTCCTCTCGTGACATTTCCTCATTCTGTCAAAAGTCCGCCGAATGGGAAGACTGATGGCATGAGTCTTTGTGTTTATTTATCAAGGTGTTGAAATAAGTGAAGGCATACACATGCTACATACAAAAATGCTGAATGTGTGGATATACAACTCTGGAAAAAATTAAGAGACCACTGTAAAATGATCAGTTTCTCCGATTTAACTACTTATAGGTGTATGTGTGAGTAAGGTGAACATTTTTGTTTTGTTCTGTAATCTACTGACAACATTTCTCCCAAATTCCAAATTCAACTGACACTGAAAAGAAATGGCTGTCATACTGTACATGTAGACATGCAGATTTTAGGAAATTTTGCAGTGGTCTCTTAATTTTATCCAGAGCTGTATGTATATTTGTTTTGTGTTGTATTGGAGGGAGGCATCATGTCATGTAGAAATGTGATAATTGCTTTATAAATGTGATATCTAAATTTAATTGAGGAAGAAAGACAGATCAAACCCTATCATTAACAGTTTTCCTGTTCATTTCTATTGCAGAACACAAGCTTCTCATCTTTGAATGAGCTTAAGATTACAAACGTGACAACCAATGTCTTTTTACAACAATGAAGGGATCATCAACCCAGCCTACTATGACAGTGACACATTGGAGGTGGACAGAGGGTATGTGTTTACATCAGTGCCCACAAATGTGTGGGGACACTTTAAAAAAACACTGATCATACCAGCCACCATGCATGTACCACTCATCAATTTCCTCTGTGATTTATTGGTGCGTTAAGGATTTAGTACACAGTTTCATGATCACTATCATGATTGGCGAGAGCTGGAGGCAGACATTAAGACCATGGGGATGACCAGTGGAGTATTCCAGAAAGTAGGTTTAGTCACTTACCTGTGTATGTTCACTCAGAGCAAGAGGTAAATCTACCAGTAGAAGAGCCTTTGACTTAATTCTGCTAGAAGAATGAACCCATTATACCCCTATATTAGGAGAGTTACCACTTACTCTGGGTTAAATTAGCTGGGTTGGTCACTAAACCACCTACTTGGAATACCCCCCTGGAGCCAGCTAGAGAAAACAGCGAAAGACAAAGATTCCTGGAGACTGAAAGTGCTTGTTGATGGCCTATGTCTCAGAAGGGCGTGGTAGGCGTACATGGAAAAAAATGAAATCACTATTGGCTAGTAATGCTTGTTAACACTAATATAATAAACCTAGTCAATCTCAAAGTCAATCAATTCTTTACACATTTTTGTTAACACTGTAGAAGATGTATTCAATGGCCATGAGATTTATGTTACTTTTCAATTCCTTATTCAGTAAAAAAACAGATCCTCTTTCATTTTAAAGACTATTTGACCTTTTGAAATATAACTAATTACAGCATAACCTTCAGAATATTTAACTTCACCTGATTAAAAGTTCTATGTAAAATGCCAGCACCAGAACTCTCATTTGTCAATACACAAATTCCCTTCACCCCCTGCATGTTTCTTCTCATACCTGTAGTTCACCTGGGGATTGCTTGAAAGGCGTAATCACCCTGTGCTACTGTAATTAAATGTGTCTGCTGTCTGACTCAGGTTCTCCAGGGTCTTCCCCCACAGCAACCCCTATGGCGCCAACCCAGACGCCTGGCAGCGGGAGAGGGTTGGGTCCAGGGGAGGCGGAGGCGGAGGCTGGGGCCCCTCTGAGACCCTGCCCGCCTACTACAGTCCCAGCACGGCTATAAGAGGCAGTGTTGGTGGTGGTGGTGTTGGTGGCGGCGGTGGTGCTTCTCGGGGCGATTGGAGGGAGGGTTGGGGAGACTCTGCCTCCATGCTGACGAGCCCCATCCCCGCTTCGCTGCCCACGGAGAGCCCAAGATGGCCGCCACAACAGAGCTGTAAGTCCACCCACCTGTGGGTTGTTGTTGTTGTTGTACTCCAGGTGTGCCTGTTTGTGATGTGTGTTTGAGGTGTGCTTTTGCACTAGAATGAGATGTAGATAACTGTTGTTTGCAGTACTAATGGTAAAAGATTTATTACGTGGCTACAGTAGTGTTTTTGTGCTGCTCAGTGTTGCTCAGGTAACCTTTTGTAGCCTCTTGAACATCTCATTCGTAAGTTAAGTTCTTACCTGTTGAAAAGTATTTAGAGACTGTAGAAAAGCATCTTGAAATGGTGATTGGTAAACATACTACGCTTTGTATAGTAATGGCCAACAGTCACTAGGGAGCATGAGAATGTTGAGAAAAAATTCTCACCTTCTATCACATTACTATGTGTCACTTGGTTTGCCTTATCTTATTAAATTCATTTTGTGAATATAACGTGATAGCATATCACCTCTCAGAAGACTAAGCAAATATTGTTTGTGGTTGTGGTGTATTTTCACCAACCACCTGATTGTACATTAATGAAAGGGTATTTTTCCAGTCCAGGAAATAGGAGCTACGCGTGTGCTTAGGTGGGAAGTGAAAATTTGTGAGCACAAAGTCTAAAGTGTCACTAAGTCTAAAGTGTTAATACAATAATAATAGCCTACGTTCACAAAGATGTTGTCATGGCACCAAGGAACAACCACAAGGAACTAGGAAAAGGTCCTGAATGTAAACAAACACTTAATCTTAATGCGATCACCAAGTGATATGTTAACATATGTCATTTTTATATGTGTTTTAATGGTACAGTTACCAAGTAAAGGTCATGTTTTCAGTTATAAGAGACATCATAAAAATGCTGTCTAGTTAAGGTGAAAGAGTGTGTGTCCAGGGCATTTGTTCATTCCAGAGCATAGAAATGCAACAGCATAGAGATTTGTAATTTGTCTTATTGTAAAGTGTTTTATTGGTGCTTTGTGCCCTATTCTTAGACACAATCTCAATGCGCCAACGGGAATCGAGGAAAATGAGTTTGTACCCGCATGGGGCTGCAGCCTTGGACAAACTGGGTCTGACAGAGGAGGACATCCAGGAAGAGATGGAAAACGGTAAAGAACTAAACTTTCAGTTCCTGTGTTGTCGGGCAGACTTTTGGTGTGAAGCATCTATGGTTTGGTGTAAAGCAGTGCGTGGGAGTTCTGTGGCTTTGTGACCTGTATGGTGAATATGAGCTTGAGTTGTCCTACATACTATATGCTTTTTTAATACAAATATGAACACCTTAATGTCCACAAAGTGGAAATTTGTCTTGGATTCGTATTTGGATAATGGATTTAAATATTGTCCACACTATGCTCTATGCAGAAGGTATCTACGGGCATGCAAAACTGAATTTGTAATGAATTGAACATTATTTAATCCGTTGGGGCAACAAATAAACTGTAAGGAGTTGGTGTCATGCACCTCTTGGAAAACAACAGCCAACTTGCTATGGTTCATGTTACCTGACAAGCCTGTTTATCTAAATTCATTCTACGGTTAGATTAAAATGTAAAAAATGTTTACTGGCATATTATTTAAAGGTTTATCAGGAGAAATGTATTGTGACCTATTTATTAATGTTTACAGACTACAGTCATCCTTGCTCTCTAAGTTTTTTATTAAAGCTTTTACTTTTAAGGTCTGTCTGCATAGGGGCATAATGAGCAAGGCTTTACCCCGAACAGAGACTTGCTAGATAACTGTGAGAGGTCTCAGGAATATATTGTTTGCAGAGGGGCCAGTGACGCTTTTGTAACCTTGACATCTTATGGCCTGCTGATCTATGGGAAGCTAACAGTTAGCGTGAGCCTATTGTCAGGTTTTTTAATCATTCATGAATCTGATTAAACAGGTTAAGCAGTGTCAAATATTTAATCGGTCACCGACATTGTTTCTCCCCCCCCCCCTGCAGAGGAGCAGGACCTGGTGAAGAACCTGGTTGCCATGTCAACCAAAGACAGTGACACAGCTATCCGTGGCTTGCCAATGAGCTTCAGTGAGAAGAAACACATACGGTAGGTAGGCTGATATATGTAGCTTTCGCTCCATGCAAACAAAGGTCTCTGTCTACATCATTTTATTACTACAAGTCAACAATTAAACCACAGCTGTAAAAGAGAGACATTCTTGTACACAACCTGTGAGGTAACAAGTGTGGTTGAAGGTAATAAAAATTGTCAGTGTGCCAGTGTGTGTGATGGTAAAAGGTGTGACTCTTCCTCTTCTGTGAAGAGATAGGGATGGCTTTTTTTAAAAGCAGGCCAAAGTGTACATCATTGCAACATGACATTATTTTTTCCTCAGTAAAATGATTTCATACAAATGACAAGTGTTTGTTTCAGGTGATGAGTGTTTTGAGTTGTTCCATGAAAATGCTAAATCTCAAAGAGTAGCTTTCATATTTCTAAATACAACGTCCCCCCGGTCCTGAAAAATGCAGTTTTTTCAGTTCTTTGAGTTGTTTTCAGATTTGTTGTCAGTTTTTTTACATATTGTTACACTGAATAGCATTTTAATATACCAAATTTCAATGTAAACCAATGCGTCAACATTATTCTCTTTTTAGGGGTCGAGTTCTGGCATGCAGATCAGTCAAGCGAAAGCACCAATTCACCTGCTGTGCCGACTGCTCTGGTCAGATTTCACTGGTAAGAGTGGGCAAGAGCCGCATGAATTTGTCATTTTTATTTCCATCAAATACACAACATTTTTACAGTCTTATTTTCAGAGTTGGAGATCTTGGCTTTAGAAAGTAAAAACCCTGGCATGTATTCTTTCTGCTTATGCACTTACCACAGGTGATTTTAGTAATTAGCTGATGATTACCTGGTCTGGTGATTTGTGTGCTTATGAGGATAAGCTGGTTCAGAAACAGTTTAAATCAAACATGTGGCAGGGTTTTTACTTTCTGAAGCCAGCATCCCCACCTCTGCCTATTTTAGTGTACATACTCATGGTTTGACTGCCAAACATTGCTTTTTCCTGTCGCATTGGATAAAATCACCTGCTATCATCTGTCCTTGACATTTTTTTTATTCTGCTTTAAATGTACTCATACACACTACTTAGTTAAAAGTCAGAAGACATTTCTGAATGCAACAACAGAGCATTAAAAAAAGGGCTTGGCTAGAGCCTGTCTACCAATGAATAGCTCATATAACCATGTCAGCAAAAGGGTCATTCTTATCTAGGGGCATCTGTTGTGACATTCAGGGCCAGTGACGGTCATCATACTCAGTATGACCCCCTCCATCTGATACAGAGAAGCTGAGAAGCCTGAATGACCTTGTGACCAAGCAGTATTGCGTTGCACACCCACGGGTACTGAGAGAGTGAGAGAGTGAGAGAGTGAGAGAGTGAGAGAGTAGGTATCACACTCCATTACCTCTTATTTGAGAAAATAATTACATTACATTACACTTAGCAGATGCTTTTATCCAAAGTGACTTACAATAGATAGAGGACGCAAACGAAGCTACAGCTATGCAGAGGAGAATAGAGTAAGCAGAAGCGTAATAAAGTACAGGACAGTGCTGGTAAGTGGAGGTTAGTGTTGTTAGGATGGGAAGGGCTCCCGGAAAGGAAGGGTCTTCAGATGTGTCTTGAAGGTAGAGAGAGACGACCCTACTCTCACAGCAAATGGTAGCAATCATGAATAATGATAATAATAATACAGAAGTTTTATATAGGGGTCGCCTTGACACTCAGAGACACTTTACAGGCAGTACACACACACACACACACACACACACAGAAAAAAACTGATTTGGAGGGAGAGAGGGTGGGCAGTGCTGGAAGATTGCAAACGCTTGATGTTGCTGTTGTGCACCTTGGTATGCGCCAGTCTTGAATAAGCTAAACGGTCAGACCTAATCCCGATAAACACTACTGTGAAAGTTTTGCAGCTCAACTGATGGAAGACTGATGTACTTACAAAAGAGAGACCATGGGTTTTATTCCTGAAACACACTGACACTGAAAATGGCAATGAATGTTCTAGAAGTTTGATAAAAGCACAAGCATCTCCTAAAATGTTGAAAGTAAATGGCAAAAGTGAAGGTTCAAATGGATGCATTTCATATTAAATATGTTGAAAGAATTCACTTTGGTGCCATCAATACATCAGAAGTCGAAGTCTTTATTGTCACTATACTAGTACAGCGAGATGTCTTAAAGAAAAAAATGTGTGTTTCGGGAGCTGTGAGCCTCTGTGTCCATGTGTGCTGCACCTTGCCATCTTGAACCATAAAAGGCTTTTTAAAAACGAAGCCTTGTTCCTCTCAGTTTCAGCGCAGGTTAAGCACAAGGTTGGCCTCAGCCAGACAGGCGCTGGTGTTATTGTCAGTATAGAGTAAGAGAGTGATGTGTCCATGTGTGCCATGCCATCTTGAAAAAAAGACTCAAAAAGGCTTTTTTAAAAACGAAGCCTCGTTGGTCTCAGTTTCAGCGCAGGTTAAAGACGGGGTTGGCCTCAGCCAAGCAAGCGCTGGTGTCATTGTCAGTATACAGTAAGAGCACAGCACGATGTGTCCATGTATGCCATGCCATCTTGAAAAAAAGACTCAAAAAGGTTTTTTTAAAAACGAAGCCTCGTTGGTCTCAGTTTCAGCGCAGGTTAAGGACGGAGTTGGCCTCAGCCAGACAGGCGTTGGTGTTATTTTTAGTATAAGAGTACAGCGAGATGTGTCCATGCACGCCGTGCCATCTTGAAAAAAAGACTCGAAAAGGCTTTTTTAAAAACGAAGCCTCGTTGGTCTCAGTTTCAGCGCAGGTTACGGACGGGGCTGGCCTCAGCCAGACAGGCGCTGGTGCTGTGGCAGGCCTACCTGAAGGAAGTCGGCGGCAAGTTCGGCTCCAGCGTGCTCTCCTACTTCCGCTTCCTCAAGTGGCTGCTCATGTTCAACCTGCTCTCCTTCCTGGTCAACTTCAGCTTCATCACCATCCCACAGCTGGTGTCAGGAGACGCCTCCAACAACACGGCCCCCTTCACCGGCCTGGAGCTGCTCACCGGGACGGTCAGTTCAAACTAGAGCTGCACAATGTATCGAAAATATTGTGATACAGTGGTCCCTTGTTATTCGCGGGAGTTACGTTCTAAAAATAACCCGCGATAGGCGAAATCCGCGAAGTAGTCAGCTTTATTTTTTACAATTATTATAGATGTTTCAGGGCTGTAAAACCCCTCACTACACTTATACACTTTTCTCAGACAGGCAAAGTTCACACTTGCAAACATACAGCACAGCAGTGGAAGATTTATGTAAATTTTACAAGCTGAGCGCATTCTGTACTGTACAGGAGATTGCATGCACTAAAAAAATCCGAGAAACAGTGAGGCCGCGAAAGGTAAACCGTGATATAGCGAGGGACCACTGTATCGCAATATACAATATCGTGATATACTGTACATATAACAAAACATGGCTTAACTGCAATAAATGGGACATTACTGTAAGATGTTTCACACTCCACATATAAAGATTTTTGGGAAATCAAATGCAGTCCTACTGCCCTTGATATCCACCCCTACAGGCTGCGCACTGGCTACGGCCTAGCAGTGAAGATTAAGCTGATTTTTAAATATTTAATTGTTTAAACTATATTTAAAAATGTACATGCTTGTTTATCGCAAAACATATCGTCATCGCAACATTAAGCAATGTTACGGCATATCGCACATTTTTCCAATGTCGTGCAGCCCTAGTTCAAACTCCACAGCCTGTCGTTTATATGTTACTATGGACAGCCGCTGGAGAAATCACCAACAATAAAAGTACTTCTGATATATAGAATCTTTAAAGGTCTTATTGCATCTCAATTATGCGCCTTCCATGATTGTAGTATGTTTACCGTGGCGAAAACAACATAAAAGGTGCTTTATGTTAGCCTGGTAAACCAGCCCCTCGTACTTTATTTCATTTTGTACAGAGGGTCTGGAACAGACACCGTCAGAAACGATTTGTTGGAGGTGTGGACTCTGCTGAAGTTTAAAACCAGTGGCTCTGCCTTTACCCAATCACTAACGCCTGGTCGCCACGTATGGAATTGGCCTACCTACGTACTACAATTCAAATGTAGCACACAAGGTCAACGTCAAGGCTAACAAACACACCCTCTGTTCGCTGATTGGATCGGTCTTGCTGGGGCTGACTAAATGACCCTCAAGAGATTCCGGTCCAGACCCTCTGTACAAAATGAAATGAAGTACGAGGGGCGGGTTTACCAGGCTAGCTTTATGAAGGATTGTGACAAAAACTGGTGCTCCAATCAAATTCAGTATAATGAAATAGTACTTCAAAATACTCAATGATGTCCCACCTTCAGGAGCAAGAGTCAAAACACAATCTCAAAACATAAACACATAAAAACATAAAATTTGCTTGCTGTAAATTGATGGGAAGGAAAGTGGATACGGGCAAAAATTGCTCCACTCCATTTTATTAGCATGTGAACTCTGTGAGGGATATGAGATATGTTATTTATGTAGTTAATGGCTCATGTATCAACAACCTTTGGCACTCATTGTACTAATCATCTTCAAATTACTCTTATCGGGACACCAAATGTTCACATTATGCCTCTGAGAGAAGTTTAGATAAAAATAGAAACTCTTCAAAATTATTTACCTATGATTTTTGACTGCTTATTTCACATTTACATTTTGTATTCTTGTCAATATGTCCTTGTGGGTTCATTTGCCCTCCACCTGTTTGTTTTACCTGAGAAGGGGAATGCGAGTTTAGAGAGTGAACCTAATGACAATGAAATGTGCTGTGCAGTGTTCGCCCAAAATAAAAAAAAGTCAGCTAACCTTTTCCAGTATGGCGTTTTAACTAGCAGTTGTTTTTTGTGCCACTGCAATCAACCAGCACCTGGCAAGAAGAAAGACTTGGTTGTGCAGAGGGATTTTGTCTTGGATATTGGTTTCGATGTACATTGTTTAATCTTTTACAGGGTTACTTCAACAACACAGTAATGTATTATGGTGGCTACAGTAACAACACGGTTGGATCACCTCCAAGTGCCACATACAATATCCAGCTGGCCTACCTGTTCACTATAGCGGCATACATGGTTCTGTGTGGAGTTTCTCTAATATAC
Organism: Coilia nasus; assembly: GCA_027475355.1. Lineage (NCBI taxonomy): Eukaryota > Metazoa > Chordata > Actinopteri > Clupeiformes > Engraulidae > Coilia > Coilia nasus. The sequence goes on from CM050198.1 coordinate 24,294,186, forward strand.
AGGTAGGATGTCAGCCTTTTCTTCAACATAACCTTGTTACATTTAAAGACAATACACACACACACGCACACACACGCACACACACAGCCTTAGCTGTGAGCATGTACACACTTTTCTTCAACATAACGAATTTACACATAAAGACACACACACACACACACACACACACACACACACACACACACACACACACAGCCTTAGTTGTGGGCATGAATGCACTTTACCTTTACAAATTCATAAAGCACTGATTGCTAGCTTTTAACAACCTCTCCTGGCAGCTGAAGTTCAGTGTGACAAAGGTATGGCTTTGGTAGGGTGTGGAGACAGAACTAAAGTTTGCCCTTCCAGTATGGCAATGTTATCCCATGCAATTTCATGCAGGAGGGGCATATTTATTATTTTTTGCTAATAATTATAGTGTTGTTGTTTGTTTAGATATAACAGCTGTGATTGTAAAGTGCTTTTGTTTAAGTTGTCTGTAAGTAGACAAAGTTGTAAGCAATTGCACTTTTTTTAGAGCTTGAAGATGTTTCACCTTTTATCCAAAATGCTTCTTCAGTTCTGGCCTAAGGATCTTTTCAAGCTCTAAAAAGAAGTCCAGTTGCTTTCAACTTAGCTCCTTTGCCCCCTTTTGTTTAACGTTTGTGCGTAATGTGCTATCTAAATCAACTGACTTTGATCTTATTTTTACTATGGTGTAGAGCATGGGCGTTACTAGGAATTAAGCTTTACTGGGACACTGTTCCCCAAGCCTAACACCGCCTACAACCACAATCTCTCCTCTCTCACCTTCTCACCCTCTCATCTTTCACTGTTTCCCTGACCTGGTCTCTGCCTCATGGGAAGAATTTCCTGATATCCATTAAAAAAGTAATTCAATACTGTTTTAGTCCATCTAGGATAATGGGTTCGTTATAGTGTTGTATAGTTTCTGTTGCAGAAACTTGGCACTGCCTTACCTCATCTCTCCAGTATTGTGCACTAAACTGGAACCATGTTACAGTTTACAGATATAATGTCTGTAAGAAGGTCCCAGACCAATCAGAAAATTAGTTAGATAGTAAGAGGTGATAGAAGGCGAAAGAAGTAAATAGACTCTACTCTACAGTATATGGTGTAGAGATGGCATTAAAGCTTTTCCTTGTGTGTGTCTCTCCTCCTTCCACTATGGTGAGGTCCTTCCAAAGTAAATTTGTGCTGGAGTGGCACATTTATTGTTTTAATAATTAGTTTTATGAACTTTTTGTTTAGATGTTGTCTTTGTAAAGCACCTTGATACATCACTTGATACAGCACTTTGGTTCAAGACCGCTGCTGTTGTTCATATCAAGTCAATTGACCTTGAAGTTTGACATTGACATTGAACTTTGACCTTGACCTTTCCAGTATGGCAAGGTCGTTCCAAAGTAATTTTGTGCTGGAGGGCGCCTCCGGTGGGGCCTGGACTGTGCTCTGCAGCTGGGACTTCAGTGTCATCAATGAGAGAGCCGTGCGGCAGCGCAAAGCCAACCTCACCATCCAGCTCAAGGTGGGTAGACACGAAATTATACTCCTCTTTTCTTTTATTCAAATCGGTATGGGTGTATCTGGATGTCCTGAAAACCACGTCCTCCATCATTAAATTGAGGCTCCATTTTAACAGTCACTGACCTCCTGGAGGAACATTTTGCATGTACTTAGCAACCTAACCATGCTAAAATGGAAAACCAAAATGTGTTCCCTTTTTTAAAACATCTGGATCATGTTGGCTTATACAGATTTTAATGAGGGAATCTCTCAGTCGTGTCAATAAAATAGATAGATAGATAGATAGATAGATAGATAGATAGATAGATAGATAGATAGATAGATAGATAGATAGATAGATAGATAGATAGATAGATAGATAGATAGATAGATAGATACATAGATACATACATAGATACATACATAGATACATACATAGATATTAATTAATTCATTCTTTCCAAATGGAATAATAGCAAGAATAGTCATAATTATAACATGTGGAAAAAATACATGTTTTTTTTTAGATACTTAGTGTGATGGAGTGACCATCACTAGAGTTGTGGGTGTGTTCTGACTGCCAGATTGCCACTACTCCTTCCCTTCGCTACACTCAGTCACCTTATTGTGGGGAGGGAATTCAAGAGGAGAGGAGTTTTAATATAAATGTAATCTATAACTCTTCTGAATATCCTCCTGCTTTGTTTTGGACACCTGCAGGAGTCGCTGGCAGAAAGGGCCCAGCAGGACCAGCTGTCCTCCTCAGAGCAGTGCGTGCGCTTCCTGGTGCACCTGGGCACCTGGCTCCTCTCCACGGGATTGGCTGTGGGCTCCTGCGCTGCCATCTACTTCCTGTCTGAGTTTGAGCAGGAGGTACTGCCTGTCTTAATAAGCTGTTTGGGCTATCATGATGCTACCACATGGTATCTGTATTGCATGTTAAATAAGCCAGTGGAAAGAAAAGGATGGGAGTAGAATTCAGATGTATTATATAGTCAGGCCAGGGCCAAAAGGTAGGCACTATGTGCAATTTGGCTCTCTGGTTAAAAAGATTACATGGCTATCTGAAAGATATGGTCACCTCTCTTTAAAGGAAATAATTACTACTAAATTGTTGCTACTTCATTACTTCTAAGCTACTTTTATGACGTATTACTACTGCTGAAGTAATATTCAATTATACTTTAACTGATATTAAATTATTAACATGGTCATCTTACTTTTAAGCAATAACACTGATAATACTGAACTTATTCATTGCAAAATTGCTGATAAATGTTTCCATGTTAAAGTGAATTTGGGTTGGATTTTGTTTTCCACAGCTGGCACAAAGAGATTTAGGTCCCGACTACCTGCTGACAGATGCGTCAACACTGCTGGTTCCTTTTGTAGTCTCTCTCATCAACCTGGTGGTTCCACTCATATACTCCCTCTTCAACAAGATTGAGCACTTCGCTAACCCACGCACGCAGGTGTACTCCGTCATCATCAGGTTTGGATTTAGTTTCCCACTCTTTCAGTAATGCAGAGTGCTGTTTTATGTATTACTAATTTGTTATTGTCACTACTATAGGTTTTGTCTGTTATTTCAATTATTTTTCCTAATGTACAAAGGGTAGGTTGTGCATGGTATGTTTGAATTACTCAATTCATGTATGCCACATATGGTAATAACTGGTTGAATTGTATATGGTGTGATACATTCAAAAGATTCAAGTCCATTTATTTTCTTTATACAGCACATTTTAAAACCACAGACGTTGACCCAAAGTGCTTTACAAATGAAGCAGCCCACAGAATACAAAGTACAAAAGTGGGACAAACATAAAAATTTTAAAGATAATGAGAGAAATAACTACAAATGAATAGATAAAAGACAAAATGTAAGATAAGCTACAAAATAAAAATGGGTTTGGCCCTGAGATGTTGGTCAAAATACCCAGGAGCTTGTTTAGGAATGGCTAAATATCCAATGAATGTGGCTTAGGTGAGCCATAAAAGGGCTTTAAACTAGGGCTGGGTGATTAATCGATTAATCGTCACATGGAGCCAAGAAAGCCGGTAAAAGAGATATGTTGGTAGTTTGTGCCTTCAAACGAAAGACATCAGTCAAGATGCTCCCAAACTGGCAGTATCAGGAAGTAATAAAAGTAATAAAATTACTTTTAAGTTGAATTTGGAGACTCAGTCAGCCTAGTGGTTGAACATCAAGTACAAGGTTTATTCTTAACAATAAGGACATCACAGACACACACACACACACACACACATACACACAGGACGATGACAGACACGACAAGACAAGACTAACTCAAACAGTGGTTATTCTGAACTTAAATGTTGTAGAACCAGAAGGTTACCACCCCAAAATGAATATGCAATGGTCTTTTGTTTAGTACTCTAGTATGCAGTGTCTTCCTAATCAGATCAGCGTAGGTGCCAAATTGTCTGTATGCTAATCCACCAGACAGGGACGGTTATTCAGAATGGTTAAGGAAGTTATTCACACCTCCTAGCTCAGCCAGAGACACATACAAAGCTTTTGATCCTTATACAAGAGTTCCAAAACCAACCAAGGGATTTGAAATAATAATAAAATGTTTAAACATTAAAATGCTATTTACAAGATTATTATTATTACTCAAATACCATCAGTAACAATAATGATAAAAATCGATATTAGACAGCATGGGAAAATGTATCTTTTTTGCCATATTGCTCAGCCCTACTTTGACCACAGTCTTTACAGAAGCCTACTTTGTGAGTGTCACTCACCCCTTATCTGATCCTCTCACAGGAACGTCCTCCTGAAGATGTCCATCCTGGGCATTCTGTGTTATTACTGGATGCACAATGTGGCACACATACAAAACACGGTAAATTCTGCAAAACACCAAATGAACAGTATCCTAATGCATGCAGAGATTGAGTGAAAATCATCGATCGTTGTGATGACTGGTTTTCACCTCTTGGTTTTCCTCTTTGTCTTTTCAGTGCTGGGAGTCTGTTGTTGGTCAGGCGTTGTATCGGCTGGTGGTTGTTGATTTCTTCTTCCTGTTGCTAGGCTCCTTCTTTGGGGAATTTCTGAGCAAGTAAGTGCAACATTCTTTATGCATATCGTTATGTTCAAGAAGAAGTCTGGCGTGAATTAATCCTGCTGTTGGAACCCAACGAGTGCTGTTGGTAGGAAAAAGAACGAAAAAATGTGACCGAATAATGAAACGGTCGTAAACACTCACTGAATACAAACCAGTGGCGACTGGTGGTCATAAAAATAGGGGAGGACAGGGGGTGAAGTGGTCAGGTGGGTGAATGAGCGGGTAAAGGGGAACAGATGAGTGGATGGTTAAAAGAGAGAGAGCAAGAATTACAAAACCAGGAAGATGTCTTGGTGCTTGCTCTGTGTGGTTTGTAAAGCCAAGCTCTGTAAAAAGACCTGAGGTTTATGTTAATGAAATGTATTTGGTTTTTCAGGATACATGTCAGCATGGGAAGTATAGTTTGTTTGTGGTAATATCAGTTGTCTTTAGTGCTTTACACTGCAATATTGTAAAAGTGGCAGAAATGATTTTGTAGATGACAGTAAGTGATCTGACAAACTGGTGAATTTAGTGGTTGAATGGGCTGTGCCAAATTTAAGGTATTTAAAAAAACACTGAAATTCATTTTAAAAAGAAGTCAAGTCAATTTTTAAAGAAAGAACTTCCAGGATAAATGTATAAAAATCATACATATTTCATAAATAAACAATTAAAAACATGTAAAACAGCTGGAATAATTCTATTTCATCACTTCGAAAACAGGAAAAAGTCACCAAAATATTGTCCTCCCTTACTCCCTCATTGACATCCACTATAAACCTTCAGTTTCATTTCCCTATGCCCCATTCATTACATTACATTACGTTACATTACACTTGGCAGACGCTTTTATCCAAAGCGACTTACAATAGAGGACATAATCACATAATCACAGGCTACAACACTAGCAGATACAAAGAGCACAGGAGATGTACAGAGCAATAGGTGCAAATGCCAACTGGGGTTATTTATTTATTTATTTATTTATTTATTTTAAGTGCATTAGCAAATGGGTCAAGCACACACACAACACACAACATGCCTTAGAGTCAATCCCGGGTCTGGGCCAGCTCAGGCATTAGTGCAGTAAGTTTCAGTTAGTTCAGTTCGGTTCAATTCAGTTAGTGTAAGCTACCAGTTCATTATTCGGTCTTGCATCAAATTTTCTCATTCTTTTTCCTACCAACAGCACTGTGTGACCTTCAACAACAGGGCTATGGACTGATTCACACCGAGCTTCTCCTTTAAGAACTATTGTACCTCTTCACAGACACTATTAGCTTAAAGTGTATCGAGGAAACTAGCAGACATCTTTTTTTTAATTCACTCATTCTTCTTCTGTTCTGTAGTGTCATTGGCAGCAGCCTGGGCTTTGGGAGTCCTGAATTTGACATTGCTCGAAATGTTCTCGATCTCATCTACTCACAGACGCTTGCGTGGTACGACAGCTTTTTATTCTCCATTTTCACATCATAATACCCAAATCAGCCTGCCACTGTGTGCATTTAAAGAGCAAAGGAAACTATACTTGGGGAAAAAAAGTTTAATAAGGAAATGCAGTATGAAATAAACAGATACACAAATAAACAAGCAAATAACCATGGATGGTTATGGATGGTTACAACGACCATTTGTCTTTTGTTGTAATATTATCGGAGTATTTTCGTTCAGATTGATGTGTATCACGTCATGATCACTTGTTAATGATTGTCCACCTTCTTGACTCTTCACTACAGGATTGCCAGCTTTTTCTCTCCCCTCCTGACCGTCATACAGATTTTAAAGTTCTTCCTTCTTTTTTACATCAAAAAGGTAAATCCCCATGTGCACAGAAAAACAACAATAAGGGGGGCTAAGATTTTTTTTTAAATGAATTACATTCACCAGTTTATCAGCAACAACACTGACAGTTGTGTGTGTTTTTTTTTTTTTTTTTTTAAACTTGACAGAAAAATGTATTGATGCTGTATCATGGGGGTCTCCAACCTTTCTGCGACTAAGGGTTCCTGGAAGGATGAGAAACGATATGGAGGACTGCTCTTTCAAAATAATCTACTTAAAATAAATAAAAGTCTTAACACTCCTTCAAAATAACACGAGTATGATTAATTGCTTGTGTAACAGTGGATAAATACACTGTTATTTAAACAAGAACATTAAAATACAAAAATAAATAAATAAATAAATAAAAACTACCTAAGATGATAAGAACTCTGTAGAATTATATTTTGAGAATATTCTTTGTGGGTGCCTCACAGACTAGCTGACAGTAGGCTACCTGGTATCTGCTGACACTGTTTTGGGGACCCCTGCTATATGCATTATTGTGGCCCCCTAGTGGCCATGTAGACATATAAACAAATGATTGCGTGAAGTTTTGTAATATTTTGTAATGTGACGCAGCACAGCTGACAAATCATTTGTTTCAAATAGCGATAATCAACTGCGTGTGATGGTGGGAGTCTATATATTCGCAGATGAAAGTGTGCATGTGATTCCAAGCTGTCCAAAGTCATGGTGTAAAGAATGCGTCATTCATCGCATGTTGCAGTAATCCGGTCCAGATTACACTTAGCCAGCACTGATCCATCCGTCCCCATCATCCGACAAGCACCAGCGCACTGCGCTGGGACAGATGATATAATGTTATCAGCTCTTACTAATCGTGGCCGCAAATACGTTTTTGAATCGATTAGGAAGCACAGTCACAAAGCCCCAGGCCGCCCTCACACCCACTGTGTCAACAACGTGGTTTCAAGGTCACTGTTTGCCTTTCATAATGTTTTTTTTCAAACAAGGAACACCGGTTTAAGAAACCCAGTGAACCAAATGAGATAGCCAGGGACTATCGCCAATTCACAACTAAAGCTACAACAGAAGTTAAGTCAAAACATATTTATGAGATAGCCAGGGACTTGACTTGCCATCTGACAGAAACAGAACAGAAATCACTTGGCAGAAGTGTTACACAGACAAGTCACACTGGTGCTCATAATGTCTGACATAATTTATGTACAGCTCTGGAAAAAATTAAGAGACCACTGCAAATGTTCCTAAAATCAGCATATCTACATGTATGACAGCCATTCCTTTCCAGTGTCAGTTGAATTTGAAATTTGGGAGAAATGTTGTCAGTAGTTTACAGAAAAAAAACAAAAATGTTCACTTTACTCACACATACACCTATACCTAAGTAGTTAAATCAGAGAAACTGATAATTTTACAGTGGTCTCTTAATGTTTTTCAGAGCTGTGTGAAGATCCAATGGTGTTTAATGTATGTAAACACTATGCCCTGCATGCAGTCAGGGGCATGAAAGTGAGGTAAAACAGGGGAATTGACTATCCAGGACCCTAGTGACAGTAGTAGGGGCCCTCGCAAGCCAGGTACATGAGGAATGTAGAAAAAGAAAAGGGGTCCCCAGAGACTACTTGTGTAAAGAGCCCAGAGTGAAGTGGCCCCGGCTCTGCATGCAATATGCAAATATTAAAAAAAATTGTGCAGCCATACAGCCACAGATTTAACCATTTTAACACCTAATTTCTAACTTTGGATCGCACATAAGCATTGGCCAGGGGTAGCTATGTTTTTCAAAGCCACCTTATTGCTGTCACTAAATAGACATTGTCTATCCCCTTTTTTTTTACCTTACTTGGCTTAGTTTTGTTGTTTGCACCTGTTCTCTGTCCTGGAAAGACAACGTGCAGTAACTACATAGAAACTGAGAAAAGTGTCTTTAACGTTGTCATACTGCCCAGTCAAACATGTTGTACGTATAATATTGGTAATGCTTTTAGCAACTTTCTTCATAGCACCTCCTTTGTTTTGTGACGAAATCGTCAATTTCCACTCTAAACTCAGTTTGACAAAATACAGCTCTGTAAAGAATTGAGACCACTGTAAAATTATTAGTTTCTCTGATTTAACTATTTACAGGTATATGTGTGAGTAAAGCGAACATTTTTGTTTTATTTTGTAAACTACTGACAACATTTCTCCCAAATTCCAAATTCAGCTGACACTGGAAAGGAATGGCTGTCATACATGTAGAGATGCTGATTTGAGGAAAATTTGCAGTGGTCTCTTGGTCAGTGCTGTATGTATTTTGGCTTTGTAGGGCAGTTCTGAGTCCATCTCTGCTGTCCTCTCCTCTGCTCCGCTGTCCTCCCCCCTGCGCAGGTGAGCCTGATGAACAACTGCCAGCCCCCTCGACGCTCCGGCAGAGCGGCACAGATGCAGACGTTCTTCATCGCCCTCCTCTTCTTCCCCTCCTACCTGGGGGCACTCTCCATAGTGGCCTACACCATCTGGAGGTACTGTAGCTGTGTGTGTGTGTGTGTGTGTGTGTGTGTGTGTGTGTGTGTGTGTGTGTGTGTGTGTGTGTGTGTGTGTGTGTGTGTGTGTGTGTGTGTGTGTGTGTGTGTGTGTGTGTGTGTGTGTGTGTGTGTTAGAGAGAGAGAGAGAGAGAGAGACTAATAGTCTACAAATATGCCATAAATGGAGTGTGTGTGTGTGTGTGTGTGTGTGTGTGTGTGTGTGTGTGTGTGTGTGTGTGTGTGTGTGTGTGTACAAATATGCCATAAATGGAGTGCTTGTGTGTGGGTGTGTGGGTGTGTGTGTGTGTGTGTGTGTGTGTGTGTGTGTGTGTGTGTGTGTGTGTACAAATATGCCATAAATGGAGTGCTTGTGTGTGTGTGTGTGTGGGTGTGCGTGTGTGTGTGTGTGAGAGAGAGAGAGAGACTAATAGTCCACAAATATGCCACAAATAAAGTGCTTGTGTGCGTGTGTGTGTGTGTGTGTGTGTGTGTGTGTGAGAGAGAGAGAGACTGACTAATAGTCCACAAATATGCCACAAATGGAGTGCTTGTGTGTGTGTGAGTGTGTGTGTAGCTTCTTCTAACTGGTCTCGTGTCCTTGGACAGGCTTCACAGGAAATTAGACTTGAAGTGTTTTTGCTGTTTCAAAAAAAAATGTAATAAATAAATAAAAACAAATAAACGTGCTAGAGCAAATCGCAAGAGATTTAGTGAAGGGCGCTGTTGATAGTCACAAGGACATGGCATTATCTTTTCTGGTTTTCCTTTGGGATGTCTGTAATAATTGTATGAGTGTAGCAACATGATATTGCAAAAGCAATAGACAAGAAAAAGACATCACAAAATATTCTGACCTTGCCAATGTGCTCGACACATTACAGCCTTGATATTAACTTGCGGATATGGTCATTTCTTTAACATGAAGTTTTTGTTTTAATTTACAACCACAATTTCGTTTAAGTTGGGACGTTGTGTTAAATGTAAATAAAAAAGAAATTCTATAATTCTCAAATCACAATGTCCCAACTTCATCGGAATTGGGGTTGTAATTATGTGGAAAACTCATACTTCCCTTCCCCAGCAAAATAAAACATTAAAGTTTAATTTTCAGGGAACATCCTCAGCATGCTGAGTCTTTTATGAAACATGTAATCCCTGTCTAGAGTCTGAACCTGTCACTGCCGCTATTGACAGTCAGTGTGACAGGTTTTTGCATTACATTACATTACATTGCACTTGGCTGACGATTTTATCCAAAGCGACTTACAGTAGAGGAAGTTAATCACAGCATACAACACTTACAGATAATTTTTTTTTTATTTATTTATTGCCACTATTGACACTGCCTTTGACTTGTTTTTAACTTATTTATTGTATAGTCTGAAGCCCTCGGAGTCCTGCGGCCCTTTCCGCAGCCTGGAGAGGCCGTTTAACGTGGTGGAGCAGTGGATGAGTGTGGAGGAGGAATGGGTGGTGTGGATCTACGAACGTGTGATCAGAAGCGAACTCTTCTTCTACCTCCTCGCTCTCTTCATGCTGTACGTTCATGCTGTGCTTGTATGTGTGTCTCTGTGTGTGTGTGTGTGTATGTGTGTGTGTGTGTGTGTGTGTGTGTGTGACTTTTTTTGGCGGGGGGGGTTGGGGGGCATGAGTGTGTGTGTGTGTGTGTGTTGGGGACACATCATGGACTGCAAATTATCATCAACAGAATAATACTAAGTACATTATGGTAACACTGATGGATGTATTTGAATATCAACAAATTGTTCAGCATGTGAAGTGAAAATACTTACAGTATTTCAGCAAGCACATCCCGAGAGAACCCACAGTGACACAGGTGTCACAAACAATTCAGATGTTCTGAAAATATCTTTCTAATACTACTTCTCCAATTTTTAACCCACTAAGTCCCAGGGTGACATTTACTTAACATCCTGGTCACATATCATGTAATGTTTATGCTGTCATGACAATAATTACAAAATGGTGGTGTGATAGGTGAACAGATGTCAAAGTGTCAGGTCTCCTCACAAAGATAGTTTTTGCCTAGGAATGCCTTAAAAAATGGAAGTGTTAATCATTTATGTTGATCAATTAACAACATGCAGTGACTGAACAAAAGAGAAACCTAAATCAAATCAATATTTGGTGTGACCACCCTTTGCCTTCAAAAGAGCATCAATTTGCATAGTGTTTTTGAAGGAACTTGGCTGGTAGCTTGCGCCAAACATCTTGAAGAACTACCACAGATGATCTGTGGATTTATGCATCCTGACATATCCAACCAATTTGGTGTAATTGGCTGATCATACACCTGACTGTAATTCTGCAAAATTCCTGACTTTGTGTGTACCCCTTTGTGTGAATTTAATCTGGTTTGAAGGCACCTGCCTAAATCTTTACACAGTACTGTATATTTTTAGCCATCCACATGTTTAATATTAAAACACCGATAAGGCTGAAAGGACTTGATGGGCATAGGTTTTTTTTTTTTTAAGTTTTAGGCCAAAGATGTTAAAGAACAAAGACAAAAATGTGATGTCCAGCTTTGTTTTACAGAGGACAGAAATTGCTTCAAGTTTTTTCATCTTCACTAGGCAAAATTACTCAAGAGTACCTATATATTTTTTCTTTTTGCAGTGATTTTGAAAGTCAAATGCGTATGTTTGTATGCATTAAAGATGTTCTTAAAGATAAATATTAATGCTGTAATGTTAAAAAATGTTGGGGCTAAGAAAATAAATGAAAATCCATTTTTGATGGGCAAAAAAACTGTTAAAATAGAATTTTTCAAATGATTAATAAAACAACTACAAATACCCAATGTGACGCCCATATAACATTTCAAATTTACCATTAACGCCCAATGTAACATATATGTCACTTCACAGATCTTTGGGAAAGGGATGTTGAATTTCAAAAATTATTTCAAAAATGGGTTCTACATGGTCCATATGGTTTGTCAAATATCCACCATAATTTTCCAATAGGTAGAAATGGGTCCGGGTTCTTACGGGATATAATATATGAAGACCGTTCCCTTTAACTGTAAAACACTGAGACCAATTATTATTCTTAAACCAAGTAACCTAAACACTGAATAATTTAGTGCTGCTGGATACAGTTAGTGAGTGGTATGTCTGCTGCCCCCCTAACAGAGTGCTGACATACTTCTTCTGGCAAGTGACAAAGGGCCGAAAGCTTCTCATTGTCCTGCTCAGACAACGGATCGTTAATGTGAGTTACTGTCATATCCACTACTGTCAACTGTTACTGTCAACATGACAACTGCTCTTCTATAAACTACTGGAAATAATCATCGATTCATACCACTAATACACACACACACACACACACACACACACACACACACACACACACACACACACACAAACACGAACTATTTTGTATTTATTTACGATGTAGTCATACTGCACTGTTTGAAGTTGTTGATGCACATGAATGGACTTCATTGTACTCTTCCATGCAATTTTTTTTTTTTTTACATTACTTACTCCAGGAGGGGACGGATAAAGCGTTCCTGCTTGAAAGGTTGCAGGACCTCCAGAAAGCTAATAAAGCCTCAGCCAACAAACCAAAAACAAGGAGGAAAAATAACCAGAGGGTTGGTTTTCAGTGTTTTTATGTATATTTCTGCTTTTAAGAATGTCTTTCATGTGTTGCCTTTGAGTAAGTTACTGTGTGAAGTAAGTGTGGGAAACAGCTTATTACAGCTTTTTACATGTGTTGATACATTGGGGTGGTATGAATTAATTAACTAATGCTTACCTTTTTCAGAATGTCAGCAACAGACAGTGGTATTCAGAACCTGACTATGACACTGGTGAGTATCTATCTATCTATCTATATATCTATCTATCTATCTATCTATCTGTCTGTCTGTCTGTCTGTCCGTCCGTCCGTCCGTCCGTCCGTCCGTCCGTCCGTCCGTCCGTCCGTCCGTCCGTCCGTCCGTCCGTCCGTCCGTCTGTCCGTCTGTCTAATCGATTCATTGGATCAGTCAATGTTTTAACTAACTAACTAACCCTAGATCAATCAGTTAGGTGATTACAAAATCCAGCTGACACTCTCTCTTATCTCTCTCAAGGTCAATCTTTCTTTCTTTCTTTCTTTCTTTCTTTCTTTCTTTCTTTCTTTCTTTCCCTTCATCCTTTTTTTCAACCTTAAAATAAGGTTTCCAAAATCGTTTCAGTGGTTCATCAACTCGTAACAGGGCGGCACTTCTGAATTTTTGCTTTGCGCTTTGCGTCCCTCCATGGGCTATAACTGTACTATGCAAGTTTGCAGAAGCAGGGCGATGATCTGTAGTTGGAATGAGACAATTCCGCTTCCACTACCTGAAAGTCGACTGAAGAGGAAGAGTGTTGTAGAGGTGCTTTAATGGATAGATCACAGTCTATCTAATCTCCCCCCATTACGTCTTTCTTTCTTTCTTTCTTTCTTTCTTTCTTTTTTTCTTTCTTTCTTTCTTTCTTTCTAATGCCTAGCTGACACTGTCTTCTCTCCCCCAGCACCTGTTGGCCGTCCCCCTCAGCTCATGGCGGAACCCCAGCCTGCCCCATCGGCCCCCAGCGCCCTCATCCAGGCCATGCTGGCCAGACAGCAGGCTGAACTGGAGGACGACTATGACTACTGAATGGAAGGACGACTATGACTACTGAATGGAAGGACGACTATGAATACTAAATGGAAGGACGACTATGACTACTGAATGGAAGGATGACTATGACTACTGAATGGAAGGATGACTATGAATACTGAATGGAAGGACGACTGTGACTACTGAATGGAAGGACGACTGTGACTACTGAATGGAAGGATGACTATGACTATGGAATGACACACACACACACACACACACACACACCCAGCGCTTGCCCTTACAGGCTTAATCCTTTGACCCGCAAGGCCAGATGTGGAAAATCCACAAGAGAGAGAGAGAAAAAAAAAGAGAGAGAGAGAGAAGACGTCCCAGCACATGCTTCATTATGGTGCATGGGATTATGGTGTCAGAGTCAATATGGCTCTCCCGGCCTGTAGGGAGAACTGTGAACACTACCGTACAAGACCAAGCCTATTACAAGGGAAAAAAAAGGAATTGAGTTGTTTGAAAAAGTGTCACTTGGCAGTGCATTACTTTTTTATCTTAATCTCTCTGACAAACTTTACAAATGAGAAATATGTGAAGAGGTATCTAATGGGAAACACTAAACCAATAATTTGTGACTCGTATGCTTTAAGGTGGTAGCAGGACTGTACCAACCCCCCACCCCCACCCCACCCCCGTCTCAGTCTGGTCAAGCTTCAGGGGCTGCCTGTGGTTAGCTACAGCTGTTAGCTGTTCGTTTTGTTACGAATTGTATGATTTCTAATGTACTGTGTGATTGTATGACTTCTAATGTACTGTACATTGAACATTGAAAAATGGTTTAAGAAAAGAAATGGTTATGCTTTTGTATGTTATTACATGGAGAATCTCTTCAGATGCTGTACAAAAATGTTCAAAGAATATGTTGTGTCTGAGTGGAGCACACACTACCCACAGTAAAGGAGGTGGAGATGGAAGTTCTCAATGCTGAACTTTATTAAACATAACTGCACATAATCAACATTCACATTCCCAGGGTTCCAGACAGTGCGGAGCTCTGCCCTTTTTAGCTTCCATTTTGATGCTATGCATCATGGGAGATGTAGTTAATTTACCTGTACAAAACAGAATAAAATGTAAATTATGTACATTTTGTTTATATTTTGCTCTGAAGATGGCTGTGTCTGTACAAAAATATAAATCAAATATAGACTGTAATAATATGAACTGGCTGTCCAGTGCTTTGCATTTTTTAGCTTAGAGCATAAAACCTGAGAGACGGAAGTCTGGTATGCTAAAACATGAAAATGTAGGGGCTACAGATGCTGGCAGTGATGGGGAACTTGGCTTCAGAAGTAACAAAGTACAGTAATGGGCTCATTTGGCGTGGCTGGAAAACACCTAAAAAGATCGGATGAGATTAGTTAATGGCGACTAACCTTGGGAACCAGACTCACATAGGCTAACCTTCCTGGTGGGCAGATTTGTTTATGGTAAACATAACACTATTGGGACTGCCTGAAACCGATGCCGCATACACTTAAACCTAAAAATGTGGTCGAGGTAAGCCAAAGTAGAGTTGCGTAAACTGAGCGGAGTTACTACCGTGGGGTAGCTGACTCGGCGATATATATTCTCGCGATACTTGAGACTTTGTGAGTCTGAGGGTGCCGAGACAGACACCCAGATATTCTGAGTGTGATATTCTCTCCACAGACCGTGGGGGGCAGTCGAGAAAGTCTTCCTTTGCCTGGTAATTACTCATTTAAGCATCTACTGACTTGTGAAAGTGATTAATTGACTTGAAAAAGTTGCTTGAAATTCAGTTTTTACTGCTGCCATGTATCTACTTTAATACAAGCTACAAAATCTTTTGGGGAAACTTAAGAATGTCAAAAACAGAGTAGACCATTCCTGTTTTTGTTCATATCATCTGATTTGTCGATTGTAGGTCTGGATGACTGCCTGAAAGTATGTGGCTGTATTGCGTTCAGGTCTGAAAATAATGATGAAGCATTTCGGTCCAAAATAGCCAAATAAAACGTCCAAGACACTAGTCAGCTTGGAAAAGGCCATTGCCACCATTATAAATTTATGATCACCATCCTGGTATAAAATAAAGTACAGCGTGAGAAATAAAGTCCAGGACACATAGAAGATGAACAAGCAGAATGTTATGGCTTTCCCTTCATTGTAGTTTTTGGGAAGGTCTGTCCCCATGTAACTGAAAACAAAACAGATCAAACTGAGAAGCCCTATGAATGTAAACATAGCAAACAGAAAAATATGATTTCCTAGGGTGCAAGTGAAAACTATCTCTGTTCCTGGGTACACCTCATTAGGCTCAGGCCCACTGATCAACATCCATAAGACACTCAAGACGACCTGAGTGAAGGAGCAGACCGCCACTATCACCCACTGTCCGCCATGTTTGACCCAGAACTCGTAGGCTTTTGGCAGCTTGGCGGCCATCTTGAAGACGGAGACGATCTGGAAGGAGCGCACGGCCAGGCAGGAGAGCGTGGCCGTGTAGAAGACCAAGAAGATTGGGATGCCCAGCTTGCAGGTGGCGTCGGACGGCCGTCCGAGGTGGAGGAAGACACTGATGCAGGACAGGGCCAGGAAACAGAGCACGAGCAGGGACATCTTTCCGCCAGCCGACTTGACCACGGGCGAGTGGAGGTGGCAGACGAACAGCACCAGCGTGCAGCCGCACAGCAGCATAGTGACAGTGGTGATGAGGGTCAGGACGATGGCGACCGGCTCGTTGTGCTTCAGGAACACCTCTGTGCGGGTGTGACAGGAAGTGCTCCCGTTGCCAGACCATTCGTGCTTTTGGCACGGCGTGCAGTTGTCTGTTGGGACCAAAACCAACAAGAGTGTTGGCTACAGGAGTAATGGTGGGTATGACAGGTCAAAGGTTAAACACCCCACCCCTAACCCCACACCTAGCCTGGTAAACCAGCCCATCGTACTTTGTTTCACTTTGTACAGAGGGTCTGGCCTTGCTGCCATTGACATTGCTGTATTAGGTATCAGCCAATCCTAGCCAATCAGCAAACAGAGGGAGTGTTCGTGAGTGATGGCGTTGACTTTGTGTGCTACATTTGAATTGTAGTGCTTAGGTAAGCTACGCCAGACGTTAGCGATTGGGTAAAGGCAGAGCCACTTATTTTAAACTTTAGCAGAGTAAACACTAGCCTGGTAAACCAGCCCCTCGAACTTCATTTCATTTTGTACAGAGGGTCTGGAACAGAGACTGTCAGAAACGATTTGTTGGAGGTGTGGACTCTGCTGAAGTAAAAAAAAAAGTGCCTCTGCCTTTACCCAATCGCTAACGCCTGGTCGTCACGTATGCAATTAGCCTACCTACGCACTACAATTCAAATGTAGCACACAAGGTCAACGTCACAGCTAACGAACACACCCTCTGTTCGCTGATTGGATCGGTCTTGCTGGGACTTGCTAAATGACCCTCAAGAGATTCCGGTCCAGACCCTCTGTACAAAATGAAATGAAGTACGAGGGGCGGGTTTACCAGGCTAGACCTTTAGCACACTGCAGGAAAAAGTGTAAATACTTATCCCGACAGTTTTACAGAAAAGTAGATCAGGCTACAATTCCATCAATCTAAATCTTAGGGGCAAACAAGCCAACAACAACAACAACAAAATTACATTCAAGAAACAGCAGATCAAAAACTTTGAGAAGCACTAATGCACTGCTTAGCATTGCAGAGGTCAATAACTATATGAGAGGAAGTTTTAAGTAGGTTTAGAGTCAAATCACATAAGTAAACACCAGGAAGGCATCGTTTCTCAATACAGCACTGCCAGATCCTATATTACCACCTCTTATTTCACACTCTGGCAGGAGTAATAATAGTAATATAATCTTTACTGGCGTGTCTGTATAACACACATACAGCTTCTGGAAAAAATTAAGAGACCAGAGATCAGTTTCTCTGATTTAACTATTTATAGGCATATGTGTGAGTAAAGTGAATGTTTTTGTTTCGTTCTGTAAACTACTGACAATATTTCTCCCAAATTCCAAATTCACCTAACACTGGAAAGGAATGGCTGTCATACATGTAGACATGTTGATTTTAGGAAAATTTGCAGTGGAGTGGAATTTTTTCCAGAGCTGTATACAGGTGGCTGATCAAAGCTATGCAATAAATGATAAACCAGAACAACTGGAGACATACCGGTGTGGTTGAGGTTGCTGTAGGTTCCTGTGGTGCAGTTCACACAATCAAAGCAGCAGTTATGAAAACTGGTTTGGTTTTTCCACTGCCCCGGTAGACAGTCAGGAGAACACAGGAAACTGGGAGGCTATAGTACAAAGGAGGGACAGGCAAAAAGTCACCTTCAGCGTAATACTGACTGCAATTGACTTTTGATTGATTGTGAATTTGTGGTCCTCGTCATCAGGAGGGAACGTGAAGGAGATGGGCCTGTACCACAACAGTTAAAACCAAGTCATATTCAAACCTTTAGTAGCTTGGTAAACCAGCCCCTCATACTTCATTTCACTTCATTTTGTGCCTCTGCCTTTACCCAATCGCTAACACCTGGTCGTCATACAGTATATGCAGTCAGCCTACCTACGCACTACAATTCAAATGTAGCACACAAGGTCAACGTCATGGCTAACGAACACACCCTCTGTTTGCTGATTGGATCGGTCTTGCTGATGCCGACTAAATGACCCTCAAGAGATTCCGGGCCAGACCCTCTGTACAAAATGAAATGAAGTACGAGGGGCGGGTTTACCAGGCTAGACCTTTAGCACACTGCAGGAAAAAGTGTAAATACTTATCCCGACAGTTTTACAGAAAAGTAGATCAGGCTACAATTCCATCAATCTAAATCTTAGGGGCAAACAAGCCAACAACAACAACAACAAAATTACATTCAAGAAACAGCAGATCAAAAACTTTGAGAAGCACTAATGCACTGCTTAGCATTGCAGAGGTCAATAACTATATGAGAGGAAGTTTTAAGTAGGTTTAGAGTCAAATCACGTGATTGTGCCAGACATCCTAGGTGTTTCATAGCATTTGTAGACATTAGTTTTATGTATGTATGTATGTATGTATGTATGTATGTATGTATGTATGTATGTATGTATGTATGTATGAATGTACGTAATGTATGTGTTTATTTATTTATTTATTTATACATTTTACTTATTTGTATTATGTTTTTCTATTATTTATTTATTTTATGTTTTTACATTCTCTCCTTCTTGAGCCAACTGAACCTGACCCTCTTTTTATGGATGATGCAATACACTCAATATGAACCTATACTTTTGGAGAATCAGGAGATACCACCCCCATACCAACATCAAAACAGCATTATGAAGCAACGACACACTCAGCTTACATTTTTACCAGTGTGCCAGTTAATGCGGCCTTGGTCAAGCGTGAAGGTAGGAACTGGCACAGAGTAGAATGATCCGACTGTAACGGCATCCTTTGAAGTCCAGTTCCAGAACACAATATCGTAGATGGCTGGTGGATCGCCATTCTCATCAAATTCAGTGCTGTGGTTGTATAATTTGAATTTGATTTTCTTTAGTGCTTTGATGATCTAAGAAAAGAAATGAATTGTGAATAGAACAGGAAGAAATCAGTATTTAGCAACGGATGAAAATAATAATAATAATCTTTACTTGTATAGCACAATTCATACATACAAGATGCAGCTCAAAGTGCTTTACAGTTTGGCAAAAACACCACAAGACAACATTTCTTGCAGTCCAGTGGCGCCGGAGCGGATAAATACAATAACGAAATGTCGTAATGATGCAATGCCCCATCAATGCGGTATATATATATATGGTAAACTAGTTTAAGATGAAAAGTGCCGAGGTATTGACTTTGTTAGGATGATTCTTAGGCCCGAGCATTGGCATTAACATTAATATCATTATTACTGGGACGGTTTGTCCCAAAATTTCTAGCAGTGTCCCTACTTTCAAGGACTACACAGTACTACGCCCTCAATCTGTTGCCCGCATCTTCAACTGTCAACATTATATACCATAAAATACAAATTTACCATCATAGCCAGAAAATCTGTACAAAACAGACACTCACCATGTAAGGTTCAACAGTTGAATTCATACAAGATGTCAGATTGCAGGACAGGGTTGTGTGGAGGGCGTGGGCCACTGCATAAATTGCTGTATAGATGCTAAAACTGAAAGTGGAGTCCTCAGAGTTGACCATCTCAGCAGTAAGGTTCCTGCACTTCTCACATATCTGTCCGCAAGTTCCTCCATCATCTGAGGACTGTGATGGTGAAGAATAGACAGCCTTGCGGTTGAACTCACTCTTCTGATGTAACGTCACTCCTAACACAGTACCCAGTCTGTCTACGTTCTTCTCTTTTAGTAGCTCTGGGCTTAAGGACCATGTCTCACTTCCAATCCAAACCTTCTGCACATTCATTTCTATTGCTTTTTTCAGGAAGGCTTTGACGGGTCCTATGTGACCGAAGACCACAACAACCCCTATCTTGTGTTGATCGATCCTATCCAGCACATTAGCGTTTACAGAGTCGTTCGATTCGTTGATGAACCCTTGGTAGGCCAAGCAGATGTCAGCCGACTCGATCTCAGTCTGGAACACCTCCAAAGCATCTCGGGTGTAGTCTTTGTTGTTGCCCACGAAGGCCACCCAGTTCCACCGGAATTCTTTCAGAATCTGGACAATGGCTCGCACCTGGAACTTGTCACTGGGAACCGTGCGGAAAAAGGACGGGAATTTCTGCCTGTTGCTGAGCTGAACACTGGAGGCTCCATGTGTCACCTGCAAATCGAAAACAACATTTAGGGGGTTGTAGCAAGGTCAGAGCACACCCACAACTCTAGTGATGTCACTCCATCACGGGGGGGGGGGGGGGGGGGGGGGGGGATTTAATTGTAGACAAAGACAGAAAGAAAAGGTCTTCACTGACCGAGGCACACTTTAACTAAACATGTCTTTATTTAAAGAATGACATGTCCTGAAATAGCCTACTAAAAATGTGTACGAGTAGTGGCATATGGGCCTTCTTCGGGGCATAGAGATTCCATTGCCCTTGGTCTAGGTAAACAAGAACTCCCACACACTGCGGGGGCAAGATTTTGTTTTACTTTACGATGTTTCGGTCATGGACCTTCGTCAGGTTGCTTCACAGGTACCTGTCCTGCTATCATGACTTCTTATTTCCCTAAGGCCCTGTCCACATTAATGCGGATACATATGCAAACGCATAATAATGTATTCGTTTGCGCCTCCCGTCCACATTAACACGGCGAATTCGAACACGGCAAACGGAGCTCCGAAGAAACTCCACACTCCATCAGTAGCACAACAAAGGCCACAACATTCAAAACGAGGCACTGAGAACTTTGTAAGTGTACACAACATTTATTAATAAAACACTTTTGACAGGCAGTACCTTGCTGTAGTTTCTCGTCGCCATCGTGATAAAAAGTCCGCACGAGTCGATTGACGAACACGAACCAGTTTTAACATGCCAATTTTCATTTTACACCGAAGTTCTCCTTTAAAATTGAGAGACCACTGCAGATTTTCCTAAAATCAGCATGTCTACATGTATGACAGACATTCCTTTCCAGTGTCAGTTGAATTTGGAGAATTTGGAGAAATGTTGTCAGTAGTTTACAGAATAAAACAAAAATGTTCACTTTCTCAGACATATACCTATAAATGGTTAAATCAGAGAAACTGACAATTTCGATAAATTACAGTGGTGTCTGAATTTTTTTCCAGAGCTGTATAGGCGACTCAACAGTGCACAGATGAGCTTTGAATACCGCACGACCCAGTGCCTCAGCAGTAAAAGTGATGATACACTAGGCAACTTTTTAAGCAATGTTGCTGGGCAACGGAACTTACGGATGTTGTTTGGGAGCTTTCCCACTTATAATAGTCAACACAGTTTTATCAGGAAAGCTGAAATATCAGCAGGTAACCTTTCATGATCACCCGGTCAAAACATTATGAGCCTGTCATGTTGTTGCCTGGCAACATTGCTCACAAGTTTGCCCTGTGTATCATCACTTTAACAGTCAACTGCATTAACTGGTGACACTGCGGTGTCAGGTGGACAAACAAGTTGAGAAAGTAAAAGTCCTGTCATATACTATATTCCTTTTGCCAGGGCTTTAAGCAGAGGAGATGTTTTACTATTAAGTGTATGTACCTGTCTGAAGAGTGGTGCTAATTAGGATCAGCTGGACTAGTGAATTGGCAGAAACAAATATGTGGCAAAACTTTTAATTACTAAACCTGGGATGTTCACTTCTGCAACTCAATGAAAGCAGCGGGTTGAGATGTTAAAACTTCAGAAATAATGAGAAAGATAGTGTTCTGTAATCAAAGTACAAGAATTTGTCCCATTTTAAAATTACCTATTACAGATTCAAGTTACAAACTCGGTTCATATGAACATCATAAATAACATTTTCTGTACAATAACACTCAGAGAAAACGTGTAAGATCATAGTCGACATTCAATCTATATGGTGTTACAGTTTTTAAAGAATACATCCAATAATGTTCTCTCCTAGAGAGCAAATTGTCCAGATTTCCTTCTCTAGTTACCCCAGTGGCCAGCACCACAACAGCAGTTTCTGGTGTGCGTTACTTTTCATTTTCTATGAGATGTTAAAACTTACCACTGGCAGCAGGTTAAACAGAAACAGCTGTGACACGGTGATGGTCTCCGTGCTCCCAAAGGGCCCGGTGACGGAGATGACTTTGGGGCGACAGGATTGGTTGGCCGCGAGGCGAATGGAGTCCCCGCAGGCCGAAAAGTCCAGCGCAGACGGAAGGCTGGCGATGTCGGAGCAGTAGTCAAAGATCTTATAACCCAGAGTCACCCCCGGCAGCAAGTCCGTGCTGTTGTTGATCTCTTCAATCGTGAACTTCATCACATGTATTTGTTTGTAACTAGCACGAGTGAACTGAAATCTAAGCAGTTGAAGCAGGGTTAATGCACTACATTTGTGTAGCACTTTTTTTTTTACACAGCTAAGCACCCAAAGCTCTTCACATGTTAGTGTCCTGCATTTACACCATCACATACACACACACACACACACACACACACACACACACACACACACACACACACACACACACACACACACACACACACACACACACACACACACACACACACAGGGCTGTCATACATGGTGCAGGCCAACAAATTGCCTTGTGCAGCAGCCTTTGACAATAGTTAAGGTTGTTTTGTTATAGCTGACAAGCAAATATTACAGTTAAGCAAGTTAAGTTGAGCAAGTGTTCTAATAGGTGAACAAATAACTGGTGTTAGCCAAAAGGATTTTGCAAATTCTGCTCAGTTCTGTGTGCCCATGATAGTAGAGTAGAGTTACTTTATTGATCCCGAAAGAAAATTAGTTAGTATTCCAACGCAGTAGCATCCATGTGTCAAATGACATTTTTAATCATTTCAATTGATGTTTAAATTAAGCAAAGAAATATTTTTTGCCCAATTGTGTAGGAGGTATTGGTCTTTGTATGTAAACATTTTTTTACTAATGACAGAATTAAAATGTTGTTAGCAGCCTGGCCAGACGCCACTACAGGCCTTAATAACACATTTTAATACAATTTTGAGCCCCGAATTGATGAATTTCAATGGGGTACTTAACGGCTCACCCTGTGAATGATGGGTCCTTAGAACGCCCTATGAACTGTCAAAATGTCAAGAAATTCATTTAAAATGCTCACTACTTTCAACTTTCACAAATACATTAGACAGACTGAAACCATATAGCGTTTCAACATTAAAATAATAATAATCACACTTACTCGTGACATGCTAATGCCTCTGGCTTCTCTGAACGTTGTCCTTGAGCGTCATGAAGGTTAAACAGACCACCCAGTACATAATCTCCTGGTTTGTTAAATTCATTTTGGTCACACAATCCCTCAATGACACCATGACCCAGGAGTAAAAATGTGACAATTACTTGCAACATTGTTTACTCTGAAAGGAAAATAAGAGTATTTGACAAGGCAACGCTTGTCACATACTTTCAGATGACTGGTGTCCATGGGGTGCTTTGCATACCCGAAAAAAATTTACATGATTTTTGATATGCTGTTGGCTACAGCCATATGAGAGGTAACCAAATTTTGGTAACCTGAACAAATAAGTCACACGAAAAGTAATGTGCCTCTCCTAAACCAAACCTTTCTGGTAATTGGTGGCAATTAAAGAAAGTGAGCTAAATCTTACCTGGCTTTAGTAGTTTACACAAGGCTGAGCTCAAATGGTCCACTTTGGATAACCAGGGTTGTTGTCCCACTTAGGACATTCAAATACACAGTGCAACACGCTTTGTAATATAATGGCATCATACATGGCCTGATTAAATAAATGAATGAATGCATGAACTAATGAATGAATGAATGAATGAATGAATTAATTAATCTCTCTGAAGATCATTCAATGTGCATCAATCAGACATTTGTATTTGTGTCTCTAGAACTGTTTACCAGGAACTGTAGGGACTTTCAGTGTAGGCGTCCATATTTTCATAACTGCATGCACAATTTGCAAAGCTGTAACCACCACTTCCTCTTGCAAATAAAAGTAGTTTTGTGTGCATGTTGACTTATAATGGTACTAAGGATTTAGGAAATGGGTGTTGTAAACATATAACTCCTAAGTCACATAACACATAAGTCCTAAGCCCTGTGTGTTGTAAACATATCAATCTGCTCTTGGGGGGCAATGTGAAATGAAAGTCAGGAGGAGAATCTTCAACACTGCATTTCCAACACACACATGCATTATTGTTCGCACGCAAACCATTTGCATTTGGGGCCTGCATTATGTTAGAAACAAAAAAAAAAAAACATGTCCAATCTGGGTCACGGTTTATTTTTTAACAGAGTACAGGTATTGTCTCTTTACAATTTTCCACATTTTACAATGTAATATATTTTGTTAAAAAACAAGAGCATTGTGATTGATAAAAAAAAAAAACATTTTTGATTGTTCTACTTCATTTCACTCTATAGAGACTTTTGTACAAAACCATGGCTCTGTTGTAGATGTCATGCATAATCTTAGAGATAAATCAGAACCATGGCATTACAATTACTATAAGTACATTTTTTATCATTTCTTCTGTTAAGTTTTTTCCAACTGTCATTCACATCCAAAACAATAGTTATGACAATGACTTAGATTTTTTAAATCCAGTATTAATGTTTTTCTTTTTTATAACTAGCACATGGAATTGGCAAAATAATCTGAACTGTATTCTAAAGAAAAATTACATATCTGCTATTTAGACTTGCTTTGCCAGGGAGTAACATTGAAGACTTAACATACACAACAAAAGTTCACTTTATGACCAAGTTTGGTCTGTTTGTTTTAGCAAACGGTAACAAAACCTTCTGTCACATCAACTCACAATGCAACACACTTATCGTCATGGTCAGGTCAAAACCTCATATGTCAAAAATATTTTTTGTCAGCAAGTTGATAAAAACACACCTTCTCTAAATGATTAAAATTGTGTTGTGAAAGTTGGTATTATATCTTCACACGTGGTTGTGTGGTTGCATGTTAAATATTTCATTAAGTCACAAACTCACAAACTGACATGAAGGCTGTTGTTTTCTGAAAAAGATTAAAAATAACCGAAATGGACTTACGAGTTTTTTCCATGACAGCAGCGTTATGCTTTTGAACAATGGTAAGACATGACTAGTCCCCATCCAGTTTTACCAGTAGCTGAGAAGATAAAAGGTGATAAGGACCTCAAACGGTACAGCACTGTGTTCATCAGTGGTGTGGTATACCGAAAGGTGGCTAAACTATATGCACAGCTGTTAAAAAAAAGTGAAATTAATTTAAAATGACATACATAAACGTTGCGCATCTTTAATATGGCCAACCATGAAAAGACAATGCTGTTATTTTTTTCATTTTAACAGATGCATGCTTTAATAGCTTGTGTGTTTGTTTACCCCCTCCTCCAGGGGCCCCGCTAAGGTAGATCAGGATAATTAAGGGGCCCCAGATCTTCACAGGGGCCCACAGAGGACTATGATATGGTTGGGGTGCATAAGGGGCCCAAAATTATTTTCTTTCAGGGAGCCCACAATTTCTAGCGGCACCCCTGCTCTGCCCCTGCACTACACCGCTGCTGTTCTCCAGCCCAATGTCTATTCTCCTCAGCACACCATAACAAATCAGTGTTCGCCTTGGGAAAGCTTGTCTGTCTCCACTCTGTAAATGTCATATGCTTCTTCTTGTCAAAACCCTAAAATTGTTTCTTTCCATCAAGAGAACATTTCCATGGCAACAACCCTCTCCATTTATATATATATTTTTTCTTTTTCTTTTCAAATACAGTGCCGAGGATATCGTTCTCTCTGTCTTTCTCTCATTTTGCCCACCTGTTTATTTCTCTCTTCACTTCCCTCTCTCTCTACCTCTCTCTCTTTCTGTCTCTCTCTTTGTCTCTCTCTCCACACAATCTCTCTCTGTTTTCCTCGCCCTCTCTCCACCTTCCTCTCTCACCACTCTTGGTAGCCCTCAACCTTCCCCCCATTTCTCTCTCCCTCCATCTCTCTTTCTTTCTCTCCCCATCTCTCTCTCTTCCCCTCACCCTCTTCTCTCTCCACCTTCCTCTCGCGCCACTCTTTGTAGCCCTCAACCTCCCCCCATTTCTCTCTCCCTCCATCTCTCTCCCTCCATCTCTCTCTCTCTCCCCATCTCTCTCTCTTCCCCTCACCCTCTTCTCTCTTCACCTTCCTCTCTCCCCACTCTTTGTAGCCCTCAACCTCCCCCCATCTCTCTCTCCTTCCATCTCTCTCTCTCTCTCTCTCCCCATCTCTCCACCCCTCCCTTTCTTTTCCGTATCAGTGCTTCTATTCCACACTGCTCTGATCAGCACTGGTCCTCCTCCATGGTCTGCGTCTGGCAGTCTGACTTCTGGCTGGGCTGAGGAGACGCCGGGTGCGAGTGCGGGTGTGAGTGCGAGTGCGGGTGCGGGTGCGAGTGTAGGTGCGGATACGTCTCCACCCCGTTGCACTCTTTCTCCGCCTTCTCCGCGTCCACGGACTCCGACACGGAGGGCAAGGGCCGGTTGCGCAGGTCGCTGATGCCCTGGTCCTCCAGGAAGGCCTGCTTCCTGCGGTTTTGGTTCTGCCCGAACGTCTTCCTGCGGTTGCGGAACTCGATGACCGTCTTCGTGTAGGAGTTCAGGGTGGTCACCGAAGCGCCCATGCAGCAGGTAAACGAACCCCAAGCCATTCTGTAAACAAGATCAACGGGTATTTGTTTCCTTGTTTTTGTTTACTGTCCCTCAGGACGGACTTTTTTAAGTTTGTGAGGTTGTGTTCACAGAATTTTACAGAAAAAAAATAATTTCTTTACATTCACTTTACTTTCACATTATTATTGCTAAAGTCTTCCAGAATATAACCATGGATAACCATGGATTTAACCTTGAATAAATGCTTTTAGTTATCTGAAAAATGTAAAAATGTTGAGGCTAACAGATTGCCTCACAGAGGCCTCAGACCCCAGAGGGTTCATCAGAAGTAAGGAAGTGTTGAAGGTTTGGAGTAAATTTGCTGCTGATAAATCTAGCAGTGTTAGATTTACAGTCTGTCTGTCTATGTGTGCGTCTGTCCGCCTGTATTGCAATGACCCTGCCCATCCACATGGGGGACCAGGTTGCCATCTCTGATTGCACTTGTTTGTAATGTGAGGAGCCCAGGTGGTGAGGGGGCTGTTGCCTACCCAAAAGACCAGCCGTAGTCCCAGTTGTAGGGCCTCCACTCGCGGGGACCGTGGCTGGCGGTCACCTGGAAGACCTGGGTGTACATCATGTGAGCCACCATGCCCAACAGACCTGCCAGGGAGCACGCTGGGTTATTTCATTGGCAAAAATTATGTCAAGCCTATTTCTTTTTACAAGTCTTTAGATTTACATGTATTTATTATTAAGTTTTCAGGTACCAACATTGACACACATGCTGAGTTATTTAATCAGCATTTGACACCTTATTTTAGTGTGGAAAATTATGTGAAGCTAATTTCTCTTTTTCAACCTTCAGTGTAGTCTTTTTTATGCTGTTTTTACATTTACAGTGGTCCCTCGCTATATTGCGGTTCACCTTTCGTGGCCTTGCTGTTTCGTGGATTTTTTTTTAGTGCATGCAATCTCCTGTACAGTACAGAATGCGCTCAGCTTGTAAAATTTACATAAATCTTCCACCGCTAGCTGTGTGACTCTGAAGTGCTGTATGTTTGCAAGTGTGAACTTTGCCCATCTGAGAAAAGTGTATAAGTGTAGTGAGGGGTTTTACAGCCTTAAAACATCTATAATAATTGCAAAAAAGCTGACTACTTCGCAGATTTTGCCTATTGCGGGTTATTTTTAGAACGTAACTCCCGCGAATAACGAGGGACCACTGTACATTTATTTATGTATCACTTTTTCAGCCACCAACATTGACACATCATTACAAAAAAATATGTCAAAAATACAGTTAGTCATAAAGAAATAGGTGCACATACAGGCACACACGCATACATAAAGATAAAGATAAAGATAGCAGCCTATACAGCAGTGGTGAAGGGCATTGCCTCCACCCCACCACTCCACCACCCCCTCACCCCCTCACCCCTCACTGGTGGCACAGCTGTCAACTCCTCTGTTTCCCCTGAGTTTGTCCCGCAATTTACATAATCAAGTCAATAGCTTTTGACTACCGCCACTGAAATCTCCCAGATTTAGTGACTCAAAATGTTGGCAAGTAAGCCGTGACAGACCCAGCCTATGCTAACAGAAGTTTTTTTACCTCCGCCAGTGGAGGTTATGTTATCATCGCCATTTGTTTGTTTGTTAGTTTGTTAGTTAGCAACATAACTCAAAAAGTTATGGATGGATTTTGATGACATTTTCAGGGTAGATCAAAAATGGGCTAACTTAAAAGTGATTATATTTTGGTGGTGATCTAAGCTGCCCTGGCGGAGGTCTGCGCTCTCTGAGTGCTTGTCTAGTTTTTTAATGGGGCCATTATGGATGTTTTTGGGGAGGCCATATATGAACATAAAAGAAATGCTTGCGTTTTCTATATTATATTTGCGACCAGCTGTAGAGTTGGACCTGTAAGTAAGACTGGTGAGAGTACCCATAGTTTGAATTACAAGGGGTACTGAGGGATAAGGTACCCCCGATCAAAAGCACCCCCCGACCAGCACCCCCCTACAGAGACGACAACAACAGCAGGGTTGGGGGGTACCGACATATTAATATAATTAATGTAAAGTGTACAAGGTAGTACCCCTCATAAGAGGTACTACCCCCTAAATATCTCCCAATTATCTGTTTGTGTATATCCTTACCTATATTAGGTGCCTGTATGTGTATTATTGTCTCTATTGTGCAATACGTGTACAAATATTTCGATTTGTCTTTCGTATTTATTGTATTGTATTGTGTATTGTATTATATGTATACTACTACTACCTGTCAGATGTTGGGTGTATAGAGAGCTAACATCTGCCGGAGTGAAATTTCTTATATACGTAAGTGTACTTGGCCATTAAAACTGATTCTGATTCTGATTCTGATTCTGATTCTGATTATGGAGGGCTATTTCACAGTCTGGGAGTACCTGAGAGGACGGTGAAAATGGCGGCGAAGGCATTGAGCTTGAGCCCGTCGATCACGTCACTGGAGTGGAAGAGCTCGGCACACATGAGGCCAAAGCCCACCATCAGGAAGGTGATGTAGAGGATCTCAGACACCACAGACAGCCACAGCACCTCTGCAGGAGACACAGCTGTTAGTGTGTGTGTGTGTGTGTGTGTGTGTGTGTGTGTGTGTGTGTGTGTGCGCGCATGCATGTGTGTGTGTGTGTGTGTGTGTGTGTGTGTGTGTGTGTGTGTGTGCGCGTGCATGTGTGTGTGTGTGTGTGTGTGTGAGTGTGCGCGTGCATGTGTGTGTGTGTGTGCGTGTGTGTGTGTGTGTGTGTGTGTGCGCATCACAGACAGCCACCGAACCTCAGCAGGAGAAGGCGTTGTCAGTGTGTATGTGTGTGTGTGTCTGTGTGTGTGCCACAGACAACCACAGAATATATAGCCAAATTCAAAATGTTCTCTCATATAGGCCTATAGTGCACTACATGGTGAATCAAACAATGTAACTGATGCACTGTGTAGAATACAGTAAACCAGTGAACATTGTGGCAGCGCCCATGTGTAGGTGTAGGTGTATGTAGTGTCTCTCTATGTGTTCATAACAAGGGGAAAACAGAAACTACACAGCCCTTTACCTGAGGTACACCATGTTGTTACAATATTACCACATGCCAAGTTACACACTGTCACTCCAATTTTGGCCATTTTGATTTCATTTAACCCAACTGTACTGTCAAACCCAACTGTACAATCCACACATATGATTCTGATTTTACCCAGGTCAGCTGTGGTGTAGTGGTTAGGGAGTTGGTGTTGGGATTGGAGAGTCACAGGTTTGAATCCCACCCTACCAATTGCTGAAATGCCCTTGAGCAAGGCATCTAACCCCACACTGCTCCAGGGACTGTACCTGAAACCCTGTGAATAACTGTAAGTCGCTCTGGATAAGAGCGTCAGCTAAGTGTAATGTAATAAAATTGTGTTTTTGCTTGGAAAGCATGAAACAACCACAGCAAAATGTCAGGCAAACAAAAAGCCATCATCACTGGATGACCAGATCAAACAGGGACAGCTAAGGGCATACTGTGCAAAAGTCAAGCACAGGCGGACAAGAAGAAGCTGCAACACATACTTAAGTTTCGTTACCCAACGGCTGGAACTCCACACTGCGATACCGGATGAAGCCGATTAGTCCAAGTATTACATAAAGAACAGATGAAGGCTGTGCCCTTGGATAAGCCTTGCTT
Organism: Coilia nasus; assembly: GCA_027475355.1. NCBI lineage: Eukaryota > Metazoa > Chordata > Actinopteri > Clupeiformes > Engraulidae > Coilia > Coilia nasus. Next base: position 24,324,672 of record CM050198.1, read on the forward strand.
TCTAAGAGCATCCACGCTAAATATATAAGTAAATAAATAAATAAAATGATTAAAAAAACACATTACACTCTATATTGTGGAATCCGTCACTACTTTGGAACCTTTTACCACGACTTTAAATATTTCAATAAATGTACAGAGTAAAGTAACAGAAGAAGAGCTTTGTAGAGCGCTACTAGTATCCCTTGAACCAACTGGTGCTCTTGGAAAGGTACAAAGTAATGCAAACAGAAGGAAAAAAAATCCCATCCCAGATCCAGGCACTCAGTTGATCAAAATGTCAAAAAAAAGTCTTTATTCATACTGCTACTGCTTTAATGCTACTGCATTAAAAACCAACGCGGATCGGCCCTACAGCCTTCATCAGGGTCTGTAACAAAAGCCATCTGTGGCTTTAGCTTCTGTTACACACGCTGATGAAGGTTGTAGGACCGGTCCGCGTTGGTTTTTAATGCAGTAGCCCAGTAATAAATACTTTTTTTGGACATTTTGATCAACTGAGTGCCCGGATCTGGGATTTTTTTTCCTTCTGTTTGCAGTACAGAGTAAAGTGTTTAAATGTAAAAAATAAAGAGACGTGTTTTTTAAAGCTGTGTAGACAGCTTAGGATCACTGCCCCTGGGTCATGGCCTGGGAGCCCCCTGGTAAGCTGCTTAAGGCTCCTAAGGCGACACCAATGGGGGGATCTATACAGCATCGAAATGCTGATGAAGGCCAAAAGATTACTGTTTGAGTGGCTGATACCAGATTTGAGCAACGTTCCATCTTAAATTTGCTGCCCTGAACGTACCTTGAGAAAATAAGGCAAGCAGCTGGATGGATCTTTTTACTTTGACCACTGGTGAAGTCTATACAGCATTGAAATACTGATGACGGCCAAAAGATTGTTTGAGTTGCTGATACCAGATATGAGTAACATTCAATATTAAATTTGCTGCTCTGAACCAACCTTGAGAAAATAAGGGAAGCGAGCGGCTGGATGGATCTTTTTTTTACTTTGGTTTAACTGAACCATGCCATGTATATTGAAAACAAACATGCTATTTTTAACTAAACCAAAGTTAAAAAAAAAAAAATCCATGCAGTATGTCTACTTAACTTCTAAAGATGGTTCTATGCTTCACTTTTTACAGTGTCGATATGCTGCATATTTATCAGAAATATTGATTTGCAGCTGAGTGGGTGTTGTGTGTGTGCACTGGTGGCGTGGGGGATGTGTGGTGTCTTTGCGAGAGGCTTCTCCATGCGCTCCTCACCGGAGTGGGATGACTCACCTCTCGACGATGCTGGGGCGAGATCTATGAAGCTTCTGCACTTCTCCTCGCCTGCGAAAAAAAAAAAAAAAACACGCAAGAGTTGGTTTTGGAGCACTGAGCAATCAGTGGGAGGTGAACGACGTAAAAAAAAAAAAAAATCATGCCAACCAACACTGGAGTTTGTGTGTGGGCACCATGCCCATCATCATGTCCTCCTGGTTCTCACACACAAAAGCCCTTCTCTTAAACAAAAGAAAGCACTCACAGCTCTGGAAAAAAAATGGAGAGACCACTGTAAAATTATTAGTTTCTCCAATTTAACTATTTATAGGTTTATGTGTGAGTAAAGTGAGCATTTTTGTTTTGTTCTGTAAACTACTGACAACATTTCTCCCAAATTCCGAACTCAACTTACACTGGAAAAGAATGGCTGTCATACATGTAGAGATGCTGGTTTTAGGAAAATTTGCAGTGGTCTGTTAATTTTTCGAGAGCTGTAGCTGTGACTGAACATGAGATGCAGTTATGTGAGCTAACGGCATAATCAGGGGTGTAGTACATTTTTAAGGTTTTTTTTTTTCTGTGAAACTACAGTGGCATATTTCTGAAGACATTTTTTGTTGACAATGGTTTCTATGGCTTGTCTCTATACACTCTGAGTATATTTGAGGGGATTTTTTTGTGTGTATTTCTCAAACACATGCAAGTCCCTGAAATGTACAAAAACACCTACATGAGTGAGAAAAGTGTTAAGAGGGCAGTAACAGTGGAAAAAAAAAAAAAATTCAATACCTCCTGAGTCACATCATCAAGTCCACTAGCATTTCTGCTTTTTCCAAACCAAAAACTACTTATTACATTTTAATCCACTGTCCTATGATTGCAGAGAGGATGCAGACCCAACAGATTTTTTAGGGATTTGAAATGTTTACAAAAACAGCAACAGTGGAATACGGTCAACAAGACTTCTGTGAAATTACATTTTGATTGCTTAGGCAACTGACAATTTTATTCATTTAAAATATTCCTTAGCCGGGTTTAATAAAATGCCCTCCATGATATTAACTTTTAAAGCCTTCAGCACCATTAAGTGAGTTCTGTGGAACTATACTTTTCTTTGCAATGACAAGGAAATATTTGGGCTTAATGGTCTTAACAACGTAATTCACCAATAGGTAAAATGTTTAAATGATCTGCAAAGTAGCAGTAGACAGTCTGCCCTTAGTTGTCCCACATACAGCAACACAAAAACAACCTGAAATATGAACTTCCAATGCCTCAGAGAGAAACGAAGGCAACTCGTCACCCTTTGTCAGCTGTCTTCACATATTATACTTCTCATTTTCAGAACTGTCCTCCACACACATCTTGTTGACGAAGATTTCCAGACAACTCTTAATGATTAATTCAGGGAATCAAAAAAAAGTGATGACATCTGCCACTCTGGGGGAAAAACTCATCAACTTCTGTTGGCTAATCCTCATTAAAGGTCCCTGATGGCAGCCATCACAGCTTGCGACAGTATGGCCGTGGATTATGGGATACGGCGAAGAACTTGAGGCTGTGAAGACTTTCTGTCTTCACAGAACGTCAATCAACTTTGGAGCTTTTTCTACTTGCTCATTCATAGCACCTTAACCAATAATTAATGTATTCCACTAGACATTTACCTTTTTTAATAAGAGTGATTAATTTCCTACATTACACTTATGGCTTTCCATACATGGTCATCAACATAAAATACCCTTGTGAAATTTCTCTGGAACACAGGCATAACTTTCTTTGTCTTTAATTTTACACACACACACATGCACACACACACAGACAAACACGCACGTGTGCATACACACAGGCACGCATGCACGTACACAGTGGCGCCGCCAGGCGTACGGCCGTACGCACCAGGCGTACCTTGGGGAGAGAGATGTGTTTTTTTTTTTTCATTATTATTATTATTATTATTATTATTGTCACCGAATGTTTTGGCAATGCAACATATGATGTCATGCGAATAAAGCGCATTACATTTAAATTGATTTTGAAAGAGACAGAGAGAAGTAGAGAACTGGGCGGGATTTAAAGCACCGAGTTTATACAAACACTTACAGTATCCTTTCGGCGGCTACCCCTCCCCCACTCTCACGAAAAAAATGATACATTAGTCAAGAATTCCATTGCAGACTACCTCCAGTCAACTACTGTAGACATGCACAACTGGATGAGGCCCGGGTCCTGGTTGCTCAAACAGTGAGGACTGCTCGCATCCAGAATATACCAACATGCTTGGCTTGCAATAAAAGAACTCAGGTTAATGTAATTAAAGTGCAATAGCAATTGTGAAATTAAACTAAGCAAGACGTCAGTATCACTAGCAAGAAGTGGATCATAGCTGCCCCAACTTAAGGTATGGCGGGTTTCCTTTATAATATGCCCGCCGTGGCAGTTACCAAGACAGTCACAACACGATAAATGTTATTTTCATTGCATCTTAAGTCATTTCACGTAGGATTTACCGTCTATTTATTGTGACTTCTACTAGCGTCAAATCCATAGCATCGCGGGCTATCTGACAGCTAGCACCCCCTTAAGAAAGGCGCACTTTTGACCGCGCCTAAACCTTTAGCTAGTAGCCTAATAATCTGTTGAATATACAGATTATAATCTGTTGAACAGGGGGGGTTGTAGTGTTTTTGATTGCAACTTAATTTACAACGTAGTTCTGTAGACGTCCTTGAATTTACTTTGTTGTTGGCAATGTGTATAGCTGACAATTTAACAGTGTCTTTCTGCTGGGTTGCATACTGTGGTCAGAGTTTATGCTTAGTGTGCCAGGCAAACACTTCTTCTGGAAAGCTGTAAAGCTATACCGACGCCTGATTCATACGGATTCATGTTCGAAGCAGCACACTCTGGTTGTTTCAATGCCTATGTTATGCATGGGTTGTGCTATGCTATGTTGCTAACTGGAAACATTTAGTACTGCAGCAATATTTTTTTTTTTCTTGTTTGGGGTACCGCGGACCCTTTTCCAGGGGAGAGAGCGTTCAGACCGTGTTTATTGTTCATGTGTAGTTTACGTATCACGTATGTTCATATTGTTCATCTTCAAGTTCAAGTTAGTCGTTGTGTTGTATATAGATTGACCCTTCATAGAAAAAAAACAGCATAGCCTGCAGCACACGTGCTTTTTTTTTGGGGGGGGGGGGGGGGGGGGGGGCACACACCGCTAGTGCGTACCTTACAGTTAAATCCTGCAGGCGCCCCTGCACGTACACACACACGCACACACACACATTGATGATTGTGAATGAGAGAGACAGAGAGGAAACAACAGAAGAAAAACCCAATGATGTCACAGTCACGGTCACAGTCAGCTAAGCCCACTTGGAGGGCATGAAACAGCTTTTGTCTCTAAGCTCATTGCTCTCATGAGGACTACGCTGACTTGGATGGACAGCTCCACTGATGATGACCTGGCTCCTGCATTAGAGACGATGGAGGGGTGGGTGGAGGGAGGGGAAGGAGGAAAGGTGGTGGTGGTGGTGGTGATTGGGGGGGGGGGTATGGCTCAGGCAGGCTTAGTGCTTTGCTGTGTTACAACTTGATACGGCATGCAAGCTTTTCATTTCCGCTAGAAGTGTGGAGATTAAGACAGTCTGCCAGTCTGGGCCCCAGGACATTAGAAATCACATTCGTTTAGCACATGCTGCGGGCCACACACACACACACACACACACACACACACACACACACACACACACACACACACATGGGGAGGGGGGGTTTGGGCAGCCACACCCCTGCCCCCTGGCCCCTGCCTCACTTCACCAGTGGGCAGCATCTTACCCCATACTCATGACAGAAAGTAATAGCAACACCATGATGGCTGTGTCCAGCAACAAAACACAAAGGATACAAATCACTTTATGCTTTTCATTTCATTCCTTCATTCCACCCATATCTTTAAATTGGCTTTATCAATTTCTTACAATAACCCTGGCATTTTGAAAAGCTCTACTAGGGAAGAAAATAATTACCAAGTTTTAATCTTTGATAACCCTATTTTGTCTGCAATATTGCACACAGAATCCATTTGTAGATGCCCCTGAGGATTTGAGGGTGTTCCTGCTGCTGAATGGCATCTGATTGCGCTGCCAGATTTTGGGTGACACAGATAAAATGTTTTGGCAAACTACTGCATGAAAACGTCTAACTCTTCCCAGATACCCTTAAAAACACCTGGCCAAAATGCTTACCTTCTATGTTGACGTCCTCTTCGCACGAGTACCATATTCCCGTGTGGAAAAATCTGAAAAGATACCTGTCGTCTCCGGTCTGCCAGCTGTAAACAACTTTATTGGAGTCGGTCTCGTTCACGCCGTAGTCGATACAGTTGTGGACACGCTTTTTGGAGCAGCTCGGTTTTGGAACCCTCTGCGTGCCTATACACCAGTGCGAGGTCAGTAGCGCAGTAACCGACAAGAAAAGCGCGAGGATGCAGAGGCACACAGATGCGAGCGCCCTGCATCTACGAGTGCTCTTTTTCGACAGCATCTTTCCACCGAAGAGACGTGTGGCATCAATTAATTCGCAGCCATCCATTCTTCTGTGATAAACAGAGAACCTACCCCCTGACCACTGATAAAAATTGGTATGGTGAATAACTGTAAGAAAAGCAGTACGCCAAAGCTATCTTCTCCGAAACATTTCCTTTGCCCTTCAATTTACATCTCAACCGCCAAGCTCAAACTGCAAGTTGTGTCTCTGACGTTTGGAAAAATCAGATGCTTGCGCAGGCGCGCTCTCACATAAACAAAGCCATGAACTTGGTGATGTTGATGACAGCTGTCATAAGTCGTCGCGAAAGAAATTGATCTTAGAGCACTTGTTTATCTTTTTATTTCATTTGCGGCTGTATCAGTTTTGTTCTTTCAGGTCCATAATTTGTGTGAATAAGCAAAAAATACATAGCGAAACATGCAAGCCTAAAACAGTCGTGCTCGTGTTTTGTGTATGTGACAGCATATTCCATCGTAAAAACACTTGTTGAAAAAGGATATTCAGATAAGCGACTCGGTTTACAGCTGTTGCGCTCAGAGTCAGTTTTCCCTTAGCCAAAAAACAAATTACTGTGAATGGGAGACTAAAAACAAAGCATGCACCAAAACCACAAGGTGCAAAATTCTCAACCTATTTGTGAACGCCCCTTTGAGCAACAGGCTTGCTCAGACCTGCGCAACACAGATCCATTGTGCGGCTGAGTAAGTTCAACAAAGATGCCTGTGGGAATTTTTGTACGCCATTGTCCACGCCTGGGGTCCCGGCCTTTAAACCATGGCAAGTCTAAGGACACCATGCGCGAACGCAGTAAAATCCACAGGGTGTCTTGAATTGATTAGTCTCCGGGGCTTGTTGGACATTCCATACTCCCCCATAAGCTGAACATGGACGTCTCCACAGTTCTTACAAACAGCGGTCAGAAGTCACTTCAAGGTTGAAGGGTCACAGCGCATGAAAAGAAGAGGCTTGGCTTCTCATGGGGGCCTCTGGTCCTGTGGAACAAAGATTTGTCGCAGGGTATTGAAAATTACGAGCTTAACGTGTTCAAAACTGACCGCGCCTTATAAAGTTTTGCGTGGGCGAGAAAGTGATGCTAATAAACCATCTGTCTAGACGGGACACAATATTCAATTTACTAACATTTTGGATTGGGAAATACGTTTCACACATTACACGTTGGACCTAAACACACACAAGGTTATGCGAGAATTAGGCTATATGAAAAAAAAAAGGAAACGCTGGCCTAAAACAAATGGCCATTCCCCTGTCAACTGCTTTAAATATGAGAATTAGGCTAGAACAAGTACAAAATCCGGGACGCCACTTCAAAAAAGCTGAATCCCAACAGGGAAACAAAATCGTGTTAGAATCAGATCTGGCACAAGATGATGAACGGGATTTCTCACCGGAGTGTCTGGGTGTGCAATAAGGTTGTTAAGACAGCTTGTCTCCTTTTGATGTCTTTACAATGTTTGTCCAGTTGCTTGGCGCATGGTACCCCATCATAATAGCGTTCAGTCTCTCCTCACTCGAGCGGAGGGGGTGGTCAAGGACTCTACCTTTTTACTAGACACTTGGACTTTGTCTCTGTTGCTTCACAGAGACATGTTCGATCATTTGTTTTCATCATTATTCATTTTTAGACTATTACACTTTACTGGTGCAACTATAACTGGATGATTGTCTGTTGGAGCCGCAAGTTCCCCATACAACTCGGATAACTCATCAACGGGTGCTGTTTTGAAGTTTAACAGCATGCACAATGGACTTTCACTGAGGAGCGACATTTGGAGTTATGGAAGTATCCGGTGACTGGTCACAGCAACTTTTGAAATGTATTACGCCCGTTTCTTTTTACACAAAGTTTTGCGCGCGTTGCGCAATACGGGGAACAAGAGGGTCGTATATTTTCACTCTAGTCCTTTGTCTATTTTTCTTTCTCGACACGTTTCCTCAGAATTCACTGTGTGCAAGACTTCCTGCGGCCAAGTCCGAGCACCCAGGTGTTTGTCCCAACAAGTTGAATGCCAACCTGTGGGTTGATGCTCAAAGCACCTGCGAACGCGAATGTGAAATTGACCAGGTAGCTTCATACCTTGTGCCGCCGAATGTGATGTTTTTTGTCATTTTCCACGCTTATGTTTTTATGCATTATGTTTTGCACTTGGGATCAGAGTGTGTGCTACAGACACGTTTCGGGAATAACGTCAATTTCAATTCTATTCCTAAATATTGTAGGTTTACTTTGACAGTCCTGCGTTTCGTTACAATTTAGGAATTTAAATGTACTTCATAATTGGAATAATAATAACACCATACTGAAAAAATGCTCAGACAATACATGGGATACATTATTGAATTGTTCTTAAGCGGGATTGTGTAACCTAATGTGGCCTTCATCACATTGTCAGGTGTGAGTAATATTGCGGCTACTTTGCTGTGCATGTACTTTCCAATTCCATCATAGACAAAAATGGGTGGCAGCATACCAAAAGTTTACTTTTATAGAGGAAATGCCCGTGGACTATTCAGTCTGCTCAGTTTGGTGTTGCATTTGGTTTGTTCAAGGTGATGATGATATCACATTGCCATTATTCATCAAGAATACTAATGGAATTTGACAGTCCTTTGTCATTTGTGCACCTTTCAAGATTACAAAGCACCATTTAGTGGCGGCTGTTGTTATGGCTAATGTTAAGGATAGATATACTGCCTCACAAAGGCAAAAGACCAGAACTTCATTTTTTTTACGCAAAAATTAGTTATTGCCATTTTTGGAATAATAAACACATGCAAATTGAAGATTTTTAAAGTACTGTACTTTTTTCTCAGTTTCACATCTTGGTGAGTTAAGGTCTTTTGCCTGTATAGGGCAGTATGGTTTTACCCACTGTTCTTACCGCTGTGCATATAGTATACTGACGTTTCTTTATAAAACTACACCACTACCCAAAAGAGCAACTTCTTGCAACCATTTACATTCACAGGGCTGATAGTACAAAAAAAAGAGTCTGAGCTTTTGCTACACTCTGTCTTGGCTAACTACTTTTTGGAATAAGATTTGATAAACCTAACTAACACCCTTACTGAAGTGTAATGTTAGCATGATGTTAGCCTAATGTTTCTTTGGCTGAGAGCAAAAGATGGATTCCTCTTTTTAGACCTCTCTGGGCGACTCAAACATCCATGCATTGCCAAGCTTTTCCTATTAAATATTCTCAGTGTAGAGTAGACCTACATTTTTTTCTCACAAACACCGCCAAACCTGAACTCAGATATGGTGCTTAAATACTATCAGCCCTGCATTCACTCTCGAACCCTGGTCTTTGCCCTCTTGTGTTCCACAGGACTGTGCAGACTTTGAGAAGTGCTGCACCAACGTCTGCGGCCTGTACAGCTGCGTGGCTGCCCGATTCGCAGACGGATATTTATCCCAGCCGGATGGACGACCGGGCGAGGCGGCCAGCAGCGGGCAAGCGTCCCCCGCCACCTGCCAGGACTTCATCTGCAGCCAGCAGGGCTCCACCTGCGACATCTGGGAGGGCCAGCCCATCTGCAAGTGCCAGGACCGCTGCGAGAAGGAGCCCAGCTTCACCTGCGCCTCCGACGGCCTGACCTACTTCAACCGCTGCTACATGGACGCGGAGGCCTGCATCCGCGGGGTCACCCTGACCGTGGTCACGTGCCGCTACCACCTGGCGGGGCCGCAGACCAGCCCCTTGCCCCAGGACACCACGGCTTTCCCCACGCCCACGGCCTACCTGGAGGACCCCCTGCCCCCGACGCTCTACAGCAACCCCAGCCACCAGGCCGTGTACGTGGGCGGCACGGTGAGCTTCCACTGCGACGTCATCGGCAGCCCCAGGCCCGACGTCACCTGGGAGAAGCAGTCGGAACGCCGCGAGCGGATCATCATGCGTCCGGACCAGATGTACGGCAACGTGGTCATCACCAACATCGGGCAGCTGGTGGTCTACAACGCCCAGGTGTGGGACACGGGCATCTACACCTGCATCGCCCGCAACGCCGTCGGCGTCCTGCGGGCCGACTACCCGCTCTCCGTCATCCGCCGGTCCGAAGACGACTTCCTGGACGACCCCGAGCTGAACATGCCCATGGGGAACCCCTTCTCGCCCGCGGACTGCCTGGCAGAGGTGGACCGCCGGGAGTGCGGCGAGCGGCACGTGGACTGGTACTACGACACCAAGCAAGGGGCGTGCCTGGCCTTCACCCACGGTGGCTGCGAGGGCGGTCGCAACCGCTTCGAGACCTACGAGGAGTGCCGCGTGTCGTGCCAGCGAGAGGGCATGGGCGTCTGCCTGCTGCCCGCCGTCCAGGGCCCCTGCAAGCACTGGGAGGCCCGCTGGGCGTACAACGCCATGACGAAGCAGTGCCAGGCGTTTGCCTACGGAGGCTGCCAGGGCAACGCCAACAGCTTCCGCACCAAGGCCGAGTGCGACGCCAACTGCCCGCAGTCCAAGAGCCGACCCTGCAAGACGTGCAGGGTCAAGGGCAAGATGGTGCCCAGCCTGTGCCGCAGCGATTTCGCCATCGTGGGCAAAGTCACGGAGCTGATCGAGGACCTGGACTCGGGGATCGCCCGCTTTAGTCTAGAGGAGGTGCTCCGGGACGAGAAGATGGGGCTGGCCTTCTTCAACACCCAACACCTGGAGGTGACGCTGGCCAAGATGGACTGGTCGTGCCCCTGTCCGAACATCACGCTGGACGACGGGGCCCTGCTGGTCATGGGGGAGGTCCAGGACGGCATGGCCATTATCCAGCCCGACAGCTACGTGCGACCTGTCTCTGAGAGGCGGCTGAAAAAGATCCACGAGGTCCTGCAGAAGAAGACTTGCGAGATGCTTCGACGATTCCAAGATTGACATTTTTTTTCACTGCACAGAAAGCAGACATTACTGTACTAGATACTCGGTGATGATGATGAAGAAGAACTGCTTCATGAAATACTGAAAGCTCCAACCTTACTGAGAAATTTTAAATGCTGTCATATGCACAGGATTATGTAATACTATGTAATTCTCACATCATCTCAACCTAAAGGACAAAAAAATGAGAAAAAGTGGCTTTTACTACACAAGTGAATACATAAAAAAAAAACCCCAAAATCCTAGAAAAGAAGCAACTTCGCATGTATACAGTAGACATAAGGGCATGTTTCATTATCAGAAAATCAGGAAGAGAGTATGTTTAGTTACATTTGGTAAATGTGTAAAATATGGGTAGTAATCTAGGTAACTCAATTTTGTATAGCGACAAGATGAAAAGTATTAATAAGTAAATGTACTGTATTTGCCAGTATGCCGTTAGCATAACAAAGCCTTTTGGTGGCACCAAATACATCAACCTTAAAGCAATACAAAGTAGTTTTTGTCTTCGGTCGCCCTACAGGTTGGAAGCGCAATTGTCTTTCATACAGAACTACAGAGAGACGGTCTGCTCCTCCAAACTTACGTAGTGCGGTTATAGCCCATGGATCGCAGCAAAGAAAATTCAGAAGTGCCTTTGTTACAAGTTGATAAACCATTGAAATGATTTTGGAAACATTTTAAGGTTGAAAAAACTATTTAGTGCTGCTTTACCCTTACCTCACTGAATTATTTTACCTGTTTTACAGCGCTAATCATCTTAGTGCTAAAAGCTCAAATACTGAATGAGGTTGTGGGTCTGCCCATAAAAGTGTCTTTATTTTGTTTTTCCCTAAGTGTAGTGTGTTTGATCACTTTGTCTGGAGGGAAAACATCTAAGTGCTGGTAAAACTAAAGAAAAGCAATAACCAAGTCTTTAAAAGAACAGTTGTTGACTTGCAAACCACTTTTAGTACTTTAATTATTAGTATACACTTATGGCTGGTAAAATGGCATAACCTTAATCCACATTATGTAGTGCAGATACTGTAGTTTTAATGTTGACAATTAATAAAATATCACCTAAATAATGCATATGTTTGTAATCAAAGTACCATGCATCAAAACAAGTTTTTTTTAATTTAGTCTATGTAGTTAGGGTTAGTAGAAAAGTGAAAGAATGACTGTGTGACAGAATAAAAATGAAGGAATATTTTATTCAGTTTGGCAAATTTATTTACAAATTGTGTTGTGAATCAGTTTCAAGAGTTGTTGTGAAAAATACTGAATCAAACTTGGCTTTCCTTACGAAACAGGAGGCACTTGTTATTCGCGGGCATATCAACCTAAAGAGAACAACAAGAAATCACAGGGGTTGAAAGTTGAAGCTCTACATTTTAACAGCCCAAGCACCCCAGGCAGCTCACAGCACCTCATACTCAATCCATTACCTATGCTTATGTTATTCATAATTTACAGGTAATCCATAATATATGATATTCTATCTATAATTTACTTTGAATCCATTACCAGTGACTGTATTTTTGGTTAACTCACTATTTTCTGAAGAAACAGGCCATTTTCTTCTGCCAGGGAATTGAGGAAAGACACATCTTTCAAACCCCACTCAGGATTCCTAAAACAAACAGCAGAAGCATCTGACTTTATTCAGGGATGATAGTCATCAGTGCACTTCAACTCAAAATGGCTGCCTTTATTCTGGACCTCTGCCATTCTTCTCTGCTCTGCATACTGTAACTAAGTTTTCATCCAACTTTAAACAATGTGCATTTCAGTTATTCGAATACAAAATGCTTACTTGGAAACATTTGAAACCCACATTAATCTTCACAGTTTAAAATGGCCTTTGATGGGCATCTTGCTAGGCCGAATTAGTTCCTATGAATGTGTGTAACTCATGTAAATAAGTTGAATGGACACCTGACTAGTAAGAACTAAGTATGTACGTAAGTTGTTAACAGAAGTAGGTAAACATGCCTGGTGCATCTAAGAAAAAAGCGTTTTAATCACACTGACTACAATTACTTTTATGATCAGATCTCGGAGAAATGGGGCAGGGATAAAAATGTAGAGTCGCAGACCAGTTTGTTATTCGAGTAAAGTAAGGATAATCTTTGAAAAAATATTACCTTGTTGGTTTGTGTCTTGAAAACTATAATCTGTCTAATTCAACTTAGACAGAGAGGTGATTCTGGTGATACATTACATTACATTACACTTAGCAGACGCTTTTATCCAAAGCGACTTACAAAAGGAGGACATAATAAGCTAACAGATGTGTAGGGAACATCGAAATATAATGTTGTCATGTATTGTGCAGCATAATTTAGCCCCAAATGTCTTACCTCTGTCTCAAGCTGTAATCAAAGTCAACATTGCTTTGTGGTGTGATGACTCCGTTCACGGCATAAGGCTAAGCAAGCAAAGGACAAAGTGGTATAAATCACTCATCATCAATACCCGACAGCGGTGAAAGGAATATATTGACTTATTGGGTTACGCTTCATTTTACTGTCCCTGTTACATGACTTAGGTACAGTGTAAAAATGTTTAACAATATGTACCATTATGTGTTTACACTGTACGTTAGGATTAGGGTTAGTTTTAGGTATGTACAGCGTAAGCACGTATTACGTGTTGTTATATGTAGATACCCTAAAAAAGGATCTGTAAAATAAAATATTACCCACTTATGGAAAATTAATTAAATTCATAGGCCATTTTTAGGTTGCCATCTAAAGCATAATGTTGACACTTCCAAAGACTAACAGTAACACAGAGGATTTAGAGAGCAGTACAGAAAGTATAAAACTGATCAAGTCTAGTGAAAGCCCCAACTTCTTATATATGGGAATGTCAACATATGTATTGCACTACGTGTGCAATTATGACTACCAAATTACATACTATAACCCGCTACTGCTGAAATTGCCACATGACAGAACACCAACATAGCACTTCCTTACCCCATAAGTTAGAAGCAGTCCTTGTGGTTTCAAGATTACTCCTGCACCTTTGAATAAACCCTGATTACAAACAAACACAACAATAGCGAAATAAGTACACAACAAAACCATCAATATGTTGCTAATGGTTATAACACATTAGCTGCAGTGAAGGGGAAAGTCAGATCCTTACATGTGTGCAGGCTACAGGTGATATGTGAATCATGTTGATGTTGACCACAATGTCCAAGGACTCCGGTTGAACTCCACCCCAGCTCTCCCATGACTGAGAAGCATCCAGGTAAATGGCTGGGTTTACGTTGTCAAGCTTCAAGTGGTTTTTGTAAGCTTGTACACTGTAAGACATAAAAGGAAAGGCAACTCAATGATATAGTGATTAACAGCATAGTCTGACACTGTTGGAGGGTATCACTTAAGTACATTATACGTTCAATTTACATCATTACCTGGGAAAACAAGCCTCTAGCCCCAGAGTAATGTCATGATTGTTTTTTCGGCCTCAGTCATTTGTAGAACGTAACTAATGACTTCCCAGGGCATATATTGTCAACAAATGCATGCAATATGTCTGGAAGTGTAACAATCTGTATGACATCCACAGGGGAATTTGGACACTGTCTCTTAATCATGCTTAATATGTCATTCATTCTTTTAATTCTTTTCTTGTTGTTGTTGTTTAAACAACTACTAAGACCATATTCTGCACTGGATTAGTGGCACTGAATCAACACCAAGTGTTCACTAACACTGCCTGAAAGGCAAAATTACAGTGATGAAGCATTTCTAGTGGGTTTGCGACTGCACCAGTACACTGCAATAACCTGCAATACTGGAGGTGAAGTCCACATTTATGCAATGTTAACAAACTCGTGAGGCATAACGTGTAGACAACTGCATGTGCACTAAACAGGTAATTTCAGGTATTAGCTCCTCTACATGGCTGAAATGTGCTGAGTATAATCAGCTAGTCTGAAGTGGATGGAACATTACCGGACATTCTAAAACCTTGCTGTATTCATCCCTTCTAAAAAGCAATGATGATGAAACTGCTGAAGCCGTGTGCTATGTGGCCTTACTCAACGAATAGCGTACGTGAGGCAAAACAGGCTACAAAACAGCCAACACATTGGTTTAGCACCAGGGGCACGGTAAAATGGGCATGCCACACAGCAAGCATCATGTGATCTAACGGCCTGATTGAACTAGTTTAAGAGGGTCGCTCACCTGGAAATAGACTGCGAATCAACATCGGAAGGCTGCCATGTAACATTTCTAAAAGCCTGGGCGAAGTGCATCACATGCTGACCTGAACCCGACGAGATCTCCAACGCTTTGAGCGGACGATTGGTGTCCACGCATTCCCTCAGGACTGACAATATGGGCTCTTTATTTCTCTCTGCGGCAGAGGCACAGAGCATTTTGGAGCTACAGATGCGAGCCTCTAACCAAGATATAAGTCGGGAAAAGGCAAAGGTACCCAGGGCACTAGGATGTTGCTGTTGACTACCCTGCTGAACCGACAAGGGACTGGGGACTGTGCAGTGCTATTTTGCTGCCAGGGACAAGAGACGTACTCCCGCTTCCGCATTGGTTGCGTAACGGGAAAACAGACCAATCAGATTAGGTTTATCAGATGACGGACTTGCTGTAATGGATTTTTTTTGTTTGTTTAAGTAGCCTACAAAAGGCAATTTAATGTCCTAAATAAACGCATTAATTTATTGAAACTATACAGAACCTGCGCAATTGAAAGTAGCAACATAACATCATTGGCAGTTTAATCATAGAGACAGGTGCGACTTTCGATGTGCCCTTCCCATAAAACAATTGAATGTTACTAATTATATGTCACAAAATTCTTAGTTAATAAATAATAAGAATGCCATTCAGACCACAACAATCAATATTTACTGAACATGTACCCATGTCACCCTTCTGACAAAATGTTTAAAAATGTTCAAAATATATTCAAAATATTTATAGAAAATTATGTTTTGACCATATGTATAACGTTCAGTTTAAAAAGTGATAAATAACTTTCTAAACAATAGATACATTTTTATGTGAGCCTAGAATAGGCTTTAATATTAAAATGCATGCCATGTGCAGAAAGATTTAGAAGCTATTCCTAAAATCACAGTGCATCTTTTGACTCTGGTTTCAATTGTATTTCAAATTTATTTCAATAATGCCATACAGCAACAAAACAAGTATACAAATTTCACATTTGTGAGATATTGAAATACTATCCCAGTAATACATATTTAACCAATGTGAATAGTGCAATTTGACAAAGACCGTATTTTGTTATCGTCCTATTTTTATTCTTTACATGTAGGGACTCCATGTTGTTGAAATCATTAATCTTCAAAAGAAGTTCTTAAAAGTCTTTAGGTGATGTAATTTTAACACCCAGAAGGTGATCATATTCTGACCCATTCTTCAGCCGTATGACTTAAAATGAATGTGAGGAAAGTTAACCTCAGATTAGAGAACTGACACTCTTGAAGAGCAATAACATATTAATATGAACTATTAATACATTAACACTATAACATTAACATAAATATGAACGCAAAGTAGATATGATGTCCGTGTCGCTCACAGCTCGTCCCTCTCCTCTCCCTCGCACAGACACGCCTCTCTCTGGCTGTTCATGTACGGTCTGCAGCCCAGAGTCCAGACCGTGTTGAAGAGCGTGTCAGCTACTGTCTCACATGCTGAGGAAAAGACAAGAAGGAAGATACGTGAAGGAGAAAAAAAACGAAGTAAAGAAGACAGTAAACATTAAGTGACACCAGTATGGGTAACAGTTACGAAAAATATTTGTATTCATACAGTACACATGGATTGCCAGGAAGTCACTTGTGTAAGAAGCCAACTGCTTTTGATAATAGTTTTATACACATCTGACTTGAATTGTCGGCATTTTTCCCATTTTTTTGAATGCTTTATTGGGAATGTGGTGTTGCAACTCCAATAACAAATAACAAAGTATATATGTGGTGCAATTTGACATTTTTTAATGGTGAGCTGAGCTCCTGGGACACTGCTAGGAATGCTGGGTCCTATGCTGCCCTACAAAGGCAAAGTACAGTAACTACATGGACACTCGACTCACTCTTAAACTGAGAAACATCCCCTTAAAGTTGTTGTGATATAATAGTGGTGTTGCTTTTATGTACTTTCTTCATAGGACGAATCAAGACATTTAGTCACAAGACACAAGATGTTATCAAGTCAATTTCTATTCTTAATTCAGTAGAGACAAAATATGTATAGTTACTAGCCTTTTGGCTTTGAAGGGTAGACATCTAAATAACAAAGTCTGTGTGTGGTGTAATCTGACATTTTATAGTGGTGAGCTAATAATGTTGTGCAGTATGAAAGAAAGGGCCTCTTATCATCAGTAATTATACTAAAATTTTCTTTTATGGGGCCCGATGTCAGTGCTGGACTCTTAGAATCATCCTGACCCCCACCACCATAAAGCGGCGCCTCTGGCAAGCTCTGATCATGATTAAAAAAAAGCACCCAGTGTCATTGTGAATACACGGCACACCACAGCACAGCACACAGTGTACACACAAAAAAATGACCCTGCATTTAACCCATTACACACACGTGAGCAGGGGGCAGCCATTACAATGGTGCCTGGGGACAGTACCATGGTCAGTGGCACTGCAGGCAGCTGGTGGATTCAAACCTGCGATCTCGCAGTCACAAGTCCGATACCTTAACCGCCAGGCCACCACTGCCCTGTAACTATCCAGACAAACAAGCTGAGGGGCATGATGACCAGGTTACCTTACCCATTCATGTCCTATCAAAAAAGCCATTCATTCACTCCAGCGGGCATGTATACATCCATACAAAATGGCTGGTAACAAATAATATGCCTAGGATATCTGCATAACATTTTATGGCCTTTTAGTCTCTGGGTGACGTTACACTGACCTTGACCAGTCTAGTTCTGATACTGAATGTCAAAATCTTGTTTGCCTTTTGTATGCAAGCTGTGTGCTCTAAGTTTCAACATTGAAAAATTACCCCATACTGTCTATGCCCTGAGCGCTACCTTTTTTTTTAAACACAACATCAGATTGCTCACCTTCGACCTTTGACACGAATCCCAGACTCTTCTTGAGGTCGGAGCAGATGCTGTGGAGGCACCAGCGGAACTTGGAGTCGCAGCGGTACTTGTTGGAGCCACAGGTGGTGTAGCAGAGGTCCAGCTGGTTGCAGCACTTGGTGATGGCAGGAATCCCCATGTCCACCTGGAAAAAGGAAGGGCAGAGGGCCTGACCTATTAGATGGCTGTTTTCTGGCCTAATCAACATTGCAGCCTCTTAACCCTTTAAGAGACACCCTCTTATTATAAATTTGTTGTTACCAGAATGGCAATGACCAAGTTCTAATGTGTTATTAAAGACTCTCTGTGATGTCGTAGTAATGTTGTCGAATCATTCCACCGGTGGTACGGTGAAAGGGCTACGGTCGAAAGAAATATGTTCGCATCTGTCAACTCTGCTGTTTTCCATGGGATTCTCCTTTAATTTGTACGATCTGACCTCCTCAAGTCAATATGTTTTCAAGTCAATAATCAAGTCAATATGTTTTGACTGCTGTAATCTCCCAGATTTGGCTACTCAAAGATCCAATGGCGCCACAACCACAATGGCCGTGTGGCCTACATAACTGACCAGGATCATGGACTTCATACTGAGGGGAACACCAGTCAAATTATTCCATCTGTGCCATAAATCGCTTTGAACAAATGACCTTCAGTAACCTTTAATGAATGTGAATAAAGTCACTCACCCCCTCAGGAAGAGGCAGGCCGAGGAAGTAGGAGCTGCAGCCGTTTGGCTCAGGGCTGTGGTAGTCAGGACGAGGAACTGGAGCTTTACCTGGATGGGGATTAGGTGATCATAGAGTCAATATGCAGCAGGCTCTTCAGAAGATCTAAAATACACACTAACAAAGATGTTTTCACCAACTAATATCTTGGTGAGAAGGGTAGAACTGTTGACTAGAGGGGATTTTGTTTTTTTTCTAAAAACAATGATGTTAGACTGCTCTATACCAGCTATGCTGGCTTTGATTTAAACAGTCATATCCAACCAGAAGTCAAATAAATTGATTTATCATTTGAAGATAAGAGCACAGAGTATGAAGTGTAAGGAGGGCAAACTGTCGCTTTGATAGGGTGACTTTCCATGTGATGATGTCAACTGGTGTAAGTCAAATCTCCTCCACAATTTTTCAGCATGTGTTTTTAAATGTCCCTTAAACATGCCTGAGTTTATATTCAGTACTAGAATTAAAAATCATGCGTTGGTAGTAATTGGGACACTGTTTTCAAACTTTGCTTCCACATACCCCACATCACCTGTGTAGTATCTCTTCCAAGTCAAGGTTCATTTCTCCACCCAGACTTAGTCATTGCTAATGATAACAGTTATCAGTGTGACCTTACTGATAAAAAATCATTTTAAAGCAATTTCTGTTGTTGTTAAACACATAGCTTACATGGAATAGGAATAGATGCTATTTGGACATGGATGAATGCAACATTATTAGTGTCCAGATAATCTTTAATATCTTCAACCAAACTTGGTAAAAATGTACATATGTGACTACTTAACTTGCTGATTGGACTGTAAGAAGCTACAACCTCACAAACACATGCCTGTTTCATTCATTTCATACATATAAACCCCTGCCACAGAAAAGCACCAGTAACCTCATTTACACAGATGCTTCTGATCAATCTGATGCAATCAACTGTAGCTGCTGTAATTTTGACAAAACCAAAACATACATACAACAAATGAAAGCACTTACTGTCACCAATAGTTATACAAGCAAAAAGGCAGTTAGTCAATTATGACTTAACACCATCAAGATGAGAATGAGTGAGGGTGAGAGAGAGAGCAAGAGAGAAAGACAGACAGACAGACAGACAGAAAGAGAGAGAGAGAGAGAGAGAAAGAGAGAGAGGAGTAAAAGCACAACAAACGTACCATAACGGCAGCGGTACTGGCACACTCCGTCACGTCCACCCAGGAACTCCAGCATGGAGTCGAAGTAAGTATTGACCGCTTGAAAGCTGCCCCGCAGCGAGTTCAGGCCCCACTCGTCGTCCTCCTCCTCTTCCCCTTCGGTCTGGGTAGTCTGGGAAGCCTCGGCGGCCGGCTGGCCTTGGGGGTCCACGGCCTCTGGAGTCTCCTCCTGGGCCAGAGAGGAGTGCAGCACCAGGCCCAGAGACAGCAGCAGCAGCAGAGACAGACGTGCCATCATGCCTGTAAGATCCAGACAGGCAGTAGGGCAGAGAGGGAAAGCGCTGGAGAAGGAAGACTATAGGACAGAAACACGAGACACGTGGAGTTGCTCTCTCTTTCTCTCTCTCTCTCTCTCTGCCAGCCTCGGAGTCTGAACTTTGAACTAGACAGCTAGGGCAGGCTCCACTCGGCACTCGGTGTGTTTAAAGTTCATCTCCTATCTTGATTTGGTGTTATCAGGCCACACACACGTTTTGATTGAAAATTTAACATCGTTTTAAAACTCCATTGTTTAGGGGTACATAGGCCCATCAATGATAATTAAGTCATTTCGTTTTAATTATTTGTTTTTCTTTGTGTTTCTTCCACTATTATTCATTACTTCTTGTCCATCCTTACACTGTATCTTCTCTAATCTGTAGCTCATTATAATGCCAGTGGTGTGTGCTACACCCTAGGGCCTGACTCCTCCCCCTTGCTTCAGCATTTTCAATGATGTCAATAGCAATTAATATTTTCTCCCACAATGTTAATACATTTATTACTTAGATAAGGAACCAGAGTAAAGCAACACTAACAAGGGCAATCAGAGATGGCAACCTGGTGTGTGTAGGGGGTACTGGGCGGACAGACACACAGACACAGACAAACTCACACACACAGACAGACACACACACACACACGGACAGAATCATTGCAATACCTGGTCAATCCCTCCAGGGACCAGGTAACTAGCTTTCATCTCTAGTAGGAAGATAGCTGTAGTAGTTGCTGCAGCTAGCCTCCATTTGTTTCTTGTATTTTCCTTATTGCACCAAAACGTTACCCTTGTATCTGAAGAAGCTGTGTTTCTTAACAGTTTGTTTGTTTTAATCCACGTATGACCTTTATCAAGCTCTATTGTTTGTGCAGTGGAAAGTTTCTACTTTTTCAGCTGGCAGCATTGTATGAGCTTTCGGTGGTGTGTCCATTTTAGCAACAGCTCCTAAGTAGGCTACACCACCACAAAATCAGCACCAGTCTACATACATTGCTTTCTCTTCCGGAAACCCTTACAACCCATATTAATTGATTTTTAATTAATTAATTTCCCAGTTGCCTGGTTGAACCAAAAGCTTATAGACTTTGTGCTATGAGAGACTTTACTACATCAGCAAAAATGATGACTGCCCTTTCGTGGTGGATATTTTTGTCCATATAGAGCTCCTGTCCAGTCCATTGAGAAATGTTGGGTTATAACTCAACAAACAGTTGAATAAGCAAACAATCCATTCGACAGACATTTAATAGTTGGCAAAGCCCTGCTTCAAAAATAATTTTATTGCATGCTGGGACATACCCTATCTGCCTTCACACGTGAACTCAGCACCTAACCAGCTTCACAACACAGCTTCACGCCGTCGGTCTTGTTCCATTAAAACATAGGGACGGTGTATTTTTGCTTTATAGCCGATAGTAATATATAGAAATATATTTGAACATGAACAACAAGGAGGACGATCTGCGCCAGCAGATGTTTCATGACGTCTATAGCCTATCCTCCAAAGAAGTATTTTCAGTCAGAGATATCGGCAGTAGTTATAGCCTAATCGTCTTCTACTGATGCTACTGAATTGCCCGCCTATCCTGCTTGAAAATGGGCTGTATAAGTGACGTTTTCGCAAACGAGGGCGTAACCCAGAGGGTCTAGTAGCCAGGGAGTGTGAACACAACAGCTCTCAGGTCATGGGGCTAGTGCCCTGGGTCTACAAGCACCGAGGGTGGCCCCTAAAGGCCCGGGCCGGCACGGCCCCGGAATGGGAATGCGGCTATTTATCAGCGCACTCTTCTTCCTTGTAGTGTGTAATTTGGCTCACTGCTGACCCCTACTGTATGGGAGTGGTATAGAGTAGAGACACGCTTTTAACATCAGCTAATGAATATACTTATTTTTTGACATTGCTTCAAGGCTATTGTTTACACGACCAATTTTAACATAGGTTCACACACAAACACGTTTTTAATTATCATAGCTAATACACAATAACTTTAAAATAAATGTAAATGCTTCTGAACCCGTCATGGCAGTGCATAAAAGCTTGGAATCTTTGGTGCTCATGTCATAATTGCACTACCGCAACGATCTATACAAACAAATAAAGTCAAGAACATCTTTCACTCGAACATTCAAACGGGATAGAAGCACACGTAAGTTACCAGCTATTTCTTTAAAAGGTTACAAAATTATTCCAACATTTATTTATTAAGTTATTTTAAGATGAGAATGTCTGGTATTGCTTTCTTGTTTTTCTTTTAAAATATATTTGTAATAAAAACGAACGAAAAGAACGTATTTTGACACTGTCATTTGCAGGCTTAACAAAGTGCAAATTTTAATTTCCATATTGTTTATTATACTTCAGAGTGGCTTTTGGAATAAGGATCTGCCCGAACTTGGCACTTGCTGCTGCTTTGAGCGCTGCACCCTTCATGGGTCTGAACAGCTCAGAATGGCTGAAAAGGACCTCAGAAGAGGAAATGGTAGCACTTTTTAAAATCTACCTAACAAGGATGACCGGCTCTCAGACAGAGCCTTTTTCACGGGCATGTTTGAGAAGCTCTGCAACGAGATTACCCAGCTGAGGGAAACAGTCAGCAAGTTAGAGAGAAAACTGGACAGCGTGCAGGTCAATGGCATGGGAGACATAAATACTACCGCTGTAGGTGACACCTCCAGGGGCCAGCAGCCTGTTCTGTCCGCAGAGAGTGATGAGGAGAGTGACCAGGTGGGAAGATGGGTCGTCCTGAGGGACCGTCAGAGACTGACACAGGAGGAGAGATATGCGACCATGTGGAGAGCCAGAGAGAGGGGGCTGGAGCTTCGCAAGGAGGTGGGCAGAGCAGGCCACCTGTCTGAGAGGGAGAGAGCGATGGAACTCGTGACGCTCATGAACCAGGAGCGGGAGATTCGGTTTCTGGAAGAGAGCTACAGAAATGCCCTTGAGAAACAGAGGGATGCGGAGAACAAGAAAGTTCTGAGAGCCGTTAAGAAAGTGAATGGGGAGAAGACGTTGAGGACAAAGCACGATGAAACCATTCAGAAGCTCCACACCCCGAATGAAGACAAACTTCTCAACGGAACAGCAGAGATTCAGAAAATTGAAATGGAAACACATCAAGCCCTGATGAAGTCCAGCAAAGCACAGCATGAGAATGATGACAAGAAACTCACAGGAATTATCGTTAAGGGAGTTCTGAGAGAGGGAAAGAAAGAATGAGACACAGAAGGAGGCAGAGCATGATGAAAGCATTCAGGGGGACGCTGCACTGAATGAAGAAGGACTTCTTAGGGGGAGAGCAGAGATGAAGGAAACCAAAAAGGAACCACGTGAAACGAACATGTTGGCGAACATCGAAGCACAGTTTGGGAAAGATGACAAGAAGCTGATGGAAAAATTAACAAAGAGGGCCAAGCTTACTGAAGAGAAGACTGGTGAGTGTAAGTCAAAAATGCAGATGGAAAAAATAGAGACAAAGAACCGTGAGCCGAGCAGAGAGAAGACAGAAGAAGGTAGAGAATGGACTTATGAAAACTTGCACCACTACAGAGAAAAAGCACAGCAAGGAAGCCAAGGACACCCCAGCAAACAGATATGATGATGATATGTATGACAATGCAGTGCCAGAGGCAAAGGGCTTCTTAGAGACGACTGTAAGGAAAGAAAGAGAGTCTGAGGAGAAAGAGAAAGCCTCTGAAGCAAGCCTGGCTGAGCAGCAGATGAGAGATCTTCGCAGGCGTCTGAAAGGCCTGGACTTGGACTTGGAGAGAAAGACAGCACAGGCTCAGCCTAAGGTGGCCAAGATGACGAAGCCAGAGAAACACAGAAAAAGACATGCAGAGAAAAACCTGCCAGGATCTGAGGAGGCTTTGGGTAATCCACAGAGACAGCATGGCCTCGTGGGAGGCGAGAGGCACTCGCAGACAAAAGCAGAAGAGAAGAACACAGGCATTTGTGTGATGAAGACTGAGAAAGGACAGGACAATAAGAAATACCAAAAGAGCCTGACCACTGACATGGAGGTTAGTTACACTGAGATCATGAGTCTGGGGACAGTGGATGAGGCCCCAGAGATAAGGTCAAAGGTCACTGGGATAACATGGGGGACAAAGAGGACACAGGATACAGGAAAGAGATCCCACATTGAACCAACTGACATGTGGAGCCTGGAAGACATTGATGACATTTAGAGAAAAAAGAAGATGGAGTAAGCCAGCGGGGAAAAACGGAAAGTGGAGCAACTAATCAAAATGCTCTATTATATTTTATCTTTTATAAGGGAGATTGGGGCAACTCAACAAAATGCTCCTCATAAATGTTCTGTTTCAAACACTATACATTTTTAATCCTATTCAGATCATTAAAACAAAACCAAAAAATAGTTTCTCTGTGTGTCTTGTTTCATATTGGGTCAGGGATAACACATGAAAGATGATCATAATATACTTCAGTAGGAAAAATTCAAAACTACCAACTGTATGCCAAGTACACCTACTTAGGTTTGCGACAGATAAGATGGGTCTATGCATGAAACATATAGAGTTATTTGGAAAGCATGGCTTTTCTTTATCCTACTCTGTTCTTTAGCCTGACAATTTAAATGCAAAGCTTGTTAGATGCTGAGCTCAGGTATGGAGGCAGATAGGATATGTCTTAGCATAAAATAGCCTACAATTATTTCTAAAGCAGAGCTTTGCCAACTGTTACATGTCTGTCAAATGGATTGCTTGCTGATTCAACTGTTTGTTAAGTTATAACCCAGCATTTTTCAATGGATTGGACAGGAGCTGTATATAGACAAAAATATCCACCATGAAAGGACAGTCAAAATTTTTTACTAATGTCGTAAAGCCTCCCTCCCCCCCCCCTCTCTCTCTCTCTCACACACACACACACACACACACACACACACACACACACACACACACACACACACACACACACACACAGGAGCTGTTGCTAAAAGCTCACATATGCAATGCTGCCAGGGGTGCTGAAAAAGTACAAACCTTCCACTGCACAAAGAAGAGAGCTTGTTAAAGGAGGCCATACCCAGACTGAAACAAAAACAAGTGCAACCTGGTCCCCCATGTGGACAAAAAGCGTCACTGCAGGCGGACAGACACACACGCACGCACACACACACACACAGGATCATTGCAATATCTGGTCAGTCCCCTCCGCGGGACCAGGTAAAAAAAACACTGTTAAGAAACACAGTTTCTTCAGATATACTAGGATAGCTTTTTTGGTGTATTAAGGAAAAAATAAGAAACAAATGGAGGCTAGCTGCAGCAATTACACAGCTATCTTCCCACTAGAGGTGTATGAAAGTGTGTGTGTTCATATGTGTGTGTCATGTCATGTTTGCTTTATTCATTAGACACAAGCAATAGTCGATGTATGTATCTGTTTAGCCACAGCCATAGCCCGACATAGCTGCTAAAACCACTCCTGCCCTTTTTCATTTCTTACTAACATAGCAGGGGACTTGGCTGAGCTCAGCTTTTGTCACTGACTCCAAATAAATGTATCTTTATTTTATTATTATTTTTTTTATTATATATTTATATTATATACTTATCTATATATTGCAGCAATTACATTATTTACAGATTTTTTTTGGAGTCAGTGCTGCAATATGGAGCACATAATACATGCATGCAGGCGTGCCACTAGAAATGTTGGGCACTATGATTAATTTTGGGGCCACTTATTATAAATAATTCTATTAAGAGTGTCCTCTAGGGACCCTCTATCAAATGCTGCGGCCCTTCAAATCGTCCTTACCTTCCTGCCCATGGCTTCTGTGCCTGCACGACTGGGTTCATACATGCCAGGACAATGCAGGCAATATCAGTTCAGTTCAGTTCAGAAAACTTTATTAGTCCCATCAATGGGCAATTTGGTTTGACAGTCCCAGTCTCCATCAGAATAAATGCCATATATCATATGAAAAATAAAATAAAATAAAATAAATATAAAATAAATAAAAATAAAATAAATGAAAATAAAATAAATAAATATAATAAAATAAATAGATTGGGGAAATGCTATAAAAAGAGGGATAGGACATACATCCAATTCACACACAGTCAAACAGTCACACATCCCATCCTGTCCTGTCAGTGATAAACAGCGCCTAGGAGCACCAGTCCTCATAAGTGTGCTCTACACCAACCATCTTATTCAATAACCTAGTGGTTGCAGGGATAAAAAAAATTAAAATACCTATTTGTCTTTGTCATGACAGAATAGTAGCGCTGCCCTAAGGGCATCAAGGAAAACTGTCCACCTAACATATGATCAGGATGACTGATAATGCTTCTGGCCTTTTGGACTGCCTGTTTGTTCCACAGAACGCTCAAGCTATTTAATTGGATTCCAGTAATCTTTGAGCAGATTTTAACAATACTGTTGAGACTGTTCTTATCTTTGACTGATAAACTGTTAAACCAACATAAAAAAGAAAAAATGAAAAGACTTTCAATAAATGACAGATAAAAATTGCGCAAGATAGTTTTAGAGACACTAAAAGAGTTAAGCATTCTCAGTAAATGAATTCTCTGTTGACCCTTTTTAACAATTGTCTCAGTGTTCGTGTGAAATTTCAGGTCATTGTCAAATACTGTGCCTAAGTATTTATATGTACTAACAACTTCCACTTCTTCCCCATGTACTGTATGACACTTGCCTTTGGCTCTGCCTTAGCCCTCCTAAAATCTATTATGAGCTCTTCTGTTTTATCCACATTTAGATCTAAAAAGTTATTGTCACACCACTTAATGATGTTAGAGCTTGCCCATGAGTAGACTGTGGACCTTGGAGCAAGGATAGTAGTGCAGTGTCATCTGAGAACTTGACCAAGTAGCTGCCCTGTTGGCAAGATCTGCAGTTATCAGTGTATAGAATAAACAACAAGGGAGAGAGTACACAGCCTTGCGGGGAGCCAGTATTTGAAGTGATAGCTTGGGACAGGGAACCATTCACTAAGACTCTCTGTGTTCTATCTGTTAAAAAGTTTAAAAGCAATAGCAATATTTGATTGGGTAACTGAAAATCCTGGGCTAGTCTCTCAATCAGAATATGCGGCTGCATTTTATTAAAAGCAGAAGAAAAATCTGCAAATAAAAGTCTAACATGTGCTCCCGCCTTTTCCAAGTGTTTATGCATAGTATCGACCCTCTTCCTGTCTGATAAGCAAACTGTAATGGGTCGAGTTTACCAGCAACCATAGACATAATTTAAATTTTAAGGATTTTTTCAAAGATTTTCATTACCAAGGATGTGAGTGCTACAGGTCTGAAATCTTTTAGCTCCTTGGGGTTTTTGCATTTAGCTAAAGGTATTATGGTGGAGCTCTTCCATATTTGAGGGATCTGGCCTTCCTTTGTACACACATTGAATAGGGAGGTGAGAACTCCACTCAGCTGGTCTGCACAATACCGTAGTGTGCATCCACAAACAGCATCCGGGCCGGCAGCTTTCCTTATGTTAACCTTCTTCAATAGTGTCATTACTCTCTCCTGGGACATCATCAGGTCATTATTAGGAGCAAGAGTATTTCGCAACATAGAAATATTTCCAAGAAAATCAGATGATTCAAAACGTGCATAAAATAAATTAAAATATAAAATATATAAAGATGACAAACTTTAAGTCAGACATACACTGGGACTGCTCTGCTAAGAGACTGTGTCTCTGCCTTTCTCTTTTCAATACCGTATCTAAGTAATAAATGTATCAACATTGCGGGAGAAAATATTAAGTACCTGGTCCCCCGGAGGGGATTGGCCAGGTATTGCAATGACTCTGTCCGTTTGTGTGTGTCTATCTGTCTTTCTGTGTGTGTGTGTGTGTGTGTGTGTGTGTGTGTCTGTCAGCCCTGTAGGTTGGGCCAGATTGCCATCTCGGATTGCGCTTGTTGTCACTGACATCACTGAAAATGCTGAAGCAAGGGGGGGGAGTCAGGCCCTAGGGTGCAGCACACACCACTGACATTATAATGAGCTACAGATTAGAGAAGATACAGTGTAAGGATGGACAAGAAGTAATGAATAATAGTGGAAGGAACACAAAGAAAAATAAATCATTAAAACGAAATGATTTAATTATCATTGATGGGCCTATGTACCCCTAAACAATGGTGTTTTAAAACGATATTACATTTTCAATCAAAACATGTGTGTGGACTGATAACACACAAACAAAATCAAGATATGAGATGAACTTTAAACACACAGAATAGTTCAAAATTCAGACTCCGAGCCGGACAGGAACAGAGAGAGAGAGGGAGAGGGAGAGAGGGGGAGAAAGAGAGAGCAACTCCACGTGTCTCGTGCTTCTGTCCTATAGTCTTCCTTCTCCAGCGCTTTCCCTCTCTGCCCTACTGCCTGTCTGGATCTTACAGGCATGATGGCACGTCTGTCTCTGCTGCTGCTGCTGTCTCTGGGCCTGGTGCTGCACTCCTCTCTGGCCCAGGAGGAGACTCCAGAGGCCCTAGACCCCCAAGGACACGCCGTAAAGGGACACAACCTCCTTTGAACAAATGACTCTCCCATACACACACACACACCCCCCTAATGGGAGAGTGGTAACACACAATAATGTGCAAAAAATCTGAAATGGGCAGAAAATAATGACTCCTTTTCCATAAAGGATTATGCCTAACCAGTTGAATTATTATTATTATTATTATTATTATTATTATTATTATTATTATTATTATTATTATTATACATATATACACAAACACACACACACACAGCCTTAGTACCCAAGGACAACAGACTGTGCCCCATGGAAGAAATACGACCTCACCCAAACAAATTGAACATATAGTATTTAATCATTCAGTCATCCGGAACTAGGTTGGCACTTTGGGTGGAGATTTAAAAGATGGTGTCTACACAGAGCATAACAGCATCATGCCAGAGAGGTACAGAAAGAGACTTAGGAGGAGGAATTTTAAAACAATGGCCTATCTTTACTTGTAACAACATAATTGTATCAACAGAACTGCTCCTTACATGGCAGCACAACGGCACATCTTACATAACAAACCGTCATCCCTGAGTAGCTCTTGATTGTTACGTAGGTACCACAACACGCTCGACATTCTTGTAACCAATGGACCCATGTCACAGAAGCCATTTTTCCAGGAACTAGTCCAGGCAAGCACAGGTGTGAATATTACATCTATTAAGGTCCTGATTCTGACTGGCCAACTGTACATATGCTTTGTTAATTTCATTAGGAAGACCTTTGTTCACCCGGCTATTTAGCTGTGGTGATGTAGGTCCACACACTGTACCATTACCTTAACAACACCGTGGCTGTGTAAAAATAATTTATTAACATTTATTCTGATAAATTTCTTCACCTCTCATAACCTCGATCTGCTGTGTATTACAGAGTGTTTGGTTTGGTTTATGGAGAGTCTGTGTTCTCTTAACGCCTACCGGGTTGTACTTACTTCATCTCCCCATCCCCAAGAACATCTGGGCGAGGTGGAGGTGTAGCAGCTGTTTTCAAAAAATGTTTGAACTCTAAGCATTTATCATCGATGCGTTATTCTAGTTTTGAACTAAATATGTTTGTCTTTTGACTGATGTAACCCAATAGCAAGTGAGCATGTTCGCCCTGTTTTCCTTTTTATTTTGTTTCTATCTGAATCTTATTTGTTGTTGTTTTATCTCCATTTTTTATTCTGGTTGCTGTTTTCTGATCACTTTTTATTCACTGTTAAATATTGGTTATTACTGTTAAATATATGTTGTTTTGCTCTCTATTTTTACATATTTTAGTTATTGTTTTGATATCTATTTATCTACTTATTTAATGCTTTGATATATATTTATCTAATGTTTTAATGCTGTGATTTTATTCTCTGTCTTTATTATGTAAAGCACTTTGGGTCATTTTCTGTTGTTTTTAAATGTGCTATATAAATAAATGGGCTTGACTTAGTTGGACATCCCGGGTTCAGAAAGTGAAAGTCCTGCCACATATTTGTTCCAGCCACTTCACTGAACCAGCTGATCCTAATTAGCACAACTCCTCATCCAGGTAAATGAGCTACTTAGTGAAACTGCCTGTGTTAAGAGCAGAGGCAGAAGGAATAGTGTTAGGACTTTTACTTTCTCAACCTCTGCTTGCTTATCAACTGTAACTTTGCTTTGGGTATGTTTACATTCTGTGTAGTCTGTAGTAGGGGTGTTGAAATTAATCATATAATCGATGCATCGTGATGCAGACATGAACGATTAATAATCGTTTCAATAGCAGATGATAATCGATTATAATGTATTTTCTTGTGTATTAAACTATGCTGTTACTTTTTATTTCATAATGTTTTTAATTTGCCATGAATATTGGTGGCTGTTGAGTTTTATTAAATAAAATAGGAAAATAATATCTGACTGCTTGTGCTTGTTGATGAAATCAAAGCCATGTGCAGTAATATAGAAAATTGATGTGAAGAATCGCGATGCATCGTGATGCATCGAGATATCGAATCGAATCGAATGGCTAGCTTAATAATCATAATCGAATCGAATCGTACGATGAGTGAAGGTTCACACCTCTAGTCTGTAGTAGTGATTTTAAAACAATGCCCCATCAGTGTAGGCCAGTTTACAGTCCATATAGTCCACAGTAGTCATTTTGGCCTTCATGCTCCCCTTCCTTCGAGTAGCCTGTGAAAGAACGAGTCCTCCATCTGGGAGAGAGCAGCAGGGCTGTCAAACTCCACCACCTTCCCAGCATGCATCACAAGCACCCTGTCCGAGTCCATGATGGTGTTGAGTCTGTGAAACAGAGTGTGAACGTGAGCTTAATCAAAGCCTGGGGCAGCACAATGACCGCAACTATGACTTTTCTGAAAATCGTTCAAAAATATTATGTCGTTTTGTGAATGTTACGTTTGTTGTTTGCTAAATTAACTCCAGTTATACAGCATTTTTCCACTCAGCAAAGTACAGTGTAACACCACACATTTACCCATTCACACTCTCACTCATACACAGATGGCAGAAGGCTTCCTTGAAGATGGAAACCATTACATCGGGAGCAGTATGGGGTTTAGAGTCTTGCTCAAGGACACCTTAACTTAGTCAGGCAGAGCTGGAATCAAACCAGCAACCCTTGAACCTGAACATTTAACTGTGTTGGCAAAAATGAATGAAGTTGAAGGTATTACATTGCCCTACAAAGGACAAAGTGCTGTAACTATGTGAACATAGAAACTGAGAAAAATAGCTTTAAAGTTGTTACACTGCTCAGTCAAACATGTTGTAGGTATAATAGTGGCCATGCTTTTATGTACTTTTTTAATAGGAAGAAACAAGGGATTTAGTCACAAGACAAAAGAAGTCCATTTTCAGTCTAAACTCAATTCCATGTTTGGCTTTGTAGGGAAGTACAGCTGAAAATCATCATAAAAATTGAAGTCCCCGAAACGTGTTCAAGTATTCACCACATGAAGGACAAAAGTCTGTGCTGCAGTACGAAAGCAGACGACACTCTGACCTGTGGGCGATGGTCAGAACGGTCTTGCCCTTAAACGTCTCCCTTATGGTCCGCTGCAGGAGCACGTCGGTCTTCTGGTCAACGCTTGCGGTGGCTTCATCAATGCACAGCACCTATTGGTGGATATCACACAAACTCTGATGACATACATGGACTTGAAATACAAATCTGTGATAAATCAGTACTGCTAAAAAAAAAAACATTACTCACAAACATGACTTTACACATCTGTGATAAATAGCCAATCTGGAAATTTACTATACATATCTGTGATAAATCAGTACTGCTAAAAAAAACCATTACTGTTGTCATAAAATATTTTCCATGTCTTGTCTTGTGCATGACGTGTGACATGTTAAGTAACTTAAGTATTGAGAAAGCAAGTGAGTGGGTGAGAGTTTGTGTGAGAGAAAGAGTGTGTGTGTGTGCGTGTGTGTGTGTGTGTGTGTGTGTGTGTGTGTGCGAGTGTGTGTGTGTGTGTGTGTGTGTGTGCCTGTGTGCGTGTGTGAGTGTGTGTGTGTCTGTGTGTGTGTGTGTGTGAAAGAGAGAGAGAGTGAGGGAAAGAGGGAGAGAGGGAGACGTCGTACGGGGAAAAGAGAGAAGAAAGTGTGAGCGACATGGAGAGATAAAGAAAGAGAGAGAGAGGGAAAAGTATGTGAGAGACAAGGAGAAAGAGAAAGTGAGAGAGAGGAAAAAGTGTGGGTGTGTGAAAGAGAGATATAGACAGAGAGTGAGAGATGTACAGAGCGAGAGAGAGAAAAGGAGTTAGTGTGTGTGTGAGAGAGGGATGTAGAGAGAGTGTGAGAGAGAGAGAGAAAAGGAGTTAGTGTGTGTGTGAGAGAGGGATGTAGAGAGAGCGTGAGAGAGAGAGAGAAGGAGTTAGTGTGTGAAAGAGAGAGAGATCTTACATTAGCTTGGGTCAGGAGGGCCCGCGCCAGACACAACAGCTGCCTCTGACCCACCGACAGGGACTTCCCCCTCTCCCCCACCTCTGCCCCCAGGCCCCCTGCAGCACAGAAACACACACACACACACACACACACGTGTGCGCGCGCACACACACACACACGTGCGCGTGCACACACACACATACACACACATACACACACACGTGTGCGCGCGCACACACACGTGCGCGTGCACACACACACATACACACACACACACACACACGTACACACGCACACACACACACACACACACACACATGCGTGCACACACACACAAACACACACACACATGCGTGCACACACACACACACACACACACACACACACTGAATCTTGGATGCTGTAACAGGAAAAGACAGTATTGGTACTGGTTCCAGTACAGTATTAGTTTCAGTCAAAGAATCAAAGACACAATCACACACCCACACACACACACACCCTATGTGTAACACACAGTACTGTACACAGTACACAGAGAGAGAGAGTATGTCTGTATGTACACTCATAGACACATACACACAAACACACACACAAACACACTGTGTGTAACACACGGTATGTCTGTATGTCGACTCAAACACACCTCACACACACACACACACACACAAACACACACACACACAGGTACACAGATAAGTCATCAGGAAGGTTCTCACAGTGAGAAGGTAGTAAGCAGCTGCTGCTGGAATTACCTGCACCATGTCAGAATGTGTAGACAAGGCACCAGCTTCATTAAATCTTTATTTGTGTTGAATAACTTTGTTGAATTAGTACTGAAAAGGTCTCCAATAATATACAAAATGTCAAAGCTGAAAAGGGCTGAAGAATGAGCTCTGCTTTCCTCTGCCTGTCCTATCCAGTCCTGTCCCATTTATGCTTTCCTCTCTCTCCTTCACCTCCTTCTCTAAAGTCACTCTTTCCCTCACACCCCTCCTTCTCTCTCTCTCTTTCTCTCTCTCTTTTGTTCTCGCTCTCTCTGTCTCTCCTCCTACTCTCTCTCTCTTACTTGCTCTCTCTTAAATTCAAAGTTGCTTTATTAGCAAGACTGTTCAAATACAGAGTTGTCAAAGCACAGAGAACAGAGAACAGTTCAAACATCACATGAATTTGTAAAATAACACTTGAGTACTAAAAAGCATTGGGGGAGGTTAGGGAAAGTGATGGAAATGAACAGTAGCATCTCTCTCTCTCCCTCATATCTCTCTCTCTCTCTCTCTCTCATGTCACTCTCTCTATATCTGTCGTATCTCTCTCTCTCTCTCTCTCTGTCTGTCTGTCTCTCCCTCATGTCACTCTCTATATATCTGTCTCATCTATCTATCGGTCTCTCTTTCTCTCTCTGTCTCTCTCTGTCTCTGTCTCTCTCTCTCTCTCTCTCTCTCTCTCTCTCTCTCTCTCTGTCTCTGTCTCACCCATCCTGCTGACCACCTGCTCCAGGTGGCACTTCCCCAGGGCGTCCAGGAGGTGCTGGTCCGAGTGTCGGCCACAGGGGTCCAGGTTGTCCCGCACGGAGCCCGAGAACAAGAACGGGTCCTGAGGGATGATGGCCATCTTTGACCTACCGGCCACAACACAAAGCACTGAGCCAATGCATCACGTCAGCAGCAGGAGCCTTTGATTCAAGTGGGTGTTAGTCAATTCTTTGGTTGTGCTAAAAGAAAAAAATATGTTTGTGGACAGTTAGCCGGTTTGGCTAAGAAAAGTAAACCAGCCCCTTGTACTTCATTTCAGTTTGTACAGAGGGTCTGGACCGGAATCTCTTGAGGGTCATTTAGCAAGTCCCAGCAAGACCGATCCAATCAGCGAACAGAGAGTGTGTTCGTTAGCCATGACGTTGACCTTGTGTGCTACATTTGAATTGTAGTGCGTAGGTAGGCTAATTGCATATGTGATGACCAGGCGTTAGCGATTGGGTAAAGGCAGAGGCACTTTTTTTAAACTTCAGCAGAGTCCACCCCTCCAGCAAATCGTTTCTGATGGTCTCTGTTCCAGACCCTCTGTACAAAATGAAATGAAGTATGAGGGGCTGGTTTACCAGGCTAAGAGTTGTTAGCAGTGATGGGAAACCTGGCTTCAGAAGCAATTCAGCATGTACTACATATCACCTGGTTTCACCTGCGCAGTTTAGACTGGTCATGCCACTAATGAACATGTCCACCAGGTTCGAGGGTTGCACTTACTGGAATCAGATGATTTAGTGAGTAGGTGGACTAAATATGTGGTACTGGTTTGTAAGTGAAAGTGATTCCCATTTGTCATTGTGATCACACAACACACCGCAGAACACAGTGCACACAACAAGATCTAACCTCTGCACGTAACCCATCACACGTGTGAACCATGACAACGGCACCCTGAGGGCAATGTGTGGGGACGGTGCCATGATCAGAGGAAGATGGAAGAGAGTGCTGGTCCTTCACTGTATCCACCCCCCTGTCTGTGTGGAGAATTAAACCTGTGACCCTTTGGCTCCAAGTCCAACTCCTTAACCGCTAGCCCATGACTGCCCCAAGCTTGTAGCTTCTGTAGCCATGTTTCCCATCTGTGGATGTTATTATTAGCGTGACTGACTCTGGCCACATGAATGCTGTTATCAGCCTGAAGAGTTATCAAGTGTGGAAAAAGTCTGCTGATACGCGTGGTTTAAATGACCAAGGAACAAAAACACAGCAGTCTCGGAGGGCATTCACACAGGGATGCTTTTTTTGGCCTTCAAAAAGCGAGAAGCATCGCTAGTATTCTGAAATCTAAGAGCTTATAAGCGCTTGCTGGAGATGTCAAGTTTGTTTACTGTTGCTAAGTTACATATATGGTCCTCCATTATTTTTTGATATTTTAAAGTTAGCTGTCCATGAGTCACTGTAGCTACACAACGACCAGAAACACTCAATCAAAAGTTAATTATTTGAGCAGTAAAATGATCACAGTGAAAATAGACCAATTCAGCTTTCATAAACATTTTAGTTTGAGTAAGTGAACTTATAACATTTATTTTTAACTGATTTCACATTGAAATGTCTCTCGCCACCCAGCCGATAACAGACTTGCGTACGCTAGGAGTCCTGCTCACCTGAGCTGAGACAGTGCCACCTGGCTGATGTCCACTCCGTCCAGCAGGATGCAGCCCTGGTTCAGCTCCGCCATGCGGAAGAGGGCCAGGAACAGGGTGGACTTCCCAGAGCCCGTGCGGCCCACGATGCCCACCCTCTCCCCAGGCAGCAGCTCCACGCTCACCCCGTCCAGGGTGTTGGGCAGGCCCGGCCGATAGGCCAGCACGGCACCGCAGAACTCCACCCGACCGTGCTGCGGCCACGCAGGGGGCACCTGTGGAAGGCAGGCACCTCATTTTGGACTTGGATGGTTCAATTAAGGTACAGTACAGGGATAGATAGAAATTTGCACCAGCTACCAGCCAAATGCTGTTAATATCTGAAAGTGTCTGGTCACTTTTGGACACAAAGTAATAATTTACTATTGAGTGGTTAGTGAATTTTACCATTTATTTGTTAGTGGCTGGTAAAAGTTCACATTTTGCAAAGTTAATTTCCACCCCTGGTACAGGAGCTAGTTTTGAGAAAATACAAAACACGTGTGCACCCTAGGAAGAGTACCTTTAGGAGAAGAGATACAGTATAAGTCTTTTTGACTACAAACTTTATTACAACATACTATTTCTTGGGAGAACACTTAGCACTTTAGGTTTACTATTATTTTATTATTTCCTGAGTCCTGAGTCAATCGTCCTGTTGTTGGGTTTGTTTGCTAAGTCGCAGGGTCTAGTTGGTCTGTGAAAAGTTCCAGGGCACCTCATCAGTTGTACAGAAGGTACAGAACATAAGAAGTTGAACAAGGTACAAAAACCTAAATAAGAAACAAGAATGATCAGCTACTGAGTAGTGTTTAAAGACAGCAAAAGGAGTTACTCCATGACAGTTTATTCTCTGATGAATGTTTTTCCACAACCCATCTTTTTAATATATTTTTGCCTCAGTTCGTTATTGTGTTTGTCCGCTCCAGCGCCACTGGACTGCAAGAAATGTTGTCTTGTGTTGTTGTCTTGTGTTTTTCTTGCCAAACTGTGAAGCACATTGAGCTGCATCTTGTATGAATTGTGCTATACAAGTGAAGATTATATCACTGCTACCATGACAACTTTCGCTTGTTTTCTTTTCTCATGCTTTTATTTTATGTTTTCATGTGCTGTGTGACTTTTTTACATTTTCTTTTTTTTTTAATCTTCATTTAGTTTCACCTGACGTTTTAACATTGGTCCATTGACAATAGATGCAAAATAGCTGTTTTGGCTAATTCTAGCACATTTACATGTTAAGGTTTGTCCATGTGAATCATCAATGCCAAAGTAACCTTAACCAAAATAAACAAAAAAAATGAATAAATCTACCTTTTTTGACATCTAAGCAACTGCAAGGGTCTGCAATGGGAGAGGCTTTTGGTGTGGGACTGCTGGCTGTTGCTGTCGCCTCTCAGCCTGGGATTGTCTGTGTTACGATTTGGACCTTGTTTGTGGATTTACTTTGTTGTCTGTGTCTTTTGTGGTAACATTAATAAATCCCACTGGTTGGGTTACATTTTAAAGGTGTTTTTGGTTTTACTTGGGTCAGTGGTGGCTTGTTGTTCGCGCCAGTAGGGCCATCCAAAGGTGTGGCGTAACAGGCAACACTACACACTATAGATAAAGTGAGTATGCTGTGAACACACAGTACTTATCAATGTGGGGCATCTGCAGAAGACACCATCCCCTGAATCATTGAACATATCATCTATCAACCATCAACCATCATTTGGAGTACGCAATAATCTTTCAACAAATCATATTAAGTTGACTGTCATATCAACTTGAATTTAGCAGCAAAGTTACCAAAGTACCAAAGTTACGACAAAAAATGACTCCCTGCCTCACCTGGCGGCGGCGGCGATCTTGTTGCCTGAAACATTGAACATATCATCTGGCATACACAATAATCTTTCAACAAATCATATTAAGTTGACTGTCATATCAACTTGAAGTTACCAGCAAAGTTACCAAAGTATCAAAGTTACGACAAAAAATGACTCCCTGCCTCACCTGGCGGCGGCCATCTTGTGGCTCGATGGGCACGCTGGTGCTGTACTCCTCGGTGCGCTCCACGCTGACCATCTGCATCTCCGTCTGGGCGAAGCCGAAGATCAGGAGGGAGAGCAGGCTGGTGATGGAGAGGGCGTACGACAGAGACAAGCCCACCAGACCTAAGGAGACCAACCACAGACACCGGGACAGTCACTGCGCAGTAGATGCATACTGTTTATGTGCAGTAGATGTATACTATTCCTGTGCAGTATACAGTGTACTGTATATACAGACCGTCTGTTCCGATATCCATGCTTCCATGGGTACACTTAACCACAGTGCACTGTCTGCACTTACTAAGTACACAAATTTATTCCATACTCCGTGGTGCACTTACCGGAATTTCCGATGGCGACTGCAGCCGCGTCTCATTACCCGCCAACTTTGAATGGTGAACAAGACATATTTAAGTCATTGCAAAATGAATACACTACTGCAAGCTTCCTGGAAAATGCGCCAACGTCGTCAGCAACGTTATCTCCTCGTTTCTTCTTCAGTTTGGTCTGTTTGGATTCATCACTTCCGCAGCTACGTAGGTAAGATGGTGGCCGTTCAGTGCGAAAAGTGTACATTGTTCCACACTCACCGTTTTGACCATTATGAGGGCAGCATCTGGGTCCTTTCAGTACACTTATTTTTGCCACAAGCGTAATCGTAACGTTCTACGTACCCAAACTATGTACAGTAAGTGCAGGAAGTATGGACTTCGGAACAGACCACAAGTGTACTGAGACATATGTTGCAGTAGGAAGACGGGCAAAATTGTCACCTAAAAGTCATGCAGATCTGCTGATAGTGTATGTTATAGATTAACACCTCGTGCATATGTTTTAATTTACAGAGATTTGACTCAAAACCCAGAACTGAGCAGTTCATAATACTGCCAAAATTCATTAAACAATCAAAAAATTTATTCTGGTGATTGTTTAAAGGTGTACTTCCATGAGAAACCGTTTAGTACTTGCTCTTTTGAAATACGACAGGTCACCCCGAGTTGCATATGCATGCTGCACGTGAAAATGTTCTTCTAACCCGATTGCCTCCATTAGTGAGTGAAAGAAAGTAGGTGGAAAAACGAGTGAATAAGAAAAGGGCCAACAAAGTGACGTAGGTTTGTAAATTAGAAAAAGCTATGCCACAGTTGTGATTACTGGAGAAGTCTCGTTGCAGCACACATTCACGTAGCGAAGTATAGGTAAATATGTGTGTAGAACGTTTAGATATTCTATTTGGTTCGCTATGACTGAATATGCTTCAAATGATTGTAGCCTGTGACCAGCATGGCTGAGAACCTGTCATTCTCCCTGCTCCATCTCCCCCACCAAACTAGAACAGCCTGAAACAGAAGCACTAAAGCATTTTTTTCACCAAAACCGCCTCACAGGGCATTCATTAATACTAGAGACCACCGCAAAACTAATGACAACACGATGCAAGTACACCTTTAACCAATTAAAAAAAAAAATCTTGTGATCATTAAAAAACCCAGGACTTTTAAGAACTCTCTGCAATATTGTTAAAGGAAAATCAAAATGATGACGAAAATCGTTTGATGTTGGAGCGACGTGTACCGGGGTCTATGGATCTGAACTGGTGCTGGACAACGGCGATGATGCTGATACCCGTCACCACGGTGACCCCGATCATCTGGAGGCGGATGTCGAGCCACTGCATGGCAGCGTTGCTGGCGAACAGACAGCGCTGATACTGCTCCAGACGCTCTTCATTCTCCCCCTCAAACCTGCACACAAACATCACACACATTACCGCCACAATATCACATATTGATTTTTGATTACTATCCACACTATTACATATTGATTTCATAGGCATATATGCCAAACACATATATGTTAAAGACAAGTAGATATTTAGCAGACATAATACTGACTCACTAACCAACTGCTTTCACAAACAATGTCGAAGTTATTTCAGTAACACTTAAATTAGATAGTTGGCCCATATAGCCGAGGTCTTCCTGCGCAGTCCAGACCCAGTCT
The DNA here is from genome assembly GCA_027475355.1 of Coilia nasus. Taxonomy (NCBI): domain Eukaryota; kingdom Metazoa; phylum Chordata; class Actinopteri; order Clupeiformes; family Engraulidae; genus Coilia; species Coilia nasus. The sequence goes on from CM050198.1 coordinate 24,364,269, forward strand.
CGAACCCGCGACCTCACAGCAACTCCGGTATGGGAGGCACACATGCTACCAAGTGAGCTAAAAGCCAGGCTAATTAGCTCAGTAAACAGCCTATCTTTTTGAGGCATTGGGAGGGAGGTTTACTAACGTTCTACGCCAAGCTGTGCTAGCTGGCATCCGTTACACTCACCCCCCTAAACCCCACTCCCATCCAGCTTCACGGCACCACTGTAACCGAGGTCTTCTTGAGCAGTCCAGGCCCAGTCTCGAACCTGCAACCTCACAGCAACTCCGATATGGGAGGCAGACGCGCTACCAAGTGAGCTAAAAGCCAGGCTAATTAGCTTAGTCAGCAGCGTATCTTTTTGAGGCGTTGGGAAGGAGGTGTACTAACATTCTACGCCGAGCTGTACGTCCTTTACACCCACAAAGACGTTACATTTGATTCCTTCAGTTCAGTTTTATTTTGTTTATTGTTTACTGGCATATCACCCCAATTAAACCCAAATCCTAACCCTAACCTTAATAAAACACAGAGTTTCAACAGATGGTTCGTAAATAGTGGCAGCATCTGCAGACAGTCTACAACGAGACTATCCAAATACGGTACAACTGTTACTTCCATAGCAATGACCTGTAGCCTGGTAAATTAGCCCCTCGTACTTCATTTCAATTTGTACAGAGGGTCTGGAACAGACACCGTCAGAAACGATTTGTTCCTGGAGGTGTGGACTCTGCTGAAGTTTAAAACAAGCCTCTGCCTTTACCCAATCGCTAACGCCTGGTCGTCACGTATGCAAATAGCCTACCTACACACTACAATTCAAATGTAGCACACAAGGTCAACATCCCCGCTAACGAACACACCCTCTGTTCGCTGATTGGATCGGCCCTGCTGGGGCCGACTAATTGACCCTCAAGAGATTCTGGTCCAGAACCTTTGAACAAAATGAAATGAAGTACGAGGAGCGAGTTTACCAGGCTAAATGACCTCCAGACCACAATGGAGGTTGCAGCAGGACAGGTCAAAGGTCATCTCACCTGGCAGCATTCCCGCTGGCTCTCACCGTGCCCAGGCCGGCGAGCGTCTCGGAGAAGTGCGAGTAGATGGGTGACAGCGTGATGCTGCACAGGCGCTTGAGCTCGCGCGAGCTGTGTCTGTGAAAGCGCTGCATGCGGTAGCAGAGCGCCCCCAGTGGCAGCAACGGGAGCAGCAGCCAGGGTAATGCGTAGGCCATGACCGCCAGCATACCCAGCAGGTTGAAGACATCGTCCATTAGGAGGCTGAACACGAAGGGCAGCGAGTCGTCCACGGTGTTCACGTCCGAGGAGAAGCGGTTGAGCACGCGGCCTAGTGGGGTGGTGTCAAAGAAGCTCATCGTGGCCTGGGGGGGGGTTCAGAGGTCAAGATACCATGCAACTTTGAGTGTTTTTTTCTCAACGGAGCTCCCCCTAGTGTCTCTGAGGACTTTAAATGGACTTTTTGTGAAAATGGGCTGTTTTCCCTTCCCCTCACCCTGTGCATGTGTTTTCAACTCAACTGATCAAAGTAACGTGCGAATACGAAAGCAGTCATGTCGACCACCGAGGCAATTTCTTCAGAATTTAACGTGATTCTGCTTCTGATTCTATCTATCTATCTATCTATCTATCTATCTATCTATCTGTCTGTCTGTCTGTCTGTCTGTCTGTCTGTCTGTCTGTCTGTCTGTCTGTCTGTCTGTCTGTCTGTCTATGCAAGGGACGTCTGTCTGTCAACTCTAGCATCATTCTCCTCCCCCCTCTCACACAGCAATGCTGCATCAACCAGCTCTGCAATAGTTACATAAATTCTTATGAATACTTCACTACAACTTTGCCATAACTTTTGGGAAAATAGAAACACTTGCGATGGGAGGTGTTCTTGAAAGGCTTAAATGTCGACTAACGGCGACGTGTCACCTTGAGCACTCTGTCGAGCAGTCTGCTGTGGACGACTCTAGCGGCACAGATGGCTCCGTAGGCGAAGAGGAAGGAGCGGGCAGCGGTGAAGAGCGTGTTGGTGGCCGCCAGCGAGCCGTACACCGTCATGTAGAACTTCAGGTCGGAGCTCACGTTGCCCAGTGCTGACGTCTCCCCGACTGACACTGGGGTCCTGTTGTCATGGTGACAAAAATGGCAGTTGGTCATTATTACCACATACTCATCTGACTAATAATGTTTAAATAATAAACAAATATGTTGTATTTGTTTATAGTTTGTTGCAAAAAAAATCTCTCAACAAGAATGTTTTATTGCAAAGTCTGTAAAAAAAAGTATGTAAAAAAATTTTGTTGAAACACATCAAAAACAAATACACTTCACACTAAAGCTAATTAATCTAAAGGTGTTAACAAAACTGTAAAATTATACTGTAAGTCACTGCAGATAGACCTCTCTCCCAAATTAATGAGCACAAATGTAAAACGAATCTGCAAAGAAAATACAGCTGTTGTGTGGGATGGGTCATGTCAAAAGAACAAGCACATCGCCTAAACGATGAGTCAAAGAAAATACACCAAATATAATAATGTCTTTGGATAGATGTATCTGCTAAATGAATACATGCAATTATAAAATCAGCTATCAAAACAACACCAGCTGTTGTGTAGGATGGGAAACACGAACACAGGCATGTTATCTGGACACAAGCGTGACTGACAGATGGAGTGTCCACTAACGTGAGGCCGCCTGGGAAGACGAGGAGCAGCATTGGTGAGTGGTGAGGAGGCGGGATGTTGACATCAGCAGCAGAAGTATCAGTGGAGTTGCTCTTCAGGTGGGAGATCCAGTGGGACAGCCACCACTCAGATATATTCTTGGACGCTGTAACGGGAAAAACAGTATTAGTATTAGTTCCAGTCAAAGACACAGACACAGACACACACACACACACACACACACACACACACACACACACACACACACACACACACACACACACAAACACACACACACACTATGTATAACACACAGTATGTCTGTATGTAGACTCAAAGACAGACAGACACACACACACACACACACACACACTATGTGTAACACAAAGCATGCCTGTGTGTATTTACACATGACATTCACATGATCTGATGCTCAAGTCAAAACACAACAGCAATCGTAAGTTGATACTTCGTACACACACACTATACATCATTTACTACTGACATTTGTTCAAGAATTCCCCCTAAGGAGTTAGGGGGTAGATAAATAGCAGACACTGGGGTCAGTGATATCAGATGTCTAATTATATTTAAATTACTCCCTCTCTGCCTTTCTTCCTTACACTTAAAACAACAAATAGCAGGCTATCTTGCTAATAATATCTTATGCAGTGCACAGTTCTGAGTTGTCTGTTGGTGGTTACTGTGGTGTCGTGGCGCTGTATGTGTTACTGTTAGGTTTTTTATGTATGTACGAGCTGTGTAAGTCTATGATGCACTGACTGTGAAGCCCAAGACACATTTCCCCTTGGGGACAATAAAGTACTGTATACAGTGATCTCACATCTATCGTGGTAGTTACATTCCAGAAACCCAGCGATCAGTAAAAATCCTCGATATAGCGAGATATATAGAAAACATTTTATTTTATAGTTTAAGCCTTAAAATACCCCTCCCACATACTGTTTTGATACAATAACTATATGTATTATTGAATTATTACTGCATTTTAATCAATGTTTATATGTCACAGTATAGTTATCAGAAATTATAATACTGTTCTGACAAACTTTTCTTTAGCATGTATAGTGACATAGCATGCATAAAATAATGAAAAAAAAAAAAAACAGCAATAGAGCAGGACCGCGAAAGGTGAACCACAATATAGGGGGGATGGCTGTCCTCCCTCTCTCCCTTGCTTCCTCACCCTCACAACAGCAACATCACAAACCCCAAATCTGACTAAAAGAATACTGCACCTTGCACCTACTACACAGAATCTGACTAAAAGAATACTCCACCTTGCATAAGGAGCAAAGAGAGGAGGATGGATGTGGCCAGAGCTCCGCCCACAGCCTTCCAGTAGGCTCTGTAGACAGACCAGTCTAGCCCACCCACTTTCTTCTGCTCCTCCCCAGACTCCTCAGGCCCCTCCTCCAGAAGTATCTCATTGGACGGCTCCTGCTCCTCCCCCTCCTGCCCGAGAACATCTGATTGGCAGCATCTCATTTGTTATTTGAGTGTTAAAAGCATGACTGACTCGTCAGTAAAAAATAATATTTTTTGCTTTCTATATTTGATTAGACAAATCTTTTTCAACTCACCCTTTTCTATTTTGTTCTTGTCATTTTTTCGATCCTTTGGTTCTGCCTCCACCAGCGGAAGAATCTCACTGGGCGATCCTAGATTAAGGAAATTGTTTAAAACCAAATTAAGGAATTTTGGAAATGGGGTCTTTCCATGTTTTTGGTGTACTGGTTTCTACAATTTCTATCAAATCATTTCCAGTCCTCAGAAACTAGTGACATGTACACAAAATCTTGCTCGAGGAAGAAATAACTGGATGTGATTTATTTCAGGCTTTACCTGTTTTAATGATTGTCCCATTGTCCATAAGAACCACCACATCTGCTCTGTCCAGAAACTCTATACGATGAGTGCAAAGGATCCTGGTCTTGGAGCTGAGCATACCCAGAATGCATTTCTCCATGAGGTGATGGGCAACATCAGTGTCCACTGCTGCCAGAGGGTCATCCAGGAGGTAGATGTCCTTGTCCTTCAGGAGAGCAGATCAGGAAAGGCTCAGACCGCAAGTGACAGAATTGACACAAATATTAAAAAACTACAAACACTGCCTTTTGTTTTTTGTGGCATTAAGTTATTTTGTCGCTGGAGGTAAAGCTGCATACAGCAATGTTTTGTGGCATTAAGTTATTTTGTCTGTGTATGCCTTGGAGGTAAAGCTGCGTACAGCAATGTTTTGTTCTGTATCCTGAGGCTGTTCATTCATGCACATAACCCAATCATGCACACAGTACAGCACTGCCAACCAGGGCGTCTGTCAGGATTCTTAGTTCCTCTTTCCTCTCCATGCAAAAAGATTGGTACCTTTAGAAACATCAAGTGGTACCTTACATAAGTAGAATTTTACTCTTACTTAAACTTAACACACAACCAGTAATCTAATGTTTTTGTCATACCACCTAGATTTTTCATGTGAGCATGAAGCTGTCCAAACCTCAGGTGTTTCTGGATATTGTGGTGTTACACTGTGTGCCATATAAGCACCTAGGGCCTTTTTTGTACAAAAGGGATAATACCACCTAATTTGTTAGGTGAGTGTAAAAACTGTCCCAGACCTCAGGGGTTTCTACATATGATGTACGTACCATGTAAACAGCCCGGGCCAGGGCAAGGCGACTCTTCTGTCCCCCGCTTAGCGTAACTCCGTTCTCCCCCACCTCCGTCCGGTCCCCATTTGGTAACATCTGCCATGAAACCATCAAAAACACACTTAAATATGAATGGTCACTTTTCCCCCAACCCATGTTTCACCCGAGCCTTAAAGACCTGAGATTACACTTCTACAATTCATATTCAGAAAAAGCTCAGCAATTCATCTTGCAAAAAAGAGGGGTTCAGAAGTCTAGCAGAAAATGGGATTGTAGTAGTAGTAGGCAGGCAGAAATGTTTTATTTCCATAAATGAATTTAAAATGAGGCAAATATAATAAAACAGTTTAAAAAACATTTTAAAGTGTAGACACTGATTCCACTGATGAGCTAAAACAACATTAACTATGAAACAGAAAGACAAAAGTATGTATATATATTGTCTTACATTGAGGTCATCGCTCAGGGCACAGGCCTCAATCAGTGCCTGGTAAAATGTGCTGTCAAAGTCTCGGCCAAACAGGATGTTGTCCCTGACGGTGGCGTGCTGGATCCAGGGCTCCTGGGCAGCCAGACCAAACCCCTCCGTTCTACCGGCCACATACACAGACCCTCCAAGTCTACCAGTCAGACACAGCACTATCAGTGTCTAGGTACTGCAAGCACTCAGCTTGTGATTAGTTTTGCCTTGATAAGCACTAGCACAGGTGGCATTGTAGTTCTATACAGTTGAGTAACACACAGACCAATACAATACTCCGTAAGTAAGTAAGTAAGAAGAAATTTTGAAAGAATGAGATCATTTGGTGGATGTCAATGTGCAACTCAAGACATGTTTCATACAATACCTCAGAATGCAATACTGCATTAAGTATGTAAAAGTAAAGTGACTATTGCAAGTGCAACATACTGTTGTTTACTTTATTTATGTGATTCACTAACATCATGAATTAATTACACTTAAGTACAAATGCACTGCTGAGTTTTGTGCAATGGCAATGCTGTGATGACACCCACCTCTGAAGCTCTCCAGTGATGGCCGCCAGTAACGAACTTTTTCCACAGCCAACCTTTCCCACCACAGCCACCAACTGGCCCTGATTAAAAAAACAAAAAAACAAAGACCAAACAAACAATTGCTTTAAGTGTCTTTGTAGATTCTCATTCATCCAGGTCATGGTAATCAAAGGGATAAGTTATAAGCAACTGGACTTCTTTCTGGAGCTTATAGACTTCTGTAATGGAATGAGGGGTGTGGTCTACAGCTCTACCTTCAGTGATCCAGAGATGTAGCTCCTGGTTTCCCAACATCAGGCCAGAACTGAAGAAGCCTTTTGGATGAAAGGTGAAATGTCTTTCAGCTCCAAAAGTCTTTCAGCTCAAGTCCAGTTACTTACAACGTCTCTCTTTTGAGAGCTTTAAGTGTGTTTCACTCAACGTGAGATGATTTGTATTATATGCCATTCATTCCTAACCATACTGCAGAAACAAAGATCAGACCAAAACTTGGGTTATGAAGCTCTTGAGTTTTGCAGACCTGCTGTATGCTGAGGTTGAGGCTGCTGAGGGACAGACTTCCTGTGGGACGCCTACTGCTGGTCTCCTCGTCTGACGGCTGAGCCGCATCGTCTGGATCTGACGTCTGCCACGAGAAGGAGGCCTGCCACAGCTCCAGGGCAGAGACGGGGTCCTCAGGAGCATCTGCCACCACCGGAGTAAGAAAGATGATATTGAGAGAACAAATACATTAACCAATAAACCGATGATGTTATTGATAACAAGGCTTACAAGTAATTTCAAAAAATGATATTATTTGTTTATATTATATGTTTGTGTGTGCCTGCACATTTTAGTTTAAACTGCAAATTTGGTGTCTGGTGAAATGCAATTTTAATCATCTGTGTAATGCTCGTTACATAGTGAATTTTTACAATAAAGTACACTTTCAGTTTGACTATATATGTTAATATTTATTATCATCAAAGTTGAAAGCAGGAATCAGAATCATGACCATAAACGAGAAATTAAACACACATTTCTACACTGGTTATAATAGGCTACCCGACTTTTATTTCAACCTGTATGCATGCATTTAGCAAATGTTTTCATCCAAAGTGTCTTGCAATATCCATTCCAATTTTGGGTGGCTTTCCACAGGTACTAGGGGTCCACTTAAGTGTAAGGAGTTCAAAGTACCTTTGTTGTAGTAGGCATTGAGGTCCTGGTTACGGAGTCTGAGGTAGCGCTGGATGCGGTCCAGGGACACCTTGGCCTCCAGGGTGCCATTGAGGACCCAGGGGAAGGCATTCAGTGGATGAATGAGCATCCACACCAGGGCTATCGTTGGGAACACCTGACGAGACAGAGATACATCATCACATGACAATCCTGAGACCATTAATGACATAATAATGGTTGCATAGGAAAACCAGGTTTCAGAAAGTAATAGTCTTACAATGTACTGGTGGTACTTGTGTACTAAAAACTAGTAAATTTCACTTTTGAGCTCCTGAATCTGGCATTAAGAGGGTCTTCTAATCAACACCAGCTGATTTTGACAACAGCTGGAACAAATATATAGTGGGATTTGTTTTTACTTTTGAATCAGAGCTTCAGACGTCAGCAATAATGACACAAAGGTGCTAGGGCCCTGGTCCTGTATTCTGGCCTGCTAAGTTTTGGCTTGCTTGTACGTTATTTTAGAGCTTGTACATTATTTAAGGCCATCAGCCAACTCAATAAATGGTTATTTACTCATTTAAAATCTGTGTCTAAACAAAGAAAAAAAGACAGGAGAACATTATGACCGATGCCTATTAGGGCTGCACAATATATCAAAAATATCGTGGTATCGCAATATACAATATCGTGACATACATATCGCAAAACATAGCTTAACTGCAATAAATGGAACATTACTGTAAGATGTGTCACGCTCCACATATGAAGATATTTGGGAAATGAAATGGAGTCCTACTGCCCTTGATATCCACCCCCATAGACTACGCACTGGCTACGGCCTAGCGGTGAAGATTAAGCTGAAAGATGGTAAGACTATATTTAAATGTTTAAACTATATTTAAACATGTAAATCTTTATTTATCGCAAAACATATCATCATCACAACATTCGGCAATGTTACCGCATATCACACATTTTTCCAATATCGTGCAGCCGTAATGCATATGAATAATAACACAAAGATGTTAGGGCCCTGCTTGTGCTGTATTTAAGACCATCTGCAAATCAATAAATGGTGATATACAACAGAAAAACAAAACAAAACCAATGAGAACATTATGACCGATGCATATGGTGGTCCAGTAACTGGAGTGCTCCTACTGACCTTAGCTGCAGTGAGCTGATTACCCAGCAGCACGTAGGGAAGAAAGGTCAGGATGGAGATGACCACAGGTAGGGCGGCCCAGGTGTACACACACACTGCATCCAGGTACTTCAGGGCCTTCAGGTGGGAGAGCTCCTTCTCACGGCACTCGTTGATCTTCTGAACAAAGTGCTGCTCCCAGTTATAGAACTTCAGGACCCGGATCCCAAACAGCACCTCAGTCATGAGCTTTAAGAAAGGTACACAGATAAACAGTCATTGGCTTTATTTTAGGAACGAGTTAGCAAGGTGAGTTGATCATCAGGGCCAATGTTTCAGGGACAAGCCATACGATGAAACTACACAGAATTAGAAGATGTGACATCACTGTCATCGTTTCTGATTATTACTAACCTGTAAAAGTTATGTTTGCAATTCTTCCTAAATAGCCTTGTTTTTGTTTTGTTTTTTGTTTAAAACAATGTTGTGTTTTAAGCATTATATGCTGTTTGGAAGAAAAGCATCTGCCAAGTATCAAAAACATAATAATAAAAAATGACATACTATTCTCTTACCATAAACAACATTTAACTTCACAGCTATGTCAAACATTACACCAATATTACTTTACAAATAGTTCTATTAGAGACTACTATTAGAGACACTGCAACTAAAGGTATGCTGCTTCCTGACCTGTCCCTACATGGCAACATAGCCTAAGCCATTCTTTACCTTCACTCTGTCGTCCTTGTGAGCCAGCATGTGTTCGTTATTCTTCAGGATGCGGGCGGCCAGGACCTTATTGAGTGGCACCAGCAGGATGGCCACCCCCAGGCCTCCCAGGAAGGCCACCCCCACCTGCAGGTAGAGCAGGTAGAGGGCCAGGGCGAACTGGAACGGGAGGCTCCAGACCTCGTGGAAGCTGTTGCAGAAGTTGACCAGCCGGTCCGTGTCGGTGCTCATGAAGTTCACCACCTCGCCCAGAGTGAAGCGGGCCAGGGCGGCACCGCTGACCCTCATGGCTTTGCCGTAGATGGCCGTCACCACGGCCGCTCGGGCCTCCAGCGACACCTTTGACACCTGGAACACAAACACGTTTTGGAGCAGTGCCGCGACGAACGTGCTGGCGAAGAGCCCCACCGCACACCATACTCCCTGCCTGACGGGCGCCTCCCTGGACTCCATGTATCCCACCAGCCCGCTGAGAAGTAAGGGGCCAGCAAAGGCCAGCATGCTGGCTGCTAGCTTTAACACCCCTAGCGAGTAGTAGTGCAGCCCGAAGGCTCTGTGCAGGACTCGGAGAAGACTGACATCCTCGTCGACCTGCACATCCTGATGGGTGGCATCTTCCACAGGCTCAGTCCAGGAACCATCCTGCAGACTCCTGTCGGATCTCTGCAGAGTCTCGGGGTCACGACACTGGCTCACTGCTGCCTCCTTCTGGCAAATCTCCCAGCAGCGGCGGAAACGCTGGTGGATGGTGGCGGTGCGCAGCTTCCGTGGCAGCTGGTAGACGTCGCCAGGCCTCTGCAGCTGCCCCCTCTCTCCTTGCAGGAGCAGGGGGTTCAGCCAGAGGTAGAGCAGCCGCGACAGCCAGCCGCTGCCGTCCTCAGCCACCATCTCACCCACGCTGATCTGCTGGGAGAGCAGAGGGGAGAGATCTGAGGTGTTGATGGACATAGGGTCCCTGACGGATTTGACACATGGGACACCGAACGCCAGGAGGTAGACGAGGAGCAGAGCAGCTCGAGCCACTGCCATAGCCAGACGTGACACTCGCAGGACCTGTAACAGATCGAGGTAATCCCTGTCCTGCGCGTAAGCCATTAACGTTATCACCAGGTTTGGGACAAGCAGGAACACCAGCACCACCAACACTGTAGGACCTCTGGTGAGTCTGTATGCAGACCTCTGCAGAACTACCATGGCTCCAAAATGAACCAGCCAGGCGATAATGGCACAGCCATCAGCCAAGATGTCCAAGTACATATCGGACTGTTGCAGTAGGGCCACAGACACCACGTCTCCAATGAAGAGAAGGCCAATCAGCAGGGCCGATGCGGCCCTGACATTCCAGCCATATGACTGGTGGGTTTGAAGATAGACACATCTGATAGGACAAGAAAACAAATATTAATTCTCAACAACATCACCAAAAGTACTATGAAGCTGCAGATAATTAGCCTACTTCACAGACTTACCTTGACGTGCTTAGGTAACATGCACTGCCCACTGCCAGAGCGGCGTAGGGTATAGAGCCAAAAACAAGTTGATTGAAACATGGATTAAATGTCCCATTCCTCCACACTGGGAACGGGTCATTGGTGTCAGTGTGGCAGAGTTCCGAAATGATGTCCGCTGGGTCAAAACCAGCCCATTGCCCCTTCATTGTCAGGCTGTCAGTGTAAACACTGATGTTGCCTATGTAAGACAGTGGTTATGATTATCAGATGTCTTGGAGAAAAGTGGTTAGTAAAAGGTATCATAGTTACAATCACACGGTTCATTGCCCGTACTATTGCATGAAGAGTTACTAATGCCTGGCTAATTAATGACAATGTTAAAAGGCTGATTCACAGCTAGCTCCTGCTGTCAAACATCTTTTCATGCTTAGCACTGCTTGCGGCTTGACATCTGATTTGTAGAGTGATATCAGCTATATTGGGCCACTTTTTGGTGAATCGCTTAGGACAGTAACACAGTACCATATATGCCGTTTCCTCGTATTTTTATGATTAATAATGACTGTTTCTGATCATTTGTGTTGGAATTATGTGATGAAATGTAATTATTTGGGCCCTACGATTCTTGAAACATCCGCTGTGCCAACTTTTTTTGCATAAGCGGTTTCAGGTAAAATGGGCCAGCTTATCAGGTATGATAGGGCAGTCAAATGGCAAAGGGAAATAGTATTTCTAATTCTAATTTTAATGTTAAAACACAATTGCTTACAGCCACATAATTTTTAAGACGCATGAAACAAACTCATAGTGCTTTTAAAACAAGAACAGACCAGTTATGTGTCGTAGTGTGTGTGTGTGTGTGTGTGTGTGTGTGTGTGTGTGTGTGTGTGTGTGTGTGTGTGTGTGTGTGTATGTGTGTTTGTGACAGACAAATTCAGGCATGTGTTAATTAAACTAGAGGGCAAAAGATATTCATTAAAACAACAACAGCAAGAACAGACTGTGGTGTGTGTGTGTGTGTGTGTGTGTGTGTGTGTTTGTGTGTATGTGTGTGTGTGTGTGTGTGTGTGAATGAATGCATTTGAGGATAAAAGCAGTGCATTCTAGGAGCATAAAAAAAAGGTAAGGAGAATGGTATCTGTGAAGAAAACGTTTTTCAAAAAATGTCAACAAGCCACTGGGCAAAATCTGTATGCCTTTACATATGCCTAAACATTTAATCATTTATTTACCCGAGGTAAGATAAAGTGACTGTTGCCAAAGAGGCAGAGTTTATCATCAACTTTACAAAAGGGGTGAAAAAAAGCGTTTGCTTTTTGCTTTTTTTTGTACCGGGAGTGAAGAAAGGCTTTGACAACAATCAGCCATTGGAAACAATGTCAAATATTCCGTTGGTCTTATCAAAGTGATCAAGTTGTACTATGTGCAGTTATGCTTTCTAAACAACGTTTAAAGTAAGAAAATAAAAACAGAGAAACACACGTGTTTGTTTTTTAATAGATTTATCATCCTGAGAGACTATACCCAAAAGCCTATACTTCTTGAGGATCCTGAAGAAGGCTCAGCTACCACAAAAAACAGCTCATTAACTTCTACCGGTGCACCATCGAAACAGTCATGACATACTGCATTACGGCTTGGTACTTCAGTTGCTCCTCTGACAACAAGAAGGCCCTACAACGCATCATTAAAACTGCCCTTCACTAGAGGAGATACACCACACACGGTGCGTGGGCAGAGCAAAAAAATACATACTCAAGGACCATACGCACCCAGGGCACAGTATCTTCACTCTGCTGCCATCCGGCAGGCGCTTGAGGACATAGCATACCCGGACTACGAGACTTAAGAACAGTTTCTACCACACCGCCATCAGACTCTTGAATTCCATTCGACACCTGCCCCACCCCAGGTCTTGCTGCTCCCACTCACAGTCTCCCTTAGCACCCCCCCCCCCTCGCGCCGCCACTTGTGTGTGCGCTTGTGTGTATGTGTGTGAATGTGCATGTGTGTGTGTGTGTGTGAGAGAGAGAGTGTGTGTCTAGAATGACTTACTTAAGGCACAACTATCCCCCTGTGTGTTCCCTCTTTCACAGTTCCATCTTAATTTCACACAGTCACCCGCATACTACTGCACGGACTCTAAAATGAGTACTTGAATCCCTGCTGCCAGGGACTATACTGTGACTCTATCGTACATTTACTTTGGACTTTGTGCTATCTCACTCTGTCACTCTGTCGCACTGCACATTTGCTGCTGCACCTTAGTTATTTATTCATAGCTTAATAGTGTTAAATGTACATACTGTTTTTCATATAGTTTTATAGTCTTACTCGTATGTATTGCTGTAAATTGAACCTATATGTTGACTCTTCCTAGCTATTTTTATCTATTTCAATTCTTATTCTTATATACTGTCTTCTTGTGCATCTATTGGCTGCTCGAAACGACATCGCACTATACTTTGCATAGTGACAATAAAGACTTCTACTTTTGCTTCCTTATAATAGTTTACTTAGATTTGGTATGTCAGGCTACTTACCATGCAGCTTTCTGGTGCAGTCTAGATTTGTAAGTATTGACCCGCCCATCATAGCAACCATCAACCAATCACATCACCTGTTATTTGTCAAGCACTGTTATGGCAACAGTTTGAAATCCTTGTAGTCATTGGCTCTAATTTCCAGAGGGGCTGGGGCCCCCAAACCTTAAATGGTCTATTTTACCTGATGGCCCATTTTACATGATATAACCCATTGATCTCTATTACTAATAGATATAGATATATAGTAATGATATCACACTACTCACAGGCTAGCAGTACAAAAACAAAACATTACGAAAAGTTGTGTTGGTTGTGATTTTGTTAAACTCGCAGTATGTCTTGTTTATGTAGCAAATAGATAGGTAACTAAAACGAGAAGGTAAACTACCGTGATACTGAGTTTGTTGGTGAGTAGCGTGTAGTCAGCAACAGTAAGCAACAGTACACGACAGTAAGGATCAAAATGGTGGTGAAAAACTACCAAAATAAAAGTGTATATAAAGATTTGGTTAGGAGGTTTGCTTTTGCCAATATTTCTACGGTTAGGGTTAAGAACCACTAACCCTAACCCTAGTTTCTCCCAGATGCGTGCAAGCAGCCCACATTAACCGAGTGGGGGAACCAGGGAACAAAGTGACAGAGGGAGAGAGACATCAGATGTGCACAACTCGTTTTCATAGGCACATATCGTAGGCTACATGTACCGTTGATGTGAAAAAGACATTGAACAGATTTGATCAATTCTACTTTAAACTAGCACGTATCTGACAATAAGCCGCACACAAGATCTTTAGTAGGCCTACACTTCTACAACTGGAAATGTGTAATTTGTATTATTTGTATAGAACACACAAGTGTTACACTTTTGTACATGAGGCATCTTTAAGTGAGAAAGTTACGCATGAGGCAATGAACATTCTTGTATGGTTTTTCCATTTCTTTATTACATGGGCTAGTAATGGGTAATGCCTAACATTGGGCTTGCATTGTCTTTGGCATGGTACCTACGCTGATATACAGTATTGTATATTCTGCATGTAGCTGTTTATATTCTTAGCAAGGATTTCCTTTTACATCAGATATGCACAGATATAAGATATGTTTCTTATTTTCACAGACGGTACATTTCGAATTTAAATTGTGCATTAGCAAACGGCCTAATATTGTTGCAATGATCTTTACTCTGGCCTAGGGCCTGCATTGGTAAACTCTCAATAAATACCTTATAATAGTGATCTTAAACAGTACCATTTAAAGGCATAGTCTTATGCCCTTGTATATGCATATTAATATATAGCAATATATGCATAATAATATATGCATATTTTATATTTGTTTTCACTACCAAAAAAAAACCTAAAGATTAAATTTATTAGGACATCTATGACCATCAGAAGCCATTTTAAAAGACCTGGTAGCATATGGGGGGTTGGGGTATCCAAAAAGACAGATGTGCCTTGATATGTTTGCCATGGCAGGGACACTTTAGACTACAAGACTCTAATTATGTCATGCAAAAAAAAATATATATAGAGAGAGGAGTACACATAAGGGCATGACAGTAAACAAATATTGCAGAGGTGAGTGCAAGGTTATGTGTATGTTATATATGCGTGTCCGAGTAGTCTGGGAAGTTCATAAATGGCCAAGGTTTTTTATACCTCATGTCAGATATGCACAACTTGTTTTCTCAGCCACACAATCTTAAGGTCATGTGTGCATTACTATGGCAGGCCTACTATATACCATTTGGCTGGCATTGTCTATGGCCTGGTAGCTATGCAGACAAATTCTGCATGAAGACTTCTTAATTATATTAACATACATTATGTAAACATTTCATTTCAGCCCCCTTTTACATATGCTCAACTTGTTTTTTCAGCCACACAATTTGAAAGTCTTGTGCATTTCTGTGGTAGACCAAATACATACCATTCGGCTGGCATTTTCTATGGCCTGATACTACATGGATGAATTCTGCATAAATACCTCTAAATATTCTTAAAGTACATCATGTGTAGATTTCATTTGTCCATGTACAGATGTTCATAATGTTTTCTCCACCCCATAAGCTGACGTTTTGAACAGGTAACAATAGTCAAATAGTCAAAAGAATTATTTTAAACTCCTGTTTAGCAGCTATATTCATTAATTTGTTGTTATTTGTATTTAAAATTGTTAGCTTTTACCATTGGGGAGGAATTTATTTTAAATGTATTTATTTTAAATTGTATTTTAAATAAATGGTATTTAAAATGTCTTTATTGATATTCTTCGAAATAGAAAAAAAGCATTAAAATAGTCTTTTATTTTGAAAACTTACCGAGTGGTGGCCATATTGAAAATTTTGCTAGTGTCGCTGGCTTCACGCAGCTTAGCTGTGTGCAACAACCTATGGCAACTACAAACCTGTGACGGTAGTTTATCTTCTCGTTGTAAAATTCTACCCGTTTGCTACGTAAACAAAACGTACTACAAGTTCAACAAAATCACAACCAACACACCGTTGTTCGTTATCTTTTTCAGTACCGCTAGTCTGTGAGTACAAATCAGGTGTCAAGCCGCAAGCAGTGCTACGCATGGAAAGTAAAAGATGTTTGACAGCAGTAGCTAGCTGTATATCAGCTTTTTAAAGCTGTCATTAATTAGCCAGGCATGGGTAACTCTTCATGCAATAGTACGGACAATGAACCGTGTGACTGTAACTATGACACGTGTTAGCTTTTATTAACCACTATTCTCCAAGACATCTGATAATCATAACCACTATCTTACATAGGCAACATCAATGTTTACACTGACAATGAAGGGGCAATGGGCTGGATTTGACCCAGCCGACATAATTTCGGAACTCTGCCACACTGATACCAATGACCCGTTCCCAGTGTGGAGGAATGGGACTTTTAATCCATGTTTCAATCAACTTGTTTTTGGCTCTATACCCTACGCCGCTCTGGCAGTCGGCAGTGCATGTTACCTAAGCACGTCAAGGTAAGTCTATGAAGTAGGCTAATTATCTGCAGCTTCATAGTACTGTTGGTGATGTTGTTGAGAATTAATATTTGTTTTCTTGTCCTATCAGATGTGTCTATCTTCAAACCCACCAGTCATATGGCTGGAATGTCAGGGCCGCGTCGGCCCTGCTGATTGGCCTTCTCTTCATTGGAGACGTGGTGTCTGTGGCCCTACTGCAACAGTCCGATATGTACTTGGACATCTTGGCTGGTGGATGTGCCATTATCGCCTGGCTGGTTCATTTTGGAGCCATGGTAGTTCTGCAGAGTTCTGCATACAGACTCACCAGAGGTCCTACAGTGTTGGTGGTGCTGGTGTTCCTGCTTGTCCCAAACCTGGTGATAACGTTGATGGCTTATGCACAGGACAGGAATTACCTCGATCTGTTACAGGTCCTGCGAGTGTCACGTCTGGCTATGGCAGTGGCTCGAGCTGCTCTGCTCTTCGTCTACCTCCTGGCGTTCGGTGTCCCCTGTGTCAAATCCGTCAGGGACCCTATGTCCATCAACACCTCAGATCTCTCCCCTCTGCTCCCCCAGCAGATCAGCGTGGGTGAGATGGTGGCTGAGGACGGCAGCGGCTGGCTGTCACGGCTGCTCTACCTCTGGCTGAACCCCCTGCTCCTGCAAGGGGAGAGGGGGGAGCTGCAGAGGCCTGGCGACGTCTACCAGCTGCCCCGGAAGCTGCGCACCGCCACCATCCACCAGCGTTTCCGCCGCTGCTGGGAGATTTGCCAGAAGGAGGCAGCAGTGAGCCAGTGTCATGACCCCGAGACTCTGCAGAGATCCGACAGGAGTCTGCAGGATGGTTCCTGGACTGAGCCTGTGGAAGATGCCACCCATCATGATGTGCAGGTCGACGAGGATGTCAGTCTTCTCCGAGTCCTACACAGAGCCTTCGGGCTGCGCTACTACTCGCTAGGGGTGTTAAAGCTAGCAGCCAGCATGCTGGCCTTTGCTGGCCCCTTACTTCTCAGCGGGCTGGTGGGATACATGGAGTCCAGGGAGGCGCCCATCAGGCAGGGAGTGTGGTGTGCAGTGGGGCTCTTCGCCAGCACGTTCGTCGCGGCACTGCTCCGCAACGTGTTCGTCTTCCAGGTGTCAAAGGTGTCGCTGGAGGCCCGGGCAGCCGTGGTGTCGACCATCTACGGAAAAGCCATGCGGGTCAGCGGTGCCGCCCTGGCCCGCTTCACCCTGGGCGAGGTGGTCAACTTCATGAGCACCGACACGGACCGGCTGGTCAACTTCTGCAACAGCTTCCACGAGGTCTGGAGCCTCCCGTTCCAGTTCGCCCTGGCCCTCTACCTGCTCTACCTGCAGGTGGGGGTGGCCTTCCTGGGAGGCCTGGGGGTGGCCATCCTGCTGGTGCCACTCAATAAGGTCCTGGCCGCCCGCATCCTGGAGAATAACAAACACATGCTCGCTCACAAGGACGACAGAGTGAAGGTAAAGAATGGCTTAGGCTATGTTGCAATGTAGAGACAGCTCAGGAAGCAGCATACCTTTAATTGCAGTGTCTCTGGAATGGAACATATTTGTAAATATGTAATATTGATGTAATGTTTGACAAAGCCTTACAGTTAAATGCTATTAATGGTAAGAGAGAATAGTATGTAATGTTTTATATTTATAATTATGATACTTGCCTGATGCTTTTTTCACACAACATAGAGCAAAAACACCACACTGTGGTAATTAAAATACAACAAAAACTAGCCTATTTAGGAAAAAAATACTAACATAACTTGCATAGGTTAGTAATAATCTGAAACAATTAATTTTAACTTTTAATTCTGTCTAGTTTCATCGTATGGCTTGTCCTTGAAACACTGGCCCTGATGATCAACTCATCTTGCTAACTCGTTCCTGAAATGAAGCCAATGACTATTTATCTGTGTACCTTCCTTAAAGCTCATGACTGAAGTGCTGTTTGGGATCCGGGTCCTGAAGTTCTATAACTGGGAGCAGCACTTTGCCCAGAAGATCAACGAGTGCCGTAAGAAGGAGCTCTCCCACCTGAAGGCCCTGAAGTACCTGGATGCAGTGTGTGTGTACACCTGGGCCGCCCTACCTGTGGTCATTTCCATCCTGACCTTCCTCACCTACGTGCTGCTGGGTAATCAGCTCACTGCAGCTAAGGTCAGTAGGAGCACTCCAGTTACTGGACCACCATATGCATCGGTCATAATGTTCTCATTGGTTTTGTTTTGTTTTTCTGTTTATAAGTATATCACCATTTATGGATTTTGCCGATGGTCTTAAATACAGCACAAGCAGGGGCCTAACATCTTTGTGTTATTATTCCAGACATGTAAAGCTCTGGTTCAGAAAAAAAACCCCAGTATATGTTTGTTCTAGCTGTTGTCAAAATTAGCTGATTTTGATTAGCAAAACCAGATACAGGAGCTTATAAGTGAAATTTACCAGTTTTTAGTACACCAGTATGTTGTAGGACTATTACTTTCTGAAGCCTTGGTTTTCTATGCTACCATTATTATGTTGTCATTAATGGTCTCAGGAGTGTTGTGAAGATGTATCTCTGTGTCTCCCTCAGGTGTTCACAACACTAGCCCTTGTGGGGATGCTCATTCTGCCCCTGAATGCCTTCCCCTGGGTCCTCAATGGCACCCTGGAGGCCAAGGTGTCCCTGGACCGCATCCAGCGCTTCCTCAGACTCCGCAACCAGGACCTCAACGCCTACTACAACAAAGGTACTTTGAACTCTTTACACTTAAGTGGACTCCTAGTACCTGAAAAAAAGGGCGAAAAATTAGAATAGGAATCGCAAGTGACTTTGGATGAAAGCATTAAATGCTAATTTTGCTAAATGCATACATATAGGTTGAAATAAAAATTGGGTAGCCCATTATAACCAGTGTAGACATGTGTGTTTAATTTCTGGTTCATGTTTCCTCATTCTTGCTTTCAGCTTGGATAGAATGTGCAAATAATATCACTCCTTGAAATTACTCGTAACACTTCATATCAATAACATCATCATTCTATTGGTTAATGAATTTGTTCTGTAAATATCATCTTCCTTACTCCGGTGGTGACAGATGCTCCTGAGGACCCCGTCTCTGCCCTGGAGCTGTGGCAGGCCTCCTTCTCGTGGCAGACGTCAGATCCAGACGGCGCGGCTCAGCCGTCAGACGAGGAGACCAGCAGTAGGCGTCCCACAGGAAGTCTGTCCCTCAGCAGCCTCAACCTCAGCATACAGCAGGTCTGCAAAACTCAAGAGCTTCATAACCCAAGTTCTATTTCATTTCTGCTGATCGCCAGAGGCGGTGCTTTAAGCACCTGAATGTCCATTACGCGTATGTGTAGGTCGAGTGTTTGTATCTACGATCACCTGTGACCTGTGGGAGACACACTCCCTGTGCCCCATGCAGAAAATTTATGTTGACCCCGGAAGTGATCTCTGGCAAT
The DNA here is from genome assembly GCA_027475355.1 of Coilia nasus. Lineage (NCBI taxonomy): Eukaryota > Metazoa > Chordata > Actinopteri > Clupeiformes > Engraulidae > Coilia > Coilia nasus. Next base: position 24,384,095 of record CM050198.1, read on the forward strand.
TTTCTTGTGAATAGTCCGAGTGACTGCCAGCTCTGGCAGTCATCCGGAACTCATAGAACCGTGGTTACATACGGCACCATTGTTTTGGGGCCCTATCATGCCGCAGCGCACTGTGCATTCGCGACATGCACATGGTGTCATTACTATTCTGTGCCAGCACATCGTTCATTTTTTCAGGCAAAAAAGCATGTTGTCTAGATAGCAGATGACACTGCGCCGTCACGGGTGTGTCCGCGAAAAGAAGAGGTGTGGTCTGGCGCAAAGCGGCCCAGATGCTATTATAAGGACGCAAAAATTAAATCCGCCAGTGACCAACAAAAGCCTGGTCTGTCGTTAGTTGCGCATTGCTGAAAAGCTGCTTTAGGGGCGCACAGCGCTTTGGGATATGAAAGCGTGCACAATGCGTACACACCCTGCTTCTCTCATCAGCAGGAATTAATAAAGTTATTTAAGATTCACATTGCTGTAATCACGGATAAGTAATGGCGGTAAAACTAATTGGTTGTTTAACCAATAGACACATACATACTTAAATACACCTATCAAGATTGGGTGTCAAGAGCAAGATTGGGTGTAAAGAACAGGAAACAGTGATATTACGCTACACCTCCACAATATCATGTAAGTTCATAAGTTGCATTGGCTATATAATTCTATCTTGATTACGTTGTGAAATATAGTTTGAAATGTGAAATATAGCGCTTATATATTGTTGGTTTGCAGCCAAATGGAGTATCTAATGGGACAGAGGCTCCCTCGATTCCGGGGGGAGAGGGTCCACCGCCCGAGACAGACCTATCTTTCCCTCACTGAGAAACAATGGCACCAGCACCTGCGTCTATCCCGCCAGGCTGTGACAGCCAGGTGTTGTCTGCATCGTAATAGCAACACGTCATGGGAAATGCGCCACTGGCTTTTAAAGGGAATGAGAGTATAAATTCTGATTGGTTAATTGTATGTTAAGCCCAAAACACACCCACGACTAATGAAGTACTTTAAGACCAACCCTTTTGAACCATGCGCCTGGCGCAATGTTCGCTTTTCCCGCCGTCAATATACCAAATTGTGTTAGGAACGCCCCCAAAGCAACTTGCGCAACAGACTTTAGACAATGCGCATATGATCGTGAAAATAGAGCCCTTGGTCTGCTCATTGTTCCTGGAGAATTGTTAGGACTGAATTACATATGATACAAATCACCTCACGTGAAGTAAAAATCCATGCACTTAAAGCACTTGTTTGTTTGGTCTTTGCTTTTTTTTTAATTAGCGCCGGTTGGTGGCTGTGGTGGGAAAGGTTGGCTGTGGAAAAAGTTCTTTACTGGCTGCCATCACTGGAGAGCTTCAAAGGTGGGTGTCATCACAGCATTGCCATTCCACAAAACCCAGCCATGCACCTACACTTTTAATTACTTAGCGTAATTAATTCATTATGTTAGTCACATAAATAAAGTAAACATCAGTATGTTGCACTCTGAATAGTAGCTTTACTTTTACATACTTAATGCAGTATTGCATTGTGAGGTATTGTATGAAACATTTCTAAAGATGCACATTGACATCCACCAAATGATCTCATTCTTTCAAAACGCTGTCTTACCTACTTACAGAGTATGGTATTGGTCTATGTTACTCAATTTCGTTAAACTACAATGCCACCTGCACTAGTGTTTACTAAGGCAAAACTAATCACAAGCTAAGTGCTTGCAGTACCTAGACACTGATAGTGCTGTGTCTGACTGGTAGGCTTGGAGGGTCTGTGTATGTGGCCGGTAGGACGGAGGGGTTTGGTCTGGCTGCCCAGGAGCCCTGGATTCAGCACGCCACCGTCAGGGACAACATCCTGTTTGGCCGAGACTTTGACAGCACATTTTATCAGGCTGTGATTGAGGCCTGTGCCCTGAGCGATGACCTCAATGTAAGACAATATATATATATATATCTTTTTGTCTTTCTGTTTCATAGGTAAAGTTGTTTTAGCTCATCAGTGGAATCAGTGTCTACACTTTAAAATTTTTTGTATATCACTGTTTTATTTTATTTGCCTCATTTTGCATTCATTTATGAAAATAAAACATTTCTGCCTGCCCACTACTACTAATGTACCATCCCATTTTCTGCGAGACTTACGGTCTGAAAACCCGTTTTTTTGCCAGATGAATTGCTGAGCTTTTTCTGAATATGAATTGTAGAAGTGTAATCTCAGGTCTTTAAGGCTAGGGTGAAACATGGGTTTGGGAATGTGATCATTCATATTTAAGTGTGTTTTTGATGGTTTCATGGCAGATGTTACCAAATGGGGACCGGACGGAGGTGGGGGAGAACGGAGTTACGCTAAGCGGGGGACAGAAGAGTCGCCTTGCCCTGGCCCGGGCTGTTTACATGGTACGTACATCATATGTAGAAACCCCTGAGGTCTGGGACAGTTTTTACACTCACTTAACGAATTAGGTGGTATTATCCCTTTTGTACAAAAAAGGCCCTAGGTGCTTACAGTATATGGTACACTGTCAAGAAAATACTCTCGACTCAGTGCGCTATCAACAAACGGACACAGGACAAGTGTTTCTCAGTTTTAAACTGCCCCAGCGCTGGAGGAGAGAGGGCACACCGAGGCAGACAGTTGCCTTCCCAGTTTGCAGTCTCTGTCCTTCAGCTAGAGCACAGCTCTTTTATTAAACAGGGAAAAAACAAGTTTCTTATCTTCAGCTCTGGCAGGTGTGCCAACTCCTTAGAAATGGGGAGAACAGTTCTCACACACACAAGTTACATGTGGAATAATTTCAAGGGCAAGTTAGCAATTATTCTGAGGGCAGAATGTTCTAATCACATGAATATAGGCTTTCAGCTGCACCCTTTAGTCACGTACACACATAAGCAGCATGTTTTATTATGTGATAATACAAAAGCATTCTTCATTTTATTTACATACACAGTGTAACACCACAATATCCAGAAACACCTAAGGTTTGGACAGCTTCATGCTCACATGAAAAATCTAGGTGTTATGACTTGTGTTAGACAAAAATGAGATTACTGGTTGTGTACTTCACTGGTTGTGAAGTTCAAATAAGAGTAAAAATCTACTTATGTAAGGTACCACTTGATGTTTCTAAAGGTACCAATCTTTCTGCATGAAGAGGAAAGAGGAGCTAAGAATCCTGACAGACGCCCTGGTTGGCAGTGCTGTACTTTGTGCATGATTGGGTTATGTGCATGAATGAACAGCCTCAGGATACAGAACAAAACATTGCTGTACGCAGCTTTACCTCCAGTGTCATACTAAAGCACAATCACAGAAAAAATTACTTCATGCCAAAAAAAACCTAGAGAAGCACTCAGAGCGCAGGCCTCCGCCGGGGCAGCTCAGATCACCACCAAAATCTAATCACTTTTCAGTTAGCCCATTTTTGACCTGCTATCCATAACTTTTTGAATTATGTTGCTAACTAACAAACAAACAAATAAACAAACAAACGCTGATGATTACATAACCGCTGGCAGAGGTAAAAAGTCTGTGTTAGTAGTTTTTAATGTGTTTAAAGTGTCAGTTCTGTCACTTATGGTCTGAGCCTTTCCTGATCTGCTCTCCTGAAGGACAAGGACATCTACCTCCTGGATGACCCTCTGGCAGCAGTGGACACTGATGTTGCCCATCACCTCATGGAGAAATGCATTCTGGGTATGCTCAGCTCCAAGACCAGGATCCTTTGCACTCATCGTATAGAGTTTCTGGACAGAGCAGATGTGGTGGTTCTTATGGACAATGGGACAATCATTAAAACAGGTAAAGCCTAAAATAAATCACATCCAGTTATTTCTTCCTCGAGCAAGATTTTGTGTACATGTCACTAGTTTCTGCAAACTGGAAGTAATGTGATAGAAATTGTAGAAACCAGTACACCAGGAACACGGAAAGAAGCCATTTCCAAAATTCCCTAATTTGGTTTTACACTATTTCCTTACTCTAGGATTTCCCAGTGAGATTCTTCCCCTGGTGGAAGCTGAACCAAAGGATCGAAAGAATGAAAAGAACATAAAAGAAAAGGGTGATTTGACAAACGTTTGTGTAATAAAATATCTGTAATAAAGCAGAAAATATATTTTTTTTTTCTGATGAGCCAGTCATGCTTTTAACACTCAAATAACAAATGAAATGCTGCCAATCAGATGTTCTCGGGCAGGAGGGGGAGGAGCAGGAGCCGTCCAATGAGATACTTCTGGAGGAGGGGCCCGAGGAGTCTGGGGAGGAGCAGAAGAAAGTGGGCGGGCTAGACTGGTCTGTCTACAGAGCCTACTGGAACGCTGTGGGCGGAGCTCTGGCCACATCCATCCTCCTCTCTCTGCTCCTTATGCAAGGTGGAGTATTCTTTTAGTCAGATTCTGTGTAGTAGGTGCAAGGTGCAGTATTCTTTTAGTCAGATTTGGGGTTTGTGATGTTGCTGTTGTGAGGGTGAGGAAGCAAGGGAGAGAGGGAGGACAGTCATCCCCCCTATATTGAGGTTCACCTTTCGCGGTCCTGCTATATTGCTGTTTTTTTTTTTTTTCATTATTTTATGCATGCTATGTCACTATACATGCTAAAGAAAAGTTTGTCAGAACAGTATTATAATTTCTGATAACTATACTGTGACATATAAACATTGATTAAAATGCAGTAATAATTCAATAATACATCTAGTTATTGTATCAAAACAGTATGTGGGAGGGGTATTTTAAGGCTTAAACTATAAAATGAAATGTTTTCTATATATCTCGCTATATCGAGGATTTTTACTGATCGCTGGGTTTCTGGAATGTAACTACCACGATAGATGTGAGACCACTGTATACTTTATTGTCCCCAAGGGGAAATGTGTCTTGGGCTTCACAGTCAGTGCATCTTAGACTTACACAGCTCGTACATACATAAAAAACCCAACAGTAACACATACAGCGCCACGACACCACAGTAACCACCAACAGACAACTCAGAACTGTGCACTGCATAAGATATTATTAGCAAGATAGCCTGCTATTTGTTATTTTAAGTGTAAGGAAGCAAGGCAGAGAGGGAGTAATTTAAATATAATTAGACATCTGATATCACTGACCCCAGTGTCTGCTAACTATCTACCCCCTAACTCCTTAGGGGGAATTCATGAACAAACGTCAGTAGTAAATTATGTATAAAAGTAATAATTAAAAAAACAACAGTAAGACATACAGCACCACAACACCACAGCAACACCAACAGACAGCCAACCACCAACACTGCATAACATAAGCAAGATGTGCATGAGGTGAATGATGTACAGTGTCTGAAGTACCAAGTTAGGATTGCTGTTGTTTTTGACTTCAGATCATGTGAATGTCAAGTGTAAATACACACAGACATGCTGCGTGTTACACATAGGGTGTATGTGTGTGTGTGTGTGTGTGTGTGTGTGTGTGTCTTTGAGTGTACATACAGACACACTGTGTGTTACACATAGGTTGTGTGTGTGTGTCTGTGTCTTTTACTGGAACTACTTATGTACTGGAACCAGTACCAATACTGTCTTTTCCCGTTACAGCATCCAAGATGTGTGTGTGTGTGTGTGTGTGTGTGTGTGTGTGTGTGTCTGTCTGTCTGTCTGTCTGTCTTTGAGTGTACATACAGACATACTGTGTGTTACACATAGTGTCTGTGTGTGTGTGTGTGTGTGTGTGTGTGTGTGTGTGTGTGTGTGTGTGTGTGTGTGTCTGTGTCTGTGTCTGTGTCTGTGTCTTTGACTGGAACTAATACTAATACTGTTTTTCCCGTTACAGCATCCAAGAATGTATCTGAGTGGTGGCTGTCCCACTGGATCTCCCACCTGAAGAGCAACTCCACTGATACTTCTGCTGCTGATGTCGACATCCCGCCTCCTCACCACTCACCAATGCTGCTGCTCGTCTTCCCAGGCGGCCTTATGTTAGTCGACACTCCATTTGTCAATCATGCCTGTGTCCAGATAACATGCCTGTGTTCTTGTTTCCCATCCTACACAACAACTGCCGTTGTCTCGATAGCTTGATTTTATATTTGTATGTATTAATTTAGCAGATACATCTATTATATTTAGTGTATTTTCATTGGTCCATATTTTTTAGGCAATGGTCTTGTTTTTTCAACATGACCCATCCCACGCAACAGCTGTGTTGTCTTTGCAGCTTGATTTTAAATTTGTGCTGATTCATTTAGGAGAGGTCTATCTGGAGTGACTTACAGTATAATTTTACAGCCTTGTTACCAACTTTTGGTTAATTAGCTTTAGCTGAGTCACCTTTGTATTTAATGTGTTTGAACCAATTTTTTTAAATACTTTTTTACTTTTAGATACTTTTTTAAAAACTTGCAGTTAATAAAACATTCTTGTTCAGAGTTTTTTTTGCAACAAACCATTGAACATTCAACATATTTTTTTGTTATTTAATCTTTATAATCTTAAAAAATAATCTTAATTTTTATTAGTCAGATGAGTATGTGGTAATAATGACCAACTGCCATTTTCGTCACCATGACAACAGGACCCCATTGTCAGTCGGGGAGACGTCAGCACTGGGCAACGTGAGCTCCGACCTGAAGTTCTACATGACGGTGTACGGCTCGCTGGCGGCCGCCAACACGCTCTTCACCGCTGCCCGCTCCTTCCTCTTCGCCTACGGAGCCATCTGTGCCGCTAGAGTCGTCCACAGCAGACTGCTCGACAGAGTGCTCAAGGTGACGCATCGCCGTTAGTTGACATTTAAGCCTTTCAAGAACACCTCCCAAAAGTTTTGCCAAGGTTGTAGTGAAGTATTATGTAACGATGTATGTTGCAGAGCTGGTTGATGCAGCGTTGATGTTTGAGAGGGGGAGTGCCTATGGTGCCCAGAGTGACACACAGACAAAAGCCATTTGAAGCTTGTTTTACTCATATATTTTTTGTCCTAACAACATGACACTTGGCACGGCAATCACTCGTGCCATTTTCAAGACACCTACTAAATTTGAGCTCAGTGGAACGAATGATGCTTGACTTGTGCATGAGAGAGAGAGAGAGTAGCCTGGGTGTGCCCATACTGCCTGTGACGCTGCATTTACATTTCGCGAGCAAGTCAGTCTGGCCAAGCTGCCTATCTAAACCATTTCTGCTCAGTCCTCAGATAGGGGGCCAATGAAAATCGAGCATTTCAAAAGGCAATGACGCGGTAGTTTGGCGACCGGAAATCTATCTCAGTCACTGTCTACATGGCGAACGTGGAGCAACCGTAAGATTTCAATGCATCTGTAGCTGCTGTTTAGGACGAATTCAAATGGAAGTTCTATCTGAAAATAGAGCAAAGGGCAGCCCTTGAAGCATTTGTTGCGGGAAATGGCGTTTTTGCAATGCTACCGACCGGCTTCGGTAAAAGTTTAATTTATCAGTTAGCCCCGCTGGTAGCCAAGTCCATGCTTTGCGCAGACACTGTTGTTGTGGTCATGTCGCCTTTGATCGCACTGATTCGTTTTTCGAATATCAATATTAAATGACCAACACCAGCCACTCTCATGTTCACCTCACAAGTCCGACAAAAATAATTTAACGCCATTTCTATATGACTACAGGCTACTACAACTTTTTGTTTGGATCAAGCAGTTTCTTTCGCTGGGTCAGAGGGCAGAGGGGTGTGATTGGTTAAAGCTTCGTCCAGTAGCAAACAGAGGCATTTGAAAGAGGCGGGTTAAGCCCGCCTTCTGACAAATGGATTTACAACACATCTTGGCCAGACCAATGCTCGCAGAGCATTGACAAGTCGCGATAGCCAGGCTAGAGAGAGAGAGATCAAGAGCAGTAATGTTGTAATGTGTTAATAAAAAAATCTTTCATTCCACTTGTCTTAGTGAGAGCTGTTTAGGAATGGTGTTGTCTAAGAGGTTAAAGTAGCATTTTAGTAACTTTATCCTCACTGATTATATAGAGAGCTGACCCAAAAAGTCACTGCTTGAATATCCATCCAAGTGCAATTTTTCATTTCTCAAGTCTCATTTAAATTGTCAGTAACATATACTAGGCTAACATATAAATTACCAGAGGTTTTCGAGCTACTTCATACCTACCATATAAACACCTCAATATGCAATAGAATATGCAACTCTATTTCAGTTTAAGTCCCTTGTATGTGTTAACTGACCTCACCTTCAGTTGTTTGACCTCTGAACCCCACCTCCATTTTGTCTACATGTTACTATAGTTTCTGTAGACTGGAAATGATGTGATAGAAATTGTAGAAACCAGTACACCAGGAACACGGAAAGAAGCCATTTCCAAAATTGCCTAATTTGGTTGTACACCCCCCCAGGCCACGATGAGCTTCTTCGACACCACCCCACTGGGCCGCGTGCTGAACCGCTTCTCCTCGGACGTGTACACCGTGGACGACTCGCTGCCCTTCGTGCTCAACATCCTGCTGGCCAACGTCTTCGGCCTGCTGGGGATGCTGGTGGTCATGGCCTACGGACTGCCCTGGCTGCTGCTCCCGCTGCTGCCACTGGGGGTGCTCTACTACCGCACGCAGCGCTTTTACAGACACAGCTCGCGCGAGCTCAAGCGCCTGTGCAGCGTCACGCTGTCGCCCATCTACTCGCACTTCTCCGAGACGCTCGCCGGCCTGGGCACGGTGAGAGCCAGCGGGAACGCTGCCAGGTGAGGTGACCTTTGACCTGTCCTGCTGCAACATCCAGTGTGGTCTGGAGGTCATTGCTGTGGACATAACAGTTGCACTTTATTTGGATGGTCCTTTTGTAGACTGTCTGCAGATGCTGAGACTATTTATAAACCATCTGTTGAAACTTTGTGTTTTAATAAGGTTAGGGTTAGGATTTGGGATTAATTAACAGCAATAATTAATTACTAAAATAACTGCAACATTTTTTGTGAAAACAGTTGGTTAGTGGGTCAGTGTTATGTCTGTTTTGGCATATGTGCATATGAAATCGATATCTAATAGTGTGGATAGTAATCAAAAATGAATATGTGATATTGCGGAGGTAATGTGTGTGATGTTTGTGTGCAGGTTTGAGGGGGAGAATGAAGAGCGTCTGGAGCAGTATCAGCGCTGTCTGTTCGTCAGCAACGCTGCCATGCAGTGGCTCGACATCCGCCTCCAGATGATCGGGGTCGCCGTGGTGACGGGTATCAGCATCATCGCGGTCATTCAGCACCAGTTCAGATCCCTAGACCCCGGTACACGTCCCTCCAACATCAAACGATTTTCGTCATCATTTTGATTTTCCTTTAACAATATTGCAGAGAGTTCTGTTTAATTGTTAAATGAGTTTGGGCAGTATTATAAACAGCTCTCAACCGTTCTGGGTTTTGAATCAAACCTCTGTGAATTAAAAAACATGCATGAGGTGTTTGTTGAAGGTGTTTCAGCAGATTTTCATCCCTATTTAGGTGACACTTTTGTCTGTCTTCTCACTGCAACATATGTCTCAGTACGCTTGGTATATATACGGTACACAGTACAGTGATGTATATTGCAGTCCCACTATATTGCGGATTTTTTCATTAATATATATGCATGCTATGTCACTATGCATGCTAAAGAAAAGTTTATCAGAACAATATTGTAATTTATTATAACTATACTGTAACAAGTCAAGTCAAGTCAAGTAGGTTTTTATTGTCGTTTCAGCCATATACACAGTACATAGTGAGACGAGACAGCGTTTCACCGGGAACAATTGGTGGACACATAACTGTTAAAACACAGTATAGACAGGACAGGTACATAATAGTGCCTACATACACTACTTCACCCACTCACACACGCACTCACACACTCGCACACACACACGCTTACACTCTCCTGTACACTTCTGTACATACAGTGCAACACAGTAGTGAACAATACAACACAGTTGTAAACAAATAACAAACACTCTAGACAGGGCATGGCTTTTAGCAGAGCACTGTGGCTAGTGGTGTGATTTGTAAACAGTAGACTGTTCTACATAAATATAAATAATAGCAGCAAGGCTAGTGGTATGATTTGTAAACAAAAGACTATTCTAAATAAATGTAAGTAGTAGCAGCAGAAAAGTGCGGGGGCATAAGGTGCGGTGTGCTGTGACGCGCTGGTTTGCAACCTGAGTTACTAAGAAATTACAGTCCAAAATATTGCACTACAGGTTATTCAGCAGTCTGACTGCCTGCGGGAAGAAGCTCTTCCCCATTCTGGAGGTGCGGGCAGTGATGCTGCGGAGCCTTCTACCAGATGGTAGTAAGGTGAATAGTCCATGGGAGGGATGGGAAGTGTCTCTGATGATGTTCCTGGCTTTTCGCAGACAGCGGGAGCTGTAGATGTCTGAGAGGGGGGGCAGAGAGACTCCAGTGATCTTTTCGGCTGTCCTCACAATCCGCTGCAGGGCCTTACGGTCTGCAGCGGTGCAGTTGCCGAACCACGCTGTGATGGCGCCGCTGAGGATGCTCTCAATCGTCCCTCTGTAGAAGGTTGTGAGGATGGCGGTTGGGAGATTAGCTTTGCGCAGTCTTCTCAGAAAGTACAGACGCTGCTGGGCTTTCTTTGTGATGTGTGTGGTGTTGAGAGTCCATGAGAGGTCATCAGTTATGTGTATGCCCAGAAACTTTGTGCTCTGGACAATCTGTACTGGGAGGTTGTTGATGAACAGTGGGTTGTGTTTATGCAAAGTCCGTCTGAAGTCGATGACCAGTTCTTTAGTTTTGTCCACGTTGAGGGACAGGTTGTTGTCGGTGCACCAGTTGCTGAGCTGAGCCACCTCCTCTCTGTACGGGGCCTCGTTGCCTCCCCTGATCAGGCCCACCACGGTAGTGTCATCAGCAAACTTGATGATGTGGTTTGAGCTGTGCGTTGCCGCACAGTCATGGGTGAGAAGTGTGAACAGCAGCGGACTGAGCACGCAGCCTTGAGGAGCTCCTGTGTTCAGTATAGATGTGCTGGAAGTTTTGCTCCCGATCCTGACTGCTTGGGGTCTGCCCACCAGGAAGTCCAGGACCCAGTTGCAGAGGGTTGTGTTCAGGCCAAGTTCGCCTAATTTTGTTATCAGCTGCTGAGGGATGATGAAAAAATATTGATTAAAATAATCAATAATACATACAGTAAATGTATTAAGATATGGCATTTTAAGGCTTAAACTATAAAATAAAATGTTTTTTTTATAAGGTCTAGTTATATTGTGGATTTTCACCTATCGCGGGGGATTGTGGAACATAATTACTGCGTTACACAGGGGATCACTGTATACTGCACATAAACAGTATGCATCTACTATGCAGTGACTGTCCCTGTGTCTGTGGTTGGTCTCCTCAGGTCTGGTGGGCCTGTCTCTGTCGTACGCCCTCTCCATCACCAGCCTGCTCTCCGGCCTGATCTTCAGCTTCGCCCAGACGGAGATGCAGATGGTCAGCGTGGAGCGCACCGAGGAGTACAGCACCAGCGTGCCCATCGAGCCACAAGATGGCCGCCGCCAGGTGAGGCAGGGAGTCATTTTTGTCTTTTTTTTTTTTTATCTATTGTCAATGGACCAATGTCAAAAGGTCAGCTGCAACTAAATACAGTGCAGTGATAGCAGTAGTATAAAACATGTGTTGTAGAAAGAGAGAATAAACTTTCATGTTGTTTTGTATTTTAGATTTTTGTACGTTGTGCACCTTTTTATGTCCCGTACCTTCTGTACTACTGATGGGGTGTCCTGGAAATTTTCACAGACCAACTGGATCCTGCGACTTAGCAAACAGTAGAACGATTGACTCAGGACTCAGGGAATAATAGAATAATAATAAACCTGAAGTGCTAAGTGTTCTCCCAAACAATAGTATAGCAGAATAAAGGTTTGTAGCCAGGAAGGCTTAAATCCCACCTCTTCCTAGGTGCACAAGTATGTAGTATTTTCTCAAAACTAGCTTGTACCTTAATTGAACCATCCAAGTCCAAAATGAGGTGCCTGCCTTCCACAGGTGCCCCCTGCGTGGCCGCAGCACGGTCGGGTGGAGTTCTGCGGTGCCGTGCTGGCCTATCGGCCGGGCCTGCCCAACGCCCTGGACGGGGTGAGCGTGGAGCTGCTGCCTGGGGAGAGGGTGGGCATCGTGGGCCGCACGGGCTCTGGGAAGTCCACCCTGTTCCTGGCCCTCTTCCGCATGGCGGAGCTGAACCAGGGCTGCATCCTGCTGGACGGAGTGGACATCGGCCAGGTGGCACTGTCTCAGCTCAGGTGAGCAGGACTCCTAGCGTACGCAAGTCTGTTATCGGCCGGGTGGCGAGAAACATTTCAATGTGAAATCAGTTAAAAATAAACGTAAGTTCACTTACTGAAACCAAAAGGTTATGAGAGCTGAATTGGTCTGTTTCCACTGAGATCATTTTACTGCTCAGATAATTAACTTTGCTGCTATTGATTATTGAATTATTCTTTATCACATAACTCTTTAGCACTTGGTATCTGACATTCACACTGACACTTAACTCCTTAAGTCAGCTAACTGGAAAAGCAATGTTTTTATTATTGGCCTAGAGTTTGTATCTGTCACTCACACATATGCTTCAGATTAGCTGCTAGTGTAGCCTACATTGAAGCATTTAACTCATTGTAAGGGTCCGTTCACACTGCAACACTTTTTTCTCTGCCAGCCGAATCCAATTGTTTTCCAATGGAATGATGCAGCTGACAAGTGCTTTTTACCAACGTGCCTCTCTGCTTTTTCTGTCTGCGCTTTGCTGGAAAAAAATAAAAACAGCGAGGCTTCTAAAAAAAATCGAGGTGCTCAAAGTGAAAATCGGTTCAAATTTTGGAATGCTTTTTTTTTTTTACAATGCATTACGTAGCTACAGTGACTCGCGGACAACTGACCGTCCATCCGAATACCCTTACTAGCCGCCTGCATAGTAGGCAAAAATGAGGAAGCCACGATGTAGAGCGTCCGAATACCTTAGTAGGCTTTCAGTAGTAGGCGAAGCCGGGCCAAAAGTACCATGGATGGCTTGCTATTTCCGGTAGTATTTTGCAGTGTGCAAATGAACTACACTACGCTATCCCAGAAGTCACCCTCGAGGTTGAAAACCGTAGAAGAAGAACTCAAAACCTCCCGCTCGCTAAAAGTAGCCAAGATGGCAGAGACACCAGTCGCTTGTCTGACGGTGTACAAATGTGCACTTCAGTAAA